>VZRZ01006610.1:626216-699835 GCA_013398175.1 Climacteris rufus
ACGCCCCGGGCCGGGGCTGGGCCGGAAGGAGCCGACCCTGAGGGGAGCCTTCTCCGGGAGTAGCGGGCGATCCCTAAATCCTGGCCCTTCGTGTTTGCGGGTCGCTGACTCGCAGACTTCTCCTGATAATGGTGACAAACGGTGAAAGCCTCGCCGTGTCCAGCGGAACAGGCTGCTCGCGGCACTGAGGGGTCGGGTTCGTGTCCGGCTCGCCCTGTCTTTCAGCCCGCGCTCCCCTTTATGGCATCCCCGGTGTTCAGGAACAGCCGTACTGCGGGGCGAGCGTGCCTGCGGCACGGCCAGCTCGGCGGGGCAGTTCCCGGGAAAGCCTTATCAGTAGGGTGCAAACAGCTCTGCACAGTGGTTTGTTTTGTTTGGTTTGGGCTTGTGTGTGGGGATTTTTTTTTTGTTTGTTTGTTTGTTTTTTAACTGCTGTTGTGCTCTGGCTGCACCTTACTCGGCAATAAAAACAATGTTAAGCACGTGCTTTGCTCCTCCTCCCCCTCGGTGACTGAACTGTGTGATCAGGGTTGGACACGACTTTTGCAAACAAGATAGCGTGGGTTGCGCCCAGGTGCGGAGTTCAGAAACAAATCGTTATAATAGGTGGAGAAATGTACTTGGAAAAGCTTAAGGAGTCAGGCACCCGGATTTCACCCATCTCTGCATCTGCCCATCTCTGTAGGGTTGGGTATTTTTGTTGTTTTGGGGTTCCCCCCCCTTTCTGCCGAGATCTTAGCTTCTCAAGCAAAGTTGATTGTGGCAGCAGTTTGAAACACAGTGATTATGTGTGTGTCCTGAGTATGCCAGAGAGAGTTAAAAGCAAGATTGATGGTTCAAGCATTGGTAAGAAGCGATAAGCAATCATCTTTGGAAAAATAGGTTTTACTCATAGAGTAATCTGCTAGTATGGAATTTTGCATCCATGTCTTCCTTGTTGAAAAGTTGGCCTTGGATTTAAAATAGTCAGATCTTTAGATTATTGGATACGTAAAGGAAAGTGAACTGAACTCCTAAGTGTGTTTGCCTGTTCCTGTGTTAAATACGCAGAAAGGTTTACTCTTACGTGGCCTTACTTCTGTAGGCAAATATGCATTCTTTGAATTTTATATTTGTTTTACTGTTAGGCATGTTAAGAGGTTGAAAGCAATTACATTTAAAAATACCCTATTCCAATACAAGAAATAAGATGCCACAAATTAGTTAGAAATTAGATTACAAAACAGCCATGCAGTTCTTAAAATATTATAATTTAGTCTTGAGTTTAGGCACTTTATTTCTGTTTGGAAAAAGTTTCCCAAGGAAATATTTTTGAAAAGTTCTGTTTAATCTCTCTTTTTAGTTACAAGAGCATCCAAGATGTCAGTAACAAAAAAAAAAGTTGTGTGGAAATCTTTCTTTTCCCGTCCCCTGCATTGGCAGGGGCAATTGGAACATCTGACATCTTAGATGGCATTTAGAACATTTAACATCTTATTTTCTCAGGAAAAGAAATCATCATCAGTATACCCCTAGTGATGGCTGTGTTGTCCCTTTTTTTTAAATAGGGTGTTTATAAAGTGTGAGACAGTACCCCACAACTTCCAAGAGCAGGTTTTGATCTGTAACCAGCATTAATTAATGACTTATAACTCACTGCAGTTAACTCAGAAGTGCACATTGGGAGTTGTTGATGACCTGGTCCACTCCCATCAGCACATCTCAGAGGCCCTTTTTTCCAGATGAAAAAGTAATATAGTTTGGTCAGTGCTGGCTCACTCCTCGTCTTCTCTGAGACAAAAATGAGGGGAAAAAACCCAAACCCCTACCTTAATGCAGTGATAAAAGTAGCCTACCTAACTGGAAAATGTATGCACATTTTCTGCCTTGTGAGCAAAAGATGAGACAGGATCTCTGCAAAGGAAGACTTGGGGAGCCAAGTCTAACAGTACCTTGTGTAGCTTTTTACAGATGGCTTTGGAAGGACTTCGACATCAAACAGGCCAGGCTGAATTTGGCATGTGAATAGCTTGCCCGTGGTGAATGCTTGTTGGAACTTAGTTGTTTGGAATATCTGTTTAGCCTAAAATTTAAATGAACGTTGCATTTCAGACGAGCTTATTATAAATAGTGTTCTTGTACTATGCTGAGTAGTTATCTCAAACAGAACCACAGCAGGCTTGCAGTAGATTTGCCAATTAGTTCTTGATTAATTTTAAGTTGATTTCCTTTTTCATGGTTGCAAAATCCGATTCCTTTATATTTTTGTTAGCTGCAGATGGCTCTGAGTCACTGCTCAGTTTTCTTGCTTTTCTTCTGCACTGGTGAAGTGGCTCAGCAGCAGAACTCTCTTGGGCAGAAAGCTCATTCCAGCACAGGAATTATGTTTTGCATAGTCCCGGGGTTGTGAACTTAATCACAGAAAATAGTTCTCAGGAAGTGAGGAGAGGTTTTTGCTCAGTACTCTTTTCATCTTCTGCTTGCCTCCAAGTGCTACTGGGAGTAAAGAATCAAGTTGAAAAAAGTCAGGAGATACTTTGTTCATCAGTCTTTTGTGACTGTATGTTCAGGTTTGTTTGCATCATCGTACGAGTGGCTTTGGACCTGAAGTGATAGCTTGCTTCTCTCATGTGAGTAGCTAGGATTAAAGTCTTTTAAAGATAGGTGGGGAGGTGCTGGCTTTGGGAAAATAATCTGTGATGCATTGGATTAAAAAGAGTAAAATTTTTAACTTGTGTTTCATTTTAAGAAATAGTTCCAAACTTAGTTTGGACAAAAGAACACATTTGGATCGAGATTTCTTTCAGATATAGTAGTGTTGAGGGGTTTTTTTCTCTCTAATAATGTAATACAAGGTAGAAGTTGTTTAAGTGACATCATTATGGAAAAAGTATATGCTACAATCTTTTACCTCTAGGCTTGCTGAATTTAATATAATTTTGAGGAAAGTTTTCTGGCCCTTCTATAGACTTTTTTTGTGGGTTGAAACTTCCAGACTGTTACTGGAAATCTTCCATCATCCCTATTTACTAGTTAGTTGGAAAAATGAAAGCACACCAATGGTTTCTTGATGAAATACCTTTTCAAGAATACTGATTTAAAACAGATGCTTATTAAGGTAATGTATTTTAAATAAACAAATATAAAAAGAAAGTATTTTTCCTCTCCAAGAAAAAAATTGTTTGGTCTGGTACCACATCTGCAATATGCAGTACCTGCAAGCATGCATGCAGTGATTATTTACTTCCTTGCCTGATTTTTATCTCCACAGTTTCAAGTGTTGTTTCTAATAAATAGGACTGGGGCAGCAATATGGAGGTCAGTGTTCAAAAAATTGTTTAGAAGATTATCCCTCCATTAGTATAACAGTTGAGTGATAATCAACAAAACAGTAAAACAAATTAGGTTCAAAGTGTTCTCAAACACACAAATGAAACACTGAAAGGAGAGTGACTGTTATAAATGGGTTGGCACTGTTAATGATTAAAGGAGTAATATTAAAGATATCAGTGTAAATGACAATGTTATTTCTGGACTACCACTTCGGTTTCATTGTTACCTGGGTTTTTTTCCTTTATATATGGCAGGAAAAAATGTATATGCCAAAGTGTCATTGCAGAAAATGACACTTTCCATTTCCACAGTTTTCTATTAATATTGTTCACAGCTCTGTTCCATTTACAAAACAGATAGATGTTAATTCTTTTATTACTTCTATAGAATGAAACGAGGAAGGAAAACTAATGAGGCCAACAGCAGTTCGTGTGAAGACACAGCTGAGAAGGAATCCAAGAGACACAAGGCTGTGCAGAGTCCTGACTGGGCAAACCTGCTCCAGGACATCATCCTGCAGGTGTTCCAGTACTTGCCCCTTCTGGATCGTGCTCATGCATCTCAGGTCTGCAGGAGCTGGAACCAAGTGTTTCACATGCCTGATCTCTGGAGGTGTTTTGAGTTTGAACTGAATCAACCAGCTACATCTAACTTGAGGACTACACATCCTGAACTAATCAAGCAAATAATAAAGAGGCATTCCAATCACCTGCAGTATGTGAGCTTCAAGGTAGTGTGTTTTATAGGCTCTTTAAAAGTCATTTTTATTCTAAAGGAAAGCTGTCAGTGTGGTAAGTGACCTCGTTTTCAGGCTTAGTGTGCTGGAGAAATGGGTTCTCTAAATGGAAATGTAGACATGGAGGTTACCTCCCAATTAATTTGTTTGGATGTATTTTCAGGACCCAAAATTGGAATAACAGTTATGAATGTACCTTTTCATTGCCTTATTTCTGTTAGATGGGAATATTTTTTGTTTAGGATTTTTTGTTTGTTTTGGGGTTGTTTTGTTTTGATTTTGTGGTTTTTGTTTGGTTTTGTGGATTGTTTGTTTGTTGGAAGGGGGGGTTGTGGTTTTTTTTGTTGGTTTTGGGGGTTTTTTGTAGCAGGTTGGCTACTTAAAATTCTGCCTCATTGAGTGGACAGAAATAATTCAGTTCTGACAGGACTGCATGTGTGGGTTCGTGCCTCAGAATTAAGTTGGATCAGGATGCATAAGTTGAGCATTTCTCCATTTCACATCCTGTAGGGACTTAGAGCTAATATTCATGGTTAGAAAACATGTAGTGCACAGAGTGACTTCAGTACCACTAGTCAGCAACTATCAGTTTTAATATTAAATTGTATGGGATTGCCTGTACTCAGCACAGCTGTGTTGCAGGTAACTGGAAAAGTGGATTTGCACAGGATGCTGCATGTTTTGATTGTGCCTGGCTGAGAAACACCATTTAATGAGAATTGGTTCTGTCAACACTGGAACTATTTTCAGCAGATGAAAACCTTTACTGTTGGCTTACATACCACTGTGTTTTGGAAGGGTGCTGTGAATCGCATGGCTGCGTGTGCATGAGCTATGTGAGAAATTTGGAAAGGAAATGACTTCTGCAGCAAGTTCAGCTTCCTTGGTCCTGAGATCAGGCAGTTCTAGTGTTGGAATCATCAGCATCTGAGGAGCTGAGTCACCTCTGCCTGATCACATGTATTGCTGCTGCTTGTTTGCAGCACTACATACAAACTGTTATCACAAGGTTTGCAGGGATTTTATCAGCGTCCAAATAAAGCAACTGAGGGCTGTGGTGGAATGGCTCCCAGTGTATTACCTGCTGTCTATGTTGCTTTACCCTAAGTGATTTTGAAGAATTTCTGATGCCCGTTGCTGGTAGGGTGATACATTGTTTCTTGAATGTGTCGCTTTCCTTGTCCTTCAGTGCTGCAGAATGTCCAAGGAAGTGGGTGTAGCAACTCACCCTTACTCTGTACAGGCTGAAAACAAAGGGTGTTTTTTGTAGGCAAAGAAGGATGGGATTTTTGAAAATCAGGGGTTTTAGACTGTATTTGAGCAGAAAATGAACGTTCATTGGACTTAAATTGTTGCTGACAAGGTAGGATGGCTTATGGTAGAGTTAAATTTGGTCCTGTGATCAAGCTCTGTACTGTCCTGTAGGTTTGCAAAGCTGTCATGCCTACTGTATGTAAGGAGTTATTTGGAAAGCACATCTGAGTGTCACAGGAAACCTGTTGGAGACACAGGAAGTGACTTGGTTGTGTAGCAAGCTGACCAATGAAGGGTTTGGAGTTTGTTTTTGTTTGGTTGGTTTGGGTTTTTTTAGAGTATCCATTGCATATCTGTTGTGGTGTTAACAGTGAAGGGCCAGTCATATAGGTTCATCTGATAATGCACTTCACTCACCAGCAACTCAATGTTGTGAACTGAGCCACTGTAAAAAGAAGCAGCTTTTGCACATAGTAAAGGATTTATAGAATTCTTGCATTTTGATAAGGAGAAATGTAAAGAGGAATTGGGATAGGCTCTGGACACTCCACTACTTATTATTTGATGTGGACTGAGTATCCTGGAACAAACTGTTTAGCTGATACCTCACCATGCTATATTTTACCCTAGTGTTTAAAAGAATAGTAAATTTATAGCAAATTATCTTGGATTTTTGGTATGTACTGTTTTTGGGGAAAAAAGAATAACATTGATGGAGATTCACAGTGAGGTGTTTCATGGTGGTTTTTATTTTTTGACATTCCATTTCAGAAGGTAAAGTGAAAAAAAAAAGTTGAGTGTGTTTGCAGTACTTTCTGAACATGAAATCCGTTTTGTTTTAAGGTGGACAGTAGCAAGGAATCTGCAGAAGCAGCTTGTGATATTTTATCACAGCTTGTGAATTGCTCTCTGAAAACACTTGGGCTAATTTCAACTGCCCGGCCAAGCTTCATGGATTTACCAAAGGTATTTTAATGCATATTTTTCTATTGCAAAGTATTGCAGTGTTTTATACAGTACTCCTACAACTCTAAGAGAAGTTCTATCTAGGAATATGAATCTGTGAAAAAGCAAACTTTATTAGTGCCTCTGTTAAAGGGAGGGACTGTGATGGATATCTGAAGTTCCAGTCAGTGTCTGAATGAGGTGAGAACATAGACCTGACCTTGTTCTCCTGTCTGTTGACCTCAATGTAGTACTGAGCAGCATGATGCAAGTTAAGAGGCTGGACAGTTCAGGTCTGTGTAATTGTACTGTGGGGGATGTTTAAGAGACTGTTATAATCAAATGAGGGGTAGAGTTTTATCCACGTGGACTTGCTGTAGGGCTTACATGATCAATAAGCTCTCTTCAGAAAGAAATATGATCATGATTTTCAGTACTTCATGTCATGCCGTCAGGAGTCAGCTTCCTTGGCAAAGTGCACTGTATTTCTGAAATCTTCAGTCAAGATTTTTATCTTGCATGTTTACCGAAAATCAGATCTTGTTAGAAGGCATTTAATCTAGAAGACAACAGACCTCTTACATGTGCTTCTAAAGAAGAATTCCTGCTAGTGAGGTAGAAGTGTGTGATTGCTGAGGAGCAGGAGAGTGGTTGTGCAGGGCCAGATCCAAACAGGCTCTTGGCTAGACCTCAGTGATGTCGTTGTTGGTGATGGCAGTAAGAACAAGAAAGAACTAGAGACAACCTTGGGAAATGAAGTAGGCTACAGGTAAGGTGAGCTACAGAAGGGTTATCAATTATTACTCTTGGCAGAGGTCACTGCCACATCATGTAGCTCTCTTGAATATGTTTTTTTAATCCTTAATTTTCAGAGAGGCTTTTCAGATATTTAACTAGTTTTGCTATGGTTTTTTTTCCTTTTTTGATATTCTTCGAGGTGTGATGATAAGAAAACCTGAATGTGGTGAAAACAATCCACAGTCTCAATGTGTTAAAAATACTTTGTCCCTTCAGGCCTTTCTTACTGTTTCTTTATTAATCTGAATGCTGCTTTAGCTCTCTTACGTAGTTTTTACTGGAGGGATATGTTAGGGTCCTATTCTGAGTCCTATGCTGAGTAATTACTTGTAATTGTTCATGCCATGTTCTTATTCAGCTTCAAAGCTTGTAAGGCACAGACTTCCTTACTTATTCTCAGTAGGTTCACATATGGCCTTTAAAAAAATACATTGAAAATAAGCCAAATTTAGCTCTAAACATAATTTGCCTTTTGATGTTTATCACTTCAGTAATCTTGTCACTGGCTTAGTGGACCAGCAGTTATTTTAAAATTTTTGTGGACCACTAAAGAATTGAATTTGGCCATGATTAATTGCTTGTGGGAAGCTGTTAGTGACAGGCCCATTAGATAAGAAGCAGACAAAGATGAATTAATTTGGGAAATGGTTAATACCATGCAGTGGGTTTGGATTTTCTGGGGGTGGTGGGATTTTTTTATCAGACTCTATAAGAAATCTGAACCACTTTGCATTATCTTCATCGGTGCTTTTCTGCTTTCAGGTGATGTGACGTGGCAAATATTTGTAACTTGTATTTAGCATTGTGTTGCCTGTCTTTTCACTAAGTACATTCTACATGAACCTCTTAAAGAATCACACTACAGGTTACCTATGTGCAGTACTGAAATCCTGATCAGCTTGTACATGTTGGGATATTGCTTCTTTTCCATTAGCTTTTCAAACTAGAACTTTCGAGTTATCTGTTTTAATAAATGTGGTTAACTTTCTTTGCCTTTCCATTTAACAGCCTTCTTTTTCTAAATACAGAGAATAAAATCACAGTACTAACACTCTCATTATACATATTATTAAAGCATATAATATAATAATATAATATAATAAAGCATCTTTTCTTCTGTGTGTAACATATACGATCAGCAGATTGTCATTATAGTTGGAGTAGTCCCCAAAGCCAAAATGCATAAAGATTCTGAGTTGAACTTCCTGTTTCCAGTTTCATGAACTGACTTTGAAAGTTTGTGTGAAAGTAGTAAGTCCTACTCTAAATCTAACAGTGTGTGAGTTTTATCAAAACCCCCAAATACATCACATAAGAGTGAACAAATATTGTTGCCAGGCCTTCTCTCATCTAAGTGTATTGAGGATATGTGCATGTGGCTCAGAGTCAAACAGGATGGAGATCAAAGTAGCAGGTCATGTTTTTGCAATGCTGAATGGAGTGCATGGAGAAAATACTCTTTAAAAGTTTTGTATTCAGTTGGTCTTGTAAGAAATCATGAGGAGACACTAATTATTCACTTCCTTCATACCACCAGTGGTTTCTACAAGCACTGCTCTATCTTCCCCCTAGGCTGTGTTTCTCAAGTTTAGGTGCCCTGGGCGCTGTTTTTCTTGATGAGTTTCAGCAGTTATGTAAAAATGCTGAATACTGGACCTACACTGCCTGTGCTGCTTAATCAGTAACCAGTTGATCACCTGCTCCTTGGCTCTGTTTGGACCACTCCATTTGGCTTTCCAAGAGAAATCCATTCAAACCCTGAATATTCTGTGGGTGGTACACAGGCAGCACAGTCATTTGGCTTTGGACACAAACACTCCTGACTGTGTTTGCATCTCACCAATGCAGCACAACTTGCCATGTGGGAATTCCTCTTCTAGAAGATGCTTCTTTTGGAGTGTGACTTGCCTCGTCTGTTCAAAGGACATTAAAAAAATCCTCAAAATTAGGGCTATTAGGCTTTCCCTTTGCTCGTGGTCTTTCTGTGGATTTAAATTTGTGCAGTGGATTGTCCAGGGTCAGGTTCTTGATTAGCATTTAATGTTACACATTCTCATTTGCTCAATACATAAACTGATATCAAAAAATTATTACACTTCCTCTATTAAACAATGTCAGGTTTAGTATTATTTTTTTAATTATGCAATATCAATGCTTTTTCAACAAATGCTCTCAAGAAATAAAAACTTGGACTGCTGTGTACAGTGTAAAACCATTGAGATTTTTACTTCAGATACTACTCTTTCATTTAAACTTTCTTTTCTTTTTCAGTCTCACTTTATTTCTGCACTGACAGTGGTGTTTGTAAACTCCAAATCCCTCTCTTCACTTAAGATTGATGACACCCCAGTAGATGATCCATCTCTCAAGGTCCTGGTGGCTAACAACAGCGACACGCTCAAACTGTTGAAAATGAGCAGTTGTCCTCATGTTTCTCCTGCTGGTAAGATACTGTGGTTTTGGGGTTGGTTTGCTTGGGGTTGGTTGGTTGGTTGGTTGGTTTGGATTTTTTAATGCATGCATTAAATTCTGTCTGAAACCAGTACACCCCTGAAAAAATTGGGGTGGGATAAGAGGGATGATGAGTATGTTATTCACAGCAGCTCACTGAAGGAAGTACTTTCAGCTGGTGGTCAGTCCATCTATCCTGCCACTTGCAGAGTGACTGCTGGGCAAAGCATAAAATAGTACACATCTGTTGTGAGCAAATAATTAACCTCCTGTGGAACTGAAAGAATATATATTGACTTGATTGTGCACTGTTTTTGCAATGACTAAGTATTCCAATAGAATTAAGCTTTTTGGAACGTGAATTTCTTTTCCACATTTCATTATGTGTGGGTTTTGAGTGTTGCCATGTCATGGATTATAAAGATGCTGGTTTAGTCATTCTGAAAGAAGGTTGTTGCTGAAGAATAACTGCAGACAACATCAAAACGAGGAGATGAGACTGAGCTGTGCAGAACTTCTGCTGTTACCAAATTTACTTCATGAACACTCTTATCTATGTCTGTAGTGAGAATAAAGCCAGCTCATACCAGAATGAAGTACTCAAGATTGTGGGAGGCAACAGAATTAACATTTGTGAAGACTTACGCAATGCACAGCAAGTTTAAGATTTATTCACAGCCCATCAGCTTAACACTTAGAGATTTTCACTGAGAAATGGAAGAGGAATGGTAAATGAGATGCTGGCAACTTAGTTTGATTCCTCTTCTGAGGATGAATAAAAACTATCTATAGAAACTATAACACCATAACTGTCTTCATGCAAATATTGCAGCTGTAAATGTTAGGTGTGTTATCTGTAAAATTCACCAGCAGGATTCCCAATATGTGGCGAAAGCAGCACTGTAGCAGAGGGCATGTTATTGCAGTGGCAACAAACAAAACAAACTTAACACCTTTTGCAGGTGTAGCTCTCAGACAAAACCTTGTGTTTGCTTTTGTATAAAGTCCTGAAAATGCAAGTTTGTTTTGCAGCAGATTGGTCCAGCAAAGTGTTCACAGGTGTGTTAACTGGAATATTGCTTCCTCCAAATCTTTGTAATCATAGATGGGGGTGGTTTAAATTGGCTTGAGTGACTAGCTTTTCCAGCTTAAAATTGTTCTTTGAGTATCCTTGTGTCTGAGAAGTTCGAGAGCCATAATATATCTGTCAAGAGGAAAAGGCTTCAGCAGTAATTTGTAACTAGGCAGAGAAAGTAATTTCCTTGGACTTGGATTGAAGAGTAACCTGTCAGCTCTAGCAGACTTTGCTGGTTTGTGGACAATCCTTGCTAGAAGGTTTTATTGGACATCATACACTTGATACTTTGGGAGGAGGCATGGGTGTGTTCTGATTGATGTATCTTGCATGTTTTAAATTGCAGGAACGATAGGTAAGAAATGGCCATGCCCGTTTAAGGAGCACAACTGCTATTGTCCTCGCTGGAGTGGAGATGAATAGATTGGGATAAGATGCATTAGTAACAAAACCAGGGAGTGCTAAGCAAACAGCAGGAGAGTTTAATTGCTTAATGCAGGTATGGGTGTGCCTTGAGATGGAGAAAAAAGTGGATGCACTGGGTTAGCATGACAATATTTTGGTGGGGCAGTGAGTGGGCTACAGGAGCGGATTCTGTGAAAACTGCTAGAAGCATCCTCGTGTCCAACAGAGCAGATGGGCTGAGCCCATCAGTGACAATGATAGTGCTTCTGGGATAACCTGTTTAAGAAGGGGGAAAAGTTACTGCAGGAGAGCAATTGCAGCTGGAGACAAGAATGAAAGTATGCGAGAGAAACAACTCTGCAGACACCCAGGTCAGCGGAGAAGGAGGGGGAAGAGGTGCTCCAGGCACCAGAGCTGAGATTTCCTTGCAGCCCGTGGTGCAGCCCATGGTGAGGCAGCTGTGCCCCTGCAGCCCATGGGGGACCTTGGTGGAGCAGAGATCCACCTGCTGCCTCTGGAGAACCTCGTGCTGGAGCAGGTGGATGCCTGAAGGAGGCTGTGACCCTGTGGGAAGCCCATGCTGGAAGAGTCTCTTGGAAGGACCTGTGGAGAGAGGAGCAGATTTGCTGGCAGGAATTGACCCTGTGGGGCACACCAGAGTCTGTTCCAGAAGGACTGCACCCCATGGAACAGACCCTCGCTGGATCAGTTTGTGAAGAACTGCAGTCTGTGAGAAGGACTCCCATTGGAGAAGTTCATGGAGGACTGCTCCCATGTGAGGGACCCCGTGCTAGAGCAGAGAAGAGAAGAGTGTGAAGAGTCCTCCCCTGAGGAGGGAGTGGCAGAAACAGTGTCTGAAGTACTGAGCACAGCCCCCATTCCCTGNGAGTCTCTTGGAAGGACCTGTGGAGAGAGGAGCAGGTTTGCTGGCAGGAATTGACCCTGTGGGGCACACCGGAGTCTGTTCCAGAAGGACTGCACCCCATGGAACAGACCCTCGCTGGATCAGATTGTGAAGAACTGCAGTCTGTGAGAAGGACTCCCATTGGAGAAGTTCATGGAGGACTGCTCCCATGTGAGGGACCCCGTGCTAGAGCAGAGAAGAGAAGAGTGTGAAGAGTCCTCCCCTGAGGAGGGAGTGGCAGAAACAGTGTCTGAAGTACTGAGCACAGCCCCCATTCCCTGTGCCCCTGTGCTGCTGCTAGCGGGAGGAAGTAGAGAAAATCAGGGAAATTAAGCCTGGAAAGAAGGAAGGAGTGAGAGTAAGGAAGGTTAAGATTCAGTTTTATTTCTCATTACCTGATTTCCCCAAGTCAAGTCTGTTTTACCCATGATGGTAATCGGTGAGTGATCTCTCCCTGTCACCCTTATCTCCACTTCTGAGCTTTTAACTTTATTCTCTCTCCCCTGCCCAGCTGAGGAGGGCAGTGATTGCACAGCTTTGGTGGGCACCAGGTGTACAGCCAGGGACAATCCACCAAGTGGAACGAAAGAAAGGAGCTGTTATGTGGATAGTTGACTTCAAGGGCAGGCAGGCTGAAAAACTAAGTCTCTTGAAGGAAAATGTGACCTGGATTTTTTTTGTAATGGGAATATTAAAATTAGCAGGCTGTTAAAATGTGGAAAAAACTTTAATTGAACCAAAAGGACTGTGAGTTGCAAAACTAATTACTTAGAGATGCAGTTAAAATGTCTTCAAATTGGAGGAGGGGGGAATGTTCAATACTAGGTTAGTTCTCACGAAATTTGTTAGTGAAGGACAGAAAAATGTAACACAAGTAGTGCAAGAGAGACTCTGCTCCTGCAGGGATAAAGAAAGGAGATTGATACCACACTGTGAATTGCTTTAAGTTACTGTAACAAGATAGAGACATGTTTGAGTTTGGGCTGGAGAAACAAAGGCAGTGATGTATTTCTTATCTTTGTGGGGTTATCTGAAGTTTCTTCTGTTTGCTGTGTCCCCTCTGAAATACTAACTGTTGGAACAGAAGGAATGAAAGTGTTGCTGTAAAGGTGGTGTTTCTGCTCTGCTTTTGGGTAGGAGGGCTGCTTCTCTTGGACTGGAGGAGGGAAGCAGAGTGGCTGTCAGGTGTGTCTGCATCAGGGACATCCTGTGTCCCGGATTTTTTTTATGCAAATCTATGCAGTGATACCAGAGAGATTTACCCCTCAATGACACACAGGTTTAGGCAGTGCCTGGGGATGTTCTGTGAAGTACATGGGGTCCAGACAGGCCCTGTAGGAGCTGTCTACTCTGTATTCATTGTCAGCTCTGTATGTAGCACACACAATTTCATGGACAGATTGTGGATATCCAGTCCTAGACCCATAAAAAATCACAGTAAATTGAACTCCAGCTCTTCCCTTTTTGCATTGCACTGGTCCATAATGTACCCCTAAAGTTAACAAAGATTACTTGTGGAAGGATGGCAGCCAGGACAAACATCTTTGTGGAGATGAGAAAATGTATATGAATCTTGAAACTGCCTAAAATATTTTATGTATCAACAGATGTAGGAATTCTGAAGCAGCATGTCTCAGTCTGCTTAGAGAGTGATCCTAGTAGCCCTTCTTATTCATGCAATGGTTTTTTGCTTCTGTTAAGTTTAATAGCTGCATCTTAAAATAACTTTTCTGTGTTTCTTCCTGTTGCTTCAGAGCTATAGTGTATTGAGCTCAGGTTTTTCAGGTCCGTGTTAAATGCTATGTTCTCATCCCCTCTATTAATGGAGAGGCCGTATCCCACATTTCACACAGTTTTCTGGGTCACACGAAATGCAGAGGTCTGTATGCTTTTTTTAGAGCTTTGTATTTTTATTTTTTTCAGTACTGTTACCAGTATGGTCCCATTGCTTGTATCTACAAATAGTATGAGTGGAAACCTTAGGCTGAACTGGATTATTTTTTAATGTTTTTGTCTTCTGTGAGGAGCAGATTATATTGAATCATGAAAGAGAGTCTGAAAATTGTTGTTCTAGAAATTACTGCTCCAAATTTTTAATGTTTTGTCTTTTTTTTGCTGTAGCTTTTCCAAATTTAAGTATTTATACTTGGCTAGAAAAAAACAAATACTGACTGAAGCAGCCTCTGTATTTAATTAAAATCTAACATTCATTTTACATTTGCTTTCTTCAGATGACAAATGTCCTTCACAGTTGCTGTGTCAGCCACAGAGTAGTCAGCAGTTCTGCCAGAGCTGGCTGAGAAAATACCTTTATCATGAGTAAGGACCTTTTGCAAAAATGAGGTTGAGCAGATGCGGCCTTACACCAGGACAGAACAGTCAGAATACATTTTTGTCGCTTCTGTTTATCTATTTGTTAACTTCTTTATGTTTCCCAGCAAAATGGAGATGTCGTTACACGGTGTGTAGGTACAAAGAAGTCACAAGGTCATCTTGTGAAAAGGACTCATGTTCAGGCTGTCCCGTGTGATTGGTTTGGATTTAAGGTCTGGGTTGCACGGTGACACAGGTGTCTGTAGCACCCTCCTGACACACATCAGCCAATCCACTGCTGTGTTCCTGGTCAGTAACCGGTACCTTGATCGGTGTAACCCCTGCTCTCTTCTCCCAGGAATCCTCTGTGTGGCCGACCAGTGCCACGGCCTGCGGGAGCTGGCGCTGAACTACCACCTGCTGAGTGACGAGCTGCTGCTCGCTTTGTCTTCTGAAAAACACGTCCGGTTGGAACACTTGCGCATTGACGTTGTCAGCGAAAACCCTGGACAGACTCAGTTCCACACGATCCAGAAGAGCAGCTGGGACGCTTTCATCAGGCATTCTCCTAAAGTGAATTTAGTCATGTACTTCTTCCTGTACGAGGAGGAGTTTGACCCGTTCTTTCGTTACGAGATACCCGTCACTCACCTCTACTTCGGGAGATCGGTCAGCAAAGACGTGCTGGGCCGCGTGGGGCTGACGTGTCCGCGCCTGGTGGAACTGGTGGTGTGCGCCAATGGATTGCGGCCGCTGGACGAGGAGCTGATCTGTATTGCCGAGCGGTGCAAGTACCTGTCGGCCGTGGGCCTCGGGGAATGTGAAGTCTCTTGCAGTGCCTTTGTTGAGTTTGTGAAGATGTGTGGTGGTCGTCTCTCTCAGCTCTCCATTATGGAGGAGGTTTTGATTCCTGATCAGAAATACAGCTTAGAGCAGATTCACTGGGAAGTTTCAAAGCATCTTGGTAGGGTCTGGTTCCCGGACATGATGCCCACGTGGTAAAGTCCTTAAAAGACTCCAGGGTGAATGGAGTGGCACCTTAAACCCAGGCTTACCATATTGCAATTTCATGTATAAGCTTATTTAATAACACAGATTTTACTGCAAGTTAATTAATGGTTTGATTAGAAAATTAATTTTTTGTTCAAAAATTATTTTTGAACTTCGGAACCAAAAATACAGTTCACAGCTCCAAAACCTTTGGAAAATTATGTTTTCATCCAAACAAAAATCAGGTTTCTGGTTTTTATTCTTTGTCATTAAAAGTGACCTCAAGTATTTTTGGAAATGAATACAAATTATTTAAAATATTGAAATGTACCTGCAAAGGACCAGTTTCAATACGCTGTCCTTCTCTGATTTAGATAGTAGTATTGGACACAATCATATTTGATCTTAAAAAACCAAACAAAACCCACCAAAATTGCATGCTTTTGTTGCAGACTGTAGTGTTTCTAAATCCAGTCACCTCAATGACAAGATGACGATTGTAAGAAGTGTTTAGTAGCCTGTGAAATACACACTTTCTGTTATGTAAGTTATAAGAGGCAAGAGCAATACACAACAATAACAGTTTAGACAACTCAGTAAGTTTGCTACCTTATTCAACAGATTATAGGTCCATCTAAAATGTATTTAGAGCGCAAACAACCAGTAGTGTGAGCTACCAAAAGCGGTGTGGGGTTTTTTCCACCCTCTATGCATTTTAATGTAGTTTGCTCATGGGTCTCAGATCTGCTTCTAAACCTGTTTTAAGGTATTTTATGTCTCGCTCAGGAAGCGAAAGCATTCTGGGGAAAATGTAGATACATTGTATTTAAAAACCTATTGGAGTTAATGAGCTGTTCTTGCACATTAACTGGTTTGGCAGCACACGGTGAGGTGGAATCCCGTAGGGTTTGTGAAATGAACCCCGCAACGTGACTCTGATGGCATGGGCGTGAGCAGTGTGAGATGAGAGAGGTAAAATTTGAATATTGACCAAGAACCTTTTCACAAAACCTTAGACCTTTTGGCTGCTTTCAGTTTGGGAGAAATGACAATGTAACAGTTGCTTAAGCTGTATAAACTGACTGTATACTGTAAATCTGTTTCAGAAATGTTTATGTATAAAGTGAATGTTTGATAGATAATAATTTTGTATACCTTTAATTCAGCTAGTTCTGTCATTTCATAATATTTAAAAACCCAAAAGGAGTAGACTTGGTGAAGTAGAGCAATAGGCAAAAAATTGTTTTGAACATTTGATAAATCAGTTTTATTAAAGAACGTTTTTAGTCTGTAAATGGTGTAGGCAAGGCATTGCCTGTGGTCTGGATGTAGCTTGTGACTTCATTTCTTACTGCCAGCAGTGACGTTATTGTCTCTTTGACGTTCCTGCTTGGTAACACTGAAGTGTTGCCCAGACAGCTGCAGGTCTGAGAGGTGTGGTCAGCCCTCAGCAAGGCAGAGCTGCCCCGCCGGGCTGGGTGAACTTGGCTGGTGGCTGCTTCTCCCTTGAGCTGTACAGCTCCTCCCGGTAGTTAGCAGATTTCCTTCATCTCTGATTTCAGTCATGTTTATCCAAATGTATAGTTTAGTGTAATACACTCATAAGTGTAAGTTATTAAGTTCATAACTATATTTTGAGCAAACAGTGCTCAGCGGACTGGACATCTTTATAGGGGAGTTGTATGTTTCTGTAGAGCTTTGATTTTAAAATTGCATTTTATGAAATACGCGGTTTTTGTATTAGAATTTGTTAAATTAATGTAATACTATAATTTGCTTTTATTTGTACAAAAGCTGTCAATATATTTAGTCCGTAAAAGTACAAAAGCTCTGTGTTTTTTATTACCCGACTCTCAGAACTGCCTGTATGATAAAGGTGGAGTAACACTTTTAGTCTGGGGAATAGGAATTAATTTTCACTAAGTTAATGTGAAGTAATATCATTAGTAATGGAGCCAAAACCTCTCCGGACCTTGCCTGCAGGTGTCCCGATGCCGGCAAGGTGAGTGGCCAACATGTTGGTAGTGGGGATAACTGAAAGGAAAGACACAGCCTAAATACCTTGATAGCACTTCTGGAATGGACATCTTTGAAACCCGGCATTCTGCTGCCCACAGAGGGAGCTCTGTCAGACCCTGGTGTGAGGAATGTGCTAGGACCTGAAGGTGGCAGGGCTGGTTGTAGGGGAATTGCTTCCCCAGCAGGGTAACTGGCCTGTTCTGAGAAGTCTGCTTTGTTGCAGAGTTCAAAAAATCTTTCCTGAATGCAGCACTGCATTGTAACACTTACCAAGATGTTCAAGTGTTAGAAAACTGCTGGAAAGCAGTTGTGTCTCTGTCCAGTGGAGGTCAGCAATTTTTATCCACCAAATCAACTACTGCATCCTTAATTCAGATAATCCAGCTCTAAAACAAACTTGTCAGGCTAGCCCTACAGTGTTCTTTTTTAGCTAATTCTGTACATCTTATTTTGCCTTCTACACATGTTGGAACAAATGAATAATAAATATATAAAAATCATGGTACAAGTAGTAAAGAGTACCACAGACTCAGGCAGTTCACTAGAAACATGAACATGGGTGTCGTAGCTGTATAATTTCTTGTTTTCAGAAGAATAAAATTCAGTGTTGGCTCAGTTGCCCAGGTTTGGGTAAGAGTTGTTAATGTGTGCAGTGACAAATCTTAGCTCTGAACACAAGTGGTTACAAGTTAAAACACTGAAGGCAGCAGCTCTCCTACTCCAGGACGTCTGTGAGGGGGAAGGCAGAGAGATTTGTACCAGTGGTTGTCATAGCACAGCCCTTTGGGAAGCAGGAGCAGCACCCTCAATGTGTGCTGACCCAGCATCTGCCTTGCTGGAGAACCCTCCTGGAATGCAATGTGCCTTCCAACCCTGAGCAGCTCCGTGGTGATGACCTTAAGCAGTTTAGCACATGACTGCTGTGCAGAGTTGGGAATTGCTGTAGCACAGAATGGTTGTGTATTTTTGCCCTGAAGTGCAACGTGCATAAGAGCAGGGAGCAGAACCAAGCACAGGCTGAAGTGACGAACAAGTCCTGTATTCAAAGCATCGGTAAAGACTCAATGATACAGTGACAATGCCAGGCTTATCCTTGAGCCTGGCACTTTGGGCAGTCCCCTGGCTCCCCTTGTTGGCATCCCCTTGTTGGGTGATTGTCAATACCCCCTGGCTGGGAGTGCAGTGAGATGTGATCCTACTGTTTCTGCTCCCTGGGTGACTGCTGCGGTGCCTCTGGGCATGGCTGATGACCCAGCCCGGCCCTGCCGTGCCGGCGCCGCGGGGGCCGGTCCTTCCCCCCCCCCACACGATGCAGCCGGGAGTAGCAAGGCACGGGGGCTCCCCGGCCAGGGCAGCAGGGGCGGTCCCTGCCCAGGGGGACAGCTCATTGGTTCCTGTGCTGGTGTGGACAGCCAACCCACTGGCTGGTGCCCCTGTCAATCATTGTAATCCTCTGCAGTGATTGGCTCTCTCCCGACTGCCCTTCCCTCGCCTCCGTACTATATCACGCCCCGACCTCCATTTTGACCGTCTGTACCACATCCCCCCTCTGCTCCAGTAATAAAACCCTGCTGGCAATAAGCGGAAAAGAACCCTTTCTCGTCTCTTTACTTCCCTGCTTAAATTAAACTGCTGTGCATGAACTAAGCCTAAACTCTGCGGGAGCTCTGATGCTCTGCTCGACTCTGTTCAATCAGAGACTGGGTGAAGCCGAAGTTGCTTTTCTCAGGACACGAGACCGCTGCTAAAGGCTGTGAGTTACTCACACTTTCTACCTACAGAAGGTGACTTTCAGGAGCAGGCCCTACATCTTAAGTGTCTGAGGTGAATAGGTGGTTTTCAGTCACAAACATCACCAGGCACACAGAAACTTTGTGACATCTAACACTGGCTTTTTAAGAGTGTCATTTTTAAGGATCTATTCCAGACTTGGCTAAACTTTGCAGAAGTAGCCTATTCGTCACCTCTGTGGTTTTTTGGCTCTAACTCTGTAGAGTTTTTGGATCTAACTCAAGGATTCTGGATTCTGCCTACAAGAGAGCACTGCACTCAACAACTTCAACTTACTCCAGTACAATAATTCCAGTTTAACAACTCCACCTCTTTCAGGATTGCAGAACAATTAACACAACCACCCTCCTCCCCTCCCCCCCTTCATTAAGAGAAGCAAAGAAAGTGAGAGCTTTCTCTCCAACCTGCCCAGGAGGAATAAATACTGGCCTCAGAAGGAATTCCTGTATATTACACAAAGGGCAACTCCTACACTGATAATTGATACCTTTAAACTGAGGGTAGAGTTCAAAGTGTGAAGCAGACTCGCATGCAGACATGGCTGCAGGGAGGAACCCCCAAATGATTGGCAGTGTGAGCTGTTGCTGGATACACTCAGATTTAACTTCCCTGCCTCCTGGATTACCTTACTGGTGGTGCTTGGTTGTTGGCTGGGGTGAAACTATAGCAGTAATCTAAACAATCCAAAGTTCAGCTCAGTCACGAGAGCTTCTGACTTGAGCTAAAAAGAATGAAGTCTCTCAATCTGAGGCAGAAGTCATGTAACAGTGGAAGTAAGAAGCAGCTTTTTCATGTAGAACAGAGGTATGCTCATCTCCTCATTCCTCTCACACTCATCCCATTCCATGATGATGCAATTCAAATAATTAATTTTAGTGACTTTCTAAATGCAAGGTTACTTTTTTGCCATTCTTATGATTTGAATCAAATCACTGTGTACTCCCCTCTTTGGCTGCAGGCTATTTATTAGCTTGGCTCAAGCCCCATGAGCCTGCAGCATTGTGTTCCTGCTTGGCCAGGAGACAGCAAGAACCTCTGCAGGAGCACTGTTCATTCCAGAACTAGTTTTAAAAACCCCCCCACCGGGAGCAGTGAACACGTGGAGATGATTATACTACTGCAAGTATATTTGTTTGTGTGCAGGAACCTCAGTGGTTTGCAGAAAGCCAGTGGTTCCTCGGCTTTAAAGGGAACTAAGTCTTTGCCAAGCTGCTCTGGGCTGAGCCTGGAACAGGACTCAAGGACAGCACATCTGGCACAGCACTCCTGCTGCAAACATCAGGGCCAGCAAGAGGCTGCAATCAGCTTGTACAGGCAGCTCTGTGACAAGCACAGAAGCACTGATTTTTAACTGCAATGTCAACAACCCCACAAGCTGTCATTGCTTCTTTCATATTAAGAGTTCTATGCTTTTTGAAGAAATTTAAAAGGAATACACATGAATTCTACGAAACTGACCCAACTGAAGCCTCAAGTAGACTTTAAGACAGGAGACTGGCAGAACACTGCAATTATGCATCAGTTGACATCAAAAGAGGCGGTTTGGCTTTTATCTGTGCTACAGAACACACAGGAATCTGAGGAAGCGCCATCTGTATTGTGTTTACAGTGCAGGTGAAGGAAGCAAAGTGGTGAAAAGACACCACCCATGCATCTTCCAGCACATTCACCGCCCCTTCCCACCCTGCTGAACACCCGAGAACAGTTCATAGGTCCCAGCTGTACAGACCAAAGAACTACAGGAACACCAATGTAAGGCACATGTTGAAGGAACTGGACACATCAAGACATTCAGGTTGAGTGAGTCAGTCTTTGTAATGCCTGTGTCCCATCTCTGCTGGTGGCCAGGTGGCATCTGCTGGCCATGCATATGGAGAGCACCTGTTGAGAGCTGCTGCCTTCCCATTCCCCCTCTGGCACTGCAGAGCTCAGCAGGAGGAGCCACCACAGCCTCCCTCTGGGCAGCAGGAGGCCACAGTTACACAGAAGCTGGCCAGGTCACAGATGCTGAAGCATTCCTGAAGGTGTTATACAGGTAATAAGAAAACAAATGCACAGTCCTTCACGTGGTCTAGCAAAGCCTTCCCAACACAATTCTTACAGTTAGCAGTGAAACATACAACCCTTGAACACCATCATGGTAGCACTCCAGAATCCTTAAGAACAGTCTGGCATAACGGCAAGTTTTGTTCTTCAGCAAGCACTCATATTCCAAAGGATGCTTTGCTTCCAACAGGCAAAGGGACCTCTTCATAAATTATTTTGAGATAAGGGGACTTCATAGGTAAAAACCAGTATTCCAAGTTGTAGAAGAGGTAAAACTGATGATTCAAGATTACACGATCAATTATTTTGAAAAGATCCACAAAGAACTCTCTCACTGTCTGATGAGGTTTAAATGGATTGTAAAAGTCTCGTATCGCTGCTGCCAATGTCTTGTTTCCTTGTGGTCCAAAAATAGATGTTTCATTTCCCAAATAAATAGGTTCTCCACTGAATAAAATTATGCTTGTATAGTTTGTTTGTATCTTCTTAAATACAGCTCCTAAGTCAGCAAGCTTCTGGTAGGTTCTCAGTATAAACTTAGAGCACTCATAAGAGTCAAACCATACTGTGGACTTTTTGTTGGGACTCGCTTGAACTGTCCAGGTCTCGTAGTAAATGCCAGTCTCATTGTCATATTTTACCCACTGTGCCATTTCATTAAACATGGCTCCTGTAAGAGATGAAAGTAAGTATTACAAAGTAACAAATAGAGGACTCAAAATATTTTACATCTATTTCAAGGTTCACCTCCCTCCCCTGCAAAAGTTTACCTACGTTACCTAAACATACATAGACAAAGCTTAGGTTGGAGGAGCAAGTGATAACCCACTGAATAAACTACATTTACATGCAGGTTATTTAAAATGCAATTCCTTTTACTGATCCTTTTCCTGCTGCTGTGCCAGAACATCCAAACATCAGAGAATCATGACACTTCTCATATGGCTTTATCCATGCAGACAAACAGGGCCAGTAGTACAGTCTACAAGAGATACTGGCAAAATGCTCACCAGAGTAACAGGCACTTCTGCACTTCTTCAGGTTTTAACTAAATTCAAAAATTTAGAGCAGAAATTTTCATGTCTCTTCACAAAAGAGACACACACAGACTGAGACACCCTGATGTTTTAGCAACTTTTCAGCTGGCAAAGCTGAATTGAGCCAAATTATGAGTGGGATGTAAGACCAGTAAAATGGAATGCTTTTTGCCTGCTCTCTGAAGGAAGCAAGTTTCAGCTCAAGATGCTGTTCAGCTGTGCTTGCATCCATTCACCCTCTTTCACAGTAAATTCCAGATTCCTAGTCAAATTCAGACAAGTCAAAACTCTGCTACTTCCTTAAAAGTTTCATGAAAACAGAGGGGGACAAAGGGAACTGTAACAATGTCTCCATGAGGCACCAGTGTAGTATCACTTTTCTTAGGCATCAAATAATCTACACAGACAGAAAATGTGACATGTTCCCCAACCATATGAAAATATTTAACTTGGTATTCATACAAAAGAATCCAATCCTATCAGGCATCAAATACATCAGTCATGAACTACAAATCCACAGGAAAGCAGCTCTGCTTTACTTCACTGTTTAAAGAACTGCCTAGAATTTCTTACCAGCACTGGATAGGTTATCTAGAGACTGAGGCCAGCAAAGTCACTCAGGGTGGAAGCAGGGACACACAAGCACCACGTCACGTGAGCTGTGACCTGACTCTCCACTGTGCCTTGTACACTACACCAACTTCAGAGAGCAAGTGCTTTTGGTCACACAAAATGTACTCTCCAAGTGCTCAGTGAACTTTTGTAAGTCATTCTCTCTATTGCTGAAGCAATCAGTTACATTTAAATAACCTTTTCTTTTTAGGAGTGTTCAGTATACACCCAGAAGCTAGTCTGGCAATCACTCATGTATTTTGAGGGGCAAGTCCTAGGTTTGTTCTACAACACATGACAGAGACCTATTATTGGGGACATTTTCACAGTTTTTATGACACATAATGGGGGAGACAGAAATAGAGATTAATATTTTTGTATCTTTGAGACTGTTTCTACATATGCCTTATTTGTTTCCTCAGTAATGAACATTTTCAACAGTTTTTCTGTCTCAGCCATCATCTGCCACTTCACAACAGAAAGTTTTGTTTTGGTGAAGCCATGTGAAAAGAGTCCATAATGACTCTCTATAAGCTCTTTTGCTATTTTTACACTGAAAAGACTCAAGTGTTTTTGTACAACACCACCAAATGACTTTCACTTAACAACTCTCCAGTGTGTGTTGTTCAAAAGGCAGCAGCCTCATTCCACTTTCTGTATTAAAGAGAGTGTTTGAAATTAGCATCAGTGACTGACACTGCAAGTAACCTACAGAACATAAATTAAAAGATACTGCTTTACATGAGACAAGGCTGACTCTATATTTTGTATTAACATTATCCAAAGCATCTAAAAATCTACCTGATATTGTGGTCACAAGAACTAAAGTTCCATTTTCCTTCCAGTGTGCATCATCTATTCCTTCATAAAAGCAAGCAGCTCCCTGGTTACACCAGAATGGTGCATCCATGCCAGGCCGCAGATGTGGAAATGTGCAGTTCCCAAGTTGGAAGAGCTCGTACCACTCCATTGTGTAGTTCTTGCCTGTTAGAGAGCTCTTGAAACCCACAGCATCATGCATAATTTTCTGGAAAAGAAAAAACAACCAACCAAACCACCAAAACTTTAACTTCCTAACAACTTCAGCTTGACCTGTACACAAGGTAAGACGCTCAGGAGCTCTTCTGTAACAGAGTTAGAAGAGGGGAAGGAGTTGCTGTAACATCTTGGATTCAGTAACACTGATGCACAACACACCAGACTGCATGACACACATACTCTCATCAGAGCATCATGCTGTCTCAGTTGTTGTCTATCCATGCACAGGCAGATACTCAGTGGGAGCTCATCATCAAGACTCAAGCTGGCTTCAAAGTCTTTAACCTCATGGGGGTATCAGAGAAATAAAGTGCAGAACCAAGATACCAAAACCACATCTTGGTAATGAAAGCCATAAAAGGAGTAAGATAAACATTTTTTTTTTAAAGCTGTATAGTAAAAACATAAATGCAAAGTTAGCTAGCAATTGAGATAACAATATTTGAATCTATTTCCATTTTTGACTCTTCATGCTTGGTTTTGATGCTGCTGTATCATGTTCGCTAACAGCTCTTTATTGATTAGGAATCGTGCTTTGAACCTTAATTCTGCTATTGCTATAACTATAAATATTACTAAGACTGAGACTCTTTCATATTTGTGTGACTCCATGAATGGATACTTCAATTCCATACTGATCATAACACTCAAGAAAGAGTTGTAGAAGCAACCAATTCCTCATGATCCACCAGTCTGACCAGCTGGCTGTCTACTCCTGACAGATACCAATGTCCAAGCAAATACATTTAATTTTTAACAACAAAAACGTTAAAACACTAAGGAGCTGTTTCATCTGATATAAGGGGTGTGTATACAAAACACTCAATATGCAGCTACATGGGGGAGCACATTCAAACCCACCAACAATGCTGTTCATGCTCTTCTCTTTAGCTGTGCTAAATCCTGTACATTTTGTTTGAAATGTAGTGCTCTTTGAGTATCTTTCCTACAGATAGTCTAGCTCATGTGCTCTAATATTCTTCCATACAAGCATATCCCAACCTTACAGCTCTCATTCTTGACTCCTGCCGTTGAATTCAGCTGAATTTGCCACGATAACTTTGATAAAAACATCACCTTACCAAATGTCCTAGTAGGCCACCATACTTGAATTCCCACACTGGAGCCTGTAATCGATACACTTCAATGACATCCTCTTCTTTCATAAGGGGAATGGCAGAGCCGGTGGGACAGAAGGTGTAACGAGCTTGGCAGTAAGGGTCAGCTTTTGGACGGTAATCAAAGCGCCTGTGTTGAGAAAGAGAAGCACACAGAATGAAAAGTGTAGGGGGTTTGTGTGGCCAGGTGTTGGTAGCTGGGAGGCTACAGGAGCGGTTCTGTGAGAAGCTGCCAGAAGCTTCCCCCCGTCGGGCAGAGTCAATGCCAGCTGGCCCCAGGATGGACCCTGCACTGGGCAGGGCTGAGCCAATTAGGAATAATGGTAATACCTCTGTGATAATGTATTTAAGAAGGAAAAAAAGTTATTGCACAGATGTAATTGCGGCCAGAGAACAGCAGAGTGAGAACACGTGAGGTACAGCCCTGCAGACAAGGTCAGCAGGGAAGGAGGGCAAGGAGGTGCTCCAGGTGCCGGAGCTGAGATTCCCCTGCAGCCCACGGTGCAGCCCATGGTGCAAGCAGCTGTGTCTCTGCAGCCCAGGAGGGTCCATGGGGGTGCAGAGATCCACCTGCAGGCTGTGGAGGAGACCCATACTGGAGCAGGTAGATGCCTTAAAGAAGGCTTTGAACCCATGGGAAGCTTCTGATGGAGCAGGCTCCTGGCAGGGACCTGTGGCCGCATGGAGAGAGGAGCCCACACTGGAGCAGGTTTCCTGGTAGGACTTGTGACTCTCTGGGGACCCATGCTGGAGCAGGATGAGCCTGAAGGACTGCACGCTAAGGAAGAGTGACCCATGCTGGAGAAGTTAATCAAAACCTGTTGCCCATGGGATGGACTCAGGTTGGAGACATTAATGGAAACCTGTCTCCTGTAGAAGGGACCCCATGCTGGGGCAGGGGAAGAACTCCTCTACCTGAGCAGCTGCAGGAACAATGATGAAATGACTATAACCTGCATTCCCCATCTCTCTGCACCACTGAGGGGGAGGAGGTAGAGCCTGGGAAGGAGAGAGGCGTGGGGCAAAGGTGTTTTTAAGATATATTTTACTTATTATCTTGCTCTGATTTTGTTAGTAATAAATTCAATTAATATCCTCAAGTCAAGTCTGTTTTGCCTGTGATGGTATTTGGTGAGTGACCTCTCCCTGTTCTTATCTCATCTCATGAGCCTTTTGCTGTATTTTCATTCCTCTGTCCAATTGTAGAGGGGAGTGTTAGAGTGGTTTTGGTGGACACCTGGTATCCAGCCAGGGTCAACACACTACAAGTCTTCCTTTCCCAATTTCCTTTAGAGTCACTCACTGTATTTCACTTAAACCAAGGTTCCTATATACCTGTTACCAAGACAAACTAGCATGCACAGCTTGTCCAGATCTTGTTTGGTTAGCCTGAGAGTCTAACACCCTCAGCTGCCCCGGGCTACCGAATGGCACAAATACCCCAGCCATGAGATGACTCAAGGACACAGAACTTCCTGAGCAAAAGTAAGCTCAGGAGCCCAGCTGAGACATTGCTGCTTTTCCCCAGGGACTTCTTCTCCAGCCCTGCTGGGAACTCCAGCATGTCTGCCTTTATTTTGTCCAGGGGGAAAAAAAAAAGAGAGAGAAAAAAACCCCCAAACCACAACCCCAAACAAACAAGCAAAACCCCCTAAAGAGTACAGCTGGCAAAAGAACACACAGGAAAGACTTATGCAAACCACACATTCAAGTCCTGTTTCTACATTGCACACTTTAGATTTTCAATTTCCCTTTGCTCTGCACCTTGCATGTGACAGAACGTAACAAGCATGTTAAGAAGCATAGAAATCCCACATTTCTGAGCATCTCACACCAACAGGCTTGTACTCCAACTCTGACCATCCCAAGACCCAGCCTTGCAACCAGTGAACTTGCTGGAAAATCCCAACAAGCTCGTGACTGCAAGATCAGCTCCTTCAGGCATCACCTGACGCAAATTCAACTGCTGGGACTTACACAACAGGCTCTCGAAATTCCAGGTGTGCATTATTAAGTAACAGTTAAATATTGATAACTACTCCCTTTACAAACAGCAAACCCGCACAAAACACGCATGGAAGCGTAGCCCTTCTTCTGAAGGGGCTCATTTCGTCCGCACTGCCAAAGCTGTCACTATTTTCACACCACAAAGCGCAGTCTCCTGCTGTCCCCAAACACCACCAGGGCTTCTGGAGCTCAGGCAGCTCTGGGGCAGCGAACGGGATTCTCTACCGTTTCGTTTATCACGGAGAGAAGTATGACGTAAAGTTAAATTTAAAAAAATAAAACAAACCGTACCCTGACTTCCTCATCACAGCGTTTTTAGCGGGCTTTAAAGGAAGGTGCTTAAAGGCGGGCAGCAATTCACCCTCTGCCGAGAGACCCAGCACAGCTCTCGGCCTGGCACGGCACATACGCTCCCTTGGCGAGCCAAACACGCCAAATGCCGTGTAAATTACCAACACCCCGTGACTAAAAAGAGGACGCTTTCCACGGCCTTTTCAGCGTAATAGGCAGAGAAGCAGAAGCAGCGTAGCGCTGGCGGGCCCGGCCCTCCCGCCTCACTCACCTGTAGGGCACCGGCCACCGGCGCTGCGGGGAGAGCAGCGCGCCCGAGACGCGCGGGCCCCAGGCCGCCAGCAGCACCAGCACCAGCGGCAGCACCAGGGGCGGCAGCAGCAGCAGCTGCGGGCAGCGACCGCCGGCGCCCATGGCGGAGCCCGGGCCAGAGCTGCGCGGAAAGCGGCGGGGCCCAAGGAGGCCGGGCGGGAAGGGGCCGCCCCCGCGCCCGCCCACGGGGCCGGGGAGGCCGGCGGTGCCCGGCGAGGGCCGGGGCTGCTGGCAGGGACCTGATCGGACGGAGCTGCTTTTCCTCCTCCTCCCGAGGGCAACCAGCCGTGTGCCCAATCATCCCTTAGAAACGTCACCCGGCCGAACTGCGACCGTGTTTTCTGGAGATCCAGATCTGTGTTGTTATCGTTCGGCTGGAGTACGGGTGGTGTGTTGTTTCGCGCATTGCTTTGGAGACGCTCTAAAGCTGGAGAAGGGTCTGGAGAGCACGTCCTGTGAGCAGCGGCTGAGGGAGCTGGGGGTGCGTAGCCCGGAGAAAAGGAGGCTCAAGGGTGACCTTATTGCTCTCTACAGCTGCCTGGAAAGAAATTGTAGCCAGGTGGGGGTCGGCCTCTTCTCCCAGCTAACCAGTGGCAGGACAAGAGGACAGATTTAGGCTGCACCAGGGGAGGTTTAGGTAGGACACTAGGAAGAACTTCTCACAGAAAGGGTGATTAGACACTGGAATGAACTGTCCAGGGAAGCGATGGAGTCATTGTCCCTGGAGGTGTTTAAGGAGATATTGGATGTGGCACTGAGTGCCATGGTGTAGTTGACATGGGGGTGGTTTGGTCATAGGTTGGACTCGATGATCTCAGGTCTTTTCCAACCTAATTGATTCTGTGTTTCTGTAAAAGACATATCAAGTGCCCATCCTCACACCCAGAACCTACTGAGAGTGTTGGCCTCTGGGTCTGGCCCCAGGACAATGAGGTGAGGCCTCACCGAATGGCAGACAGGCATTTGCTGTGATAAACCCTGTAATGCTGAGCCTCTTCAGGCTGCTCAGAAGTCTTGTCTGAAACCTTTCAGGGCTTCAAATATAAGTTCGTATTCCTGTCATCCATTTCAGCACACTTAGATCGTAACACCTTACATTATGGGGATTATATAGCAGTTTTTTCTCTTGTCTTTATGATAAGAAGTATCTTTCAGATGGACTAAGGGAAACTGTGAAGACAGGTTTGCCAGCAGCATCCCTGCAGAAAACACAGCCTTTTCTAGCTCTACAGAATTTAAAACTGGCTATGCTGGTGTCAGAGTCCAGGAGGCTAAGTTTCGTAGTTGGCATCTGCAGTGAAAACACTGGTGTATGCTGTTCACTGGGTAAATAATAACTGTGCTGTGGACTTTTGACTATCAGGAGCCAGAAAACGATCCCTGCTCATTGCATATGAGTCCCTAAAGAACAATCAGTTGTCTAGTCAGCACTATGCTAGGCTATATATTCAAAGAAAATTGCAGGTGGAAAACCCGGTATCCTTCATAAAAAGGCAGGATCGGCTGCTGAATATCAGTTTCAATAATGCTGGGGGTACTAAAGGTGTTCAGAAAACCTTAAAAATCTTTAATTTCAGTAAAATTTCTATATCTCACTTCACTCCTGCCTGATTCTGTAGTGCTTATCTTTAAAATCCATGCCATTCAGCACTACAGATTAATTTAATGCATGCTTACATAACCTATACGTACTTATATTTCCATATTTCATTTTTATCTCACACATGTTAATTGTGTCTGATTTAAGGTAAAGCTCTGTTTTTATTTATTAGAAAATAAAGTGTGTCAGTAATAACGAGTGTTTCATAGCTTGAGTGTAGTCCAATATACCAGCTCATTCATCTGTTCAAAAAGATATGTGTTTGTTTGGAATATAGCCATAATTCCTAGTTTTAGAGATTTTAACGTGTAACTCTGGAAATAGTTTATGAGATAAAGGAATGATTATTTATCCCTTCTACGAAACCAGGATGCAAGGAAGTGAAATGACATAATGAAGGTGCCATAACTCTTCATTAGCCAAACTAGAAATGCAGTATGAACAGGTTCTTGGTCCTGGCTCAGCATATGTTCGCAGTGTGGATTATTAAATCTCCACTGATGTGGATGCTGAAGGTGTTGGGGTGAATGACTAAGTTGGCAAAGCTCGTGATTTTTTTTTTTAATAGCAGCAAGGTACATTTTTTTTCTAAGTTATGTTGTGAATACAGAAAATAAACCACTTATACATTTATGAATAAGTATACCTGAGCTAAAAAGCTCACATGTCAGCAATTTGAGTCAGAAGCTGTCTTGTTTATCATGCAGAAATATGTCAAATTCCCCATTATAAACCCGCAGAGCTGATCTGCATCTTTGTCCAGTAGCAGGATTGGAGGAAATACTGAGACTTGCTACAAAGATACAATTCTGGAGTTGACAGGATTCCTAAGTGTTTCTCATTTCCCAGAGTGTTTTCTTTTTTGATTAGCAAAAACTGGACATTTCCTGGAACAACAAAGACTCTCAGTGATTTCCCGTTATAGATCAGTACCTTCTCCATCTTTGCCCTTGACAGCAACAGGATGGAAGGGACTGAGAGAAAGGGGAAAACAAATCCTCCTGTTTCAGCCAGAATTTGTGGTTTTCAACAGATAGTTTGGCTTTGAACATGTACTTGATTCATCTCAATGTAAGTCACAGCAAAGAGGCTGTTGAACCTGAAGTAACAGCCCCAATCTCACACAAATGGGCTGCTCTGGATGGTGCTTACACCACAGCTGCTCATCTCCCAGCCTATGTGTACATTGGCAGTATATCATACAGCAGGAAAGTCACAGCTATAGATGTGGATCACAGCAGATAAAACCACACATCTGGCAGTTTTACTGCTCACAGGGTTGGTGATTTTTTTACTCACACTGGCATATGTTAGCTGTTGAGTCAGCTGGATGCATTCTGAAAAATATAAACATTACCTGAAGTCATGCTGAAAGTCCTGTGAAAGACAGGAGTTCATCAGTCTGAGGGCCACTCTCCACCTTTGAGGGGTATCAAAGGAATCTTGAGAAGAGGAGCCAGAAACATGGCTCCTATATGCACCTACACTCTGCTCCATGGCCTGGGATGGCACCTGAACTGTGAGCTGGGATGGGAGAAAGTCATGTCTTTTCCTACAGGCACGGGAATGGCTGGGCTTTGTGACTGTGTGAGGTAGTGCTAAGGGTTCCCCTCAGGTCCTAGCCAACCCTGACAGCTGGGATGAGGGCTGTGCTCAGGACAGATGAGCAGTCCAGTAAGCATTTGGGATTGCAGGGCAGCTTCTGCTTTATCTGCAACCTTAGGGGCAAGGTGAGAGAGATTATTTCTTTCCAAGCTGGAATTCCAGGAGGGCCTACTGAAGCCTGAGAGATAGGATGAGGGTTGGGATAAGGACACAGAGGAAGTTCATAATGAGTTTTAAGCTGAGATGAAATCTCTGGGATTTGCTGCAGGGTAGGTATAAGGGAACTGATGAGTCAGCTGGATGCAGCCTGTGAAATACAAAGAGCTATCCAAGTCCAATTTAAGCCAAAAGCTGCTGTCAGGCAACTAAGGTGCTTCAAAGCAGGATGTCCACTAGAGAAAACATATTTCTCAAATCCTGGGCAGTAGAAAAAGGGCTGGGGTCTAGGACAGAGCTGTAATTCAACCTCTTGAAGCCTGAAGGGGACAGTACCTGCTCTCTTCCCTTGAGCAGCTGGTTGCTCAATGTCTGATAAAAACTGTTGTGAGGAAAGTCAGAAACTGCTTCTGCTCTGCTGAGACACCTCAGAAGGAGCTCCCTGCTCCTTTCCCGAGGAGCTGCTTTTAAGTCAAGGCTCGTGCCTCCCACCTGAGCTCCACTGCAGCCACACCTGAACCCAGCTGTGAACCTTATTGATGCAGACCCAATCTATGCATTTGTCATCCCAACTTAACCTTGGATCTGCCTCATCAATGTGTATTTTTCTAGTGATTGGACTCTTGGTGGAACCTCACTGTTACTCAGTTTCTGAATGCAAACAGGCACATAGTAGTGGCTGCATCCAGCAGCAGCCCCAGGCACAGCAGGGTAGAACGGAACCTGAGATTATGGTATTTGTGTCCAAGGTCAATTCGCAGGCTGTGCAGGAAGACCAGCCTGTATGTCAGGACAACAGGAAAGAGGACTGGACATGCACACCTACAGCACAGCTCAGGTGATGTCTGAATGTCCAGGCCTAAGTTCAAAAGGAGCCGGTGGGTTTGTGGCCACTGTGTGTGTGGGTGGAGGCCACAGCTGAGGTTGGACAAGGTAATTATAGGGCTATAGTGCACTGAGGGCCTTCACCAGAGCTGCTTCTTCCATCCAGGTGTGTCCTCTCACCTTGCAAAGATCTGGCTTCAGAGGTGCACTCCTTGTGAAATGCTCCTGTTGCTACTTGCTTTTGTGGGCCAAGGCCAGAGAAGAGCCATCACAGGGCTCCTCTGGGGTGACAGAGAGCCAGGGCAAGGACATGTCAGGAGCTGGGATGAAAACACAGACCTAAGACATAGAGGGCCATGACAAGGTCACACAGTCAGGGCAGGGACATGGCATGAGCAACTTGAAGCTAGGTCACAGAACAGAGCTGACACAGAGATGTGACATGGAGGACCTGAAGTGGGATGAGACTATCATATGCCAATCAAGTCTAGGGTCCATTGAGGAAAAAGGGCCACTTATAATGTGAATCTGATGTCCATTCAAGAGACAGGGCCAGAAACAAGGCTGGAGATGAGGTTACTGACAATTCAGATCCAGGGTCCTTCCAGAAAGACTAGCCAGTAAGTCAGGACAGAAAGGAGCAGTGATTTCCAGCTCTGGAGGTGCTCAGTTCCCTAGCTCTAACATCAACCCTGGCCCTAACACACAGCAGAGTTTGGGGCTATACTTTATCTCCAAACATGCATTGAGCTTAAACTCCTTTCAGGCAGCAGCTTCCTCCTAGCTCTCAAGCATAAAGAGGATTCCAATGGGATTCCAGCTCTGCAGACTCTCAGTGGAGCTATGCTGTAGTCCTGCTCAATCCTAAGAGGCACAGTGTGGGCTGTGGTGCACACTGAGCTGAAGCCCTGCATTCATTTGGAATAAACATTGCCCTGCAGACAGGAGTTTGCCCTTCAGTGGGGAATTTCTGTATCTTGTCCCTGTCCTGTTCCAGAATCTCCCTATCCATCATCCCAACACAGACTCCCAACCAATCAGTATTCAACTGAATGCATTTTGCTACAGGGAAAGGCTTTGCTTTCAGATGTCATTTCTGCTCTGCCCAGTCTACTCATTCTCATGTCCTCTGCAGAAAACCCATACTCAGATTTTTGGAACACACTCTAGTTTTTCTACAAGATCCAGCTTTTCAGTCCTCTGGCATTGTTAAACACAAGGTTCTTCTTCTTATAAGAGAGGCAACTCATGATAAATGAAGGACCAAGAGCTGAGAGATCTTACTAAAATCCAATATGGATGATCCCTTATGTAGCATCTGTGTGCACAGTTCTAAGGAGGAGACTAGGGATGCATTCATTCCCCTTTGGTTCATTAGAGCAATGCCCTAGTGACTAGGTTGGTTTTCTAAAAATCTCTGGTTCTCCTGATAAAATGGAGCAGCTCTTTAGAACAGAGTATGATGTTAAGGGAGCCAAAAGGAGTAGGTGGGTCTGCTGAGCGATGGTGTTCCTGAAACAAAGCGCATCAGGACCCAGCAGTACTGCCGGCCTCTTACCAAACCCCACTTTTTTGGCTTTCAAAGCAACCTGGAAGCCAAATTTCATTACGCCATTATAGCCCTATGAATAAACCAAACAAAAAGCACCTCACGGGTACCACCCCACAGGCTCTGCGACAGACGAAGAGCAGAGCAACTCTGGGACTGGCGACAGGAATGCGCGTTTTACAGCGGGGTAAAATGTACAGCACCTGCAGCTCACAGTCCCGCTGCGGGCGCCAGCCCAGGTCGGAGATGAGGCCGAAAAATAAGTCTGAGCCTGCTGCGCTTAAAACTAAAGGCACATCCCTATTTTCCAGATTCTCTCCTTTGTCTTCCGCCCCGCCCGCCCGTCCGCACGCAGAAGATGGAGACGGCGGCGGAGCGCGGCGGCGCAGGCGCGGCTGGAGGAGGAGGAGGAGCGGGAGGAGCGGGGACGGTGCTGCCAGGCCCGGGCCTGCCGCCTGGGGGAGGAGGAGGAGCGGGCAGGGTGGTGCCAGGCCCGGGCCTGCCGCCTGGAGGAGCCGCTTCCCGGGCCTGAGCGGCGGCTGCCATGGGCAAGCGGGTGGCACTGGTGCTCGCCGGCTGCGGCGTCTTCGATGGCAGCGAGATTCACGAGGCGTCGGCCGCCCTGGTGCACCTGAGCCGCGGCGGCGCGGAGGTAGTGGGGGGCGGCAGGGTCCGTCTGTGTGTCTGTGTCTGTGTGTCTGTGTGTGTGTGTATGTGTCTGTGTCTGTGTCTGTGTGTGTCTGTGTGTCTGTGTGTATGTGTGTGTGTGTGTGTGTGTGTCGGTGTGGGGTGTGACTGACACGTGTCTTTGCGCTCCTCAGCGGCCCAGAGTCCCCGGCCTTGGCCGTCCCTCGCCCTGGGCCGGGAGCCGCGGCGTGGCTCCCGCTGTCTGTGGGACCGGAGCCCCTGGCGCTTCGCGATGGTCTCTGCGCCGCCACCGCTCACTACAAAGCCTGTTCGGCCGTCATCTCTCTCCTTACATTGCTCCTTCCCAGTTTTTGTTCGTCCCCGCCCAACGACGTGCCTGTCCCCCTGACAGGAGCTGAGGTCACAAGCAGGCAGCTGAACAAGAGAAGACTGAGAGGGGATCTCATTAATACTAATAAATTATAACACTGAAAATCACGTCTAAAGGTCAGAAAGACCCCTGCTCAGGTGAAGACCGTTCCCCATAGCATGTGGAGGAGTTCACTGGAGTTGCATGACCTGTATGGAAATTACTAGCTGATTATAATAGAGGGGCTGCAGTGGAGAGCTACTACCTCGGAATTCCCATCTGTAGATAGTGGCACAAGTCCACTGGGTGTGCTTGATTTGTGGAGTACCAACGAACACCAGGCCTTGTGCAACTCTGAAATAAATAATCAGTGTCTGAGTGTGTAATTATTGGCTTGTTGCACACCAGATAACAAATCCAATTTTGTGGGCAACAGTGCCAGGCTCTCCTGTGGTACCCAGTGACAGGACGAGGAGCAATGTCCATAAACTAAAACACAAAAAGTTTCATGTCAATATGAGGAATAACTTCTTTACTTTGGGGGTGGCAGAGCACTGGAATAGGCTGCCCAGGGAGGTTGTGGAATCTCCTTCTCTGAAGACATCCAAAACCCCCTGGATGTGTGACTGTGTAACCTGCTCTAGGTGACCTCGCCTTGTCGGGGGGGGGTGGACTGGATGATCTCCCAAAATCCCTTCCAACCCTGACTATTCTGTGATCTTGTGAACATGGGAGTGAGGAGCAACTGGAGGCCTGTCCCTTCTTTGCTGGCCGCACGGAGCTGAGGAGGGGTTAAAATTCTTGAACTTCTGATTGCTTTTGCAGCCCTCACAGGGGTTCACTTGCTTGTTTTCTGCTCACTGTTTCTGGGCTTTTTTTGTTAAATTGGGAGTTGTTGGAGAAGCCTGGGCCATGATGCAGTGGTGTGCTCTGGTCCTGTCTGTGGCTACAGACAGCAGAAGATACTCACTGTCTGTCTGTGTGTAGCCACACTGAGGTGTGTGATGGTAACAACAGCAACTTCATATTTAGCACAAAATTGTCATCTCTGAGAAGTCTCCAAAACTTCAAAACAGACACAAGGAAACAGTCCCTGTGGGACACCTTTCACAGTTTTATGTTTTGATATTTTCCCCTAACCAAAACAGGTTCTTTGTTTTGTTTTTCCTTTCTGTTGCTGGTGTTTTAGGACAGCAGTTAGTTTCAATGTTTGCGGTAGAAATACTTGCAAAATTTGCATCTTTGACTTTTTTATGTCAAACTTTTTTTAGCACTGTCATCCCATAACAGTTAAGAGCAAACTTTCTTCACCATCAGCTGTGTGTCCAGTTGGGCTGCTAGTATAAACTGTGGTGTCCTGTTTGTCCTTGGGGTTATTTGCCATGGCAAAATCAGTAAGCTTCGTGTTGGCATAAGAATGCACTCCTGTCACAGTGCTGCAGGAACAGGATGAGGAAAATGTCTGTGTTTACACAGCCATCCTAATATATCCTAATGTATAATATGTCCCCCTAGATATTTAATGATTGATTTATCCTGTGGAATTCACTTTACTTGGATAAAAGATTTCAGGGACAAAATCTGTTTTCATTAAGTGAACTTTATTGTGACCAATATATATGAGTTCTATTTACATTCACAAAACTGTTTCATCTCTCTTCTAGGTGAAGATATTTGCCCCCAATATTGAGCAAAGGGATGTAGTCAATCACCTGAAAGGAAGTCCAGTAGAAGAGAAGAGAAATGTGTTAGTTGAAAGTGCCAGGTTGGCAAGAGGAAACATTCAGGATTTGGCTGAACTGAAAGCTAGTGAATTTGATGCTGTCATTTTCCCTGGTAGGTATCACAGAATATTCTGAGTTGGGAGGGACCCACAAGGATAATTGAGTCCAACTCCTAAGTGAATGGCCCATATAGGGATAACAACCTTGGTGTTACTAGCACCATGCTCTGACCAACTGTGCTCATCTTTTGAAAGAAAGTTATTTGTGATTTTTTTTAACTCAGTATATTTATTGATTCATAGTTCACTAACTTAAAATGCCATAGTGGTCTTTTGGTATTAAGTTATGCATCACACCATTCCTTCTTTCTAAAGGTTGTGAAAACTTCACTGCTTACTCATGGACAGGAACAGTGACCAGAGTACAAAAATAGGGTCAGAACTTGGTTACATGGCAATGACGTAATTTTAGGGCCTCTGAAAATGTTGGCAGCATAGCAGGTTGCCAAAAAAATGGTATTTCCTGTCAGTTGTGAATACATTCTCTTTTAATTAGATATCCACTCAACTGCTGCTCAAGTTAAACTAAACATGTTTATGGATAATTTTTTATTTAGAGACCACAGAATTGCATTCCAGACGGAGGTAATTGTAATCACATTTAGAAATGAAGAAACTGGAGCATCACAAGGAAATTGTGACTTGCTGAAGATCACTCTCCAACATATTCATAGCACTTTTAAATACTGCCTTCGTGATTAGGCCTAAATGTTAATTTTGAAGCTTTCACATGTTGTAAGGCCAGCAGAGGGAGTGTGTGTATAACGCACAGAGACGTTCTGCCAGCACTAAGATGGAGTGGCTGATGTCAGGACAGATCAGGAGGGAGTAGAGGCTCACAGATGTTTTCTACATTAATTTCATGCTGTTATAACTCAGGCTTGGGGGATGGCTGTAATAACTGCTAGAGGGAAATAAACCCCATGAAGTTTGAAAATTAAAATCCTACCTCAGAGGTTTCAGATAACACTTGAAAGTGAGCAAACTGGGAAAGGAGAAGTATTAAAAATGCAAAGCTTCTTGATATTGCCTGTTGAAATACTTGTGAAAATTCCTATATGTTTATTGTAGAAAAGTTGATGTCATGCACATTCCATATGGAATAACCTTATTTTTATTATTCTGATGGTTATAAATCCAGCAAACAAAGGAGCTGTAAAATACAATCTGCTTATACAGTTAAATGAAGATTTAACGCAAAAAAAAGGATTGTTATAACCAATTTATAGAAACACAAATCAGCACTATTTTTAATAGGAAATTATATTATCGTTCACAAGTTTTTTTATTTAATATTATGTGTTATTTTGTCCTTTTTATGTAAAATCTCCTTTGCTTTTGTTGTGTTAGCCTCTTTTTCTAAGTCCAAAAATAATTCTAGGGAAGAAGAAAAGCTCTCCCAAATATCTCGCTTAAGTATCAAAGTAAAACTTGAGAGTTGGTTACTGTAGGGGGTCAAATCACTGTTTGCATTACTCCTGTGAATTACATACTTCTGCTTTTAACTAGTATTGGTCTTTCTTCTGATCTGTCTTATTGAGGAGTGTGTAACAGATGGTACAGCTGTTCTCATGACTAGCAAATGAATGTGAGGTTTCCTGTTTGTCTATTTGTTGCTTTATGAAACAAGATTAAGCTTTCTGGCCTATATACAACCTACATGGTATAAAAAAGGGTGCAGTTACACTTCCAACATTGTGAACCCATCGTTTACAGGTTACAGTTACATCGTAAAGCTTTCAGTACAGTAACTTCACAGTCCTACAGATACCAAGATTATGTTGTAAGAAAGACCTTCTGTCTGGTATTGAACTCAATAGCTTTTAGCAGTGTCTTATGTTTGAGCTTTTTGTTTTGGTTATTTTTAGGTGGTTTTGGTGTAGCAAAGAACCTGTGTTCCTGGGCTGTAGATGGCAAGAACTGTACTGTTAATGAGCACGTGAACTCTACACTCCAAGCCTTCCACAGTGCTAAAAAGCCCATTGGTTTGTGCTGCATATCACCAGTTTTGGCAGCCAAAGTCTTTCCTGGTTGTGAGGTTACAGTCGGTCAAGATAAAAATGTAGATGGAAGGTAAGAAGGAAATGGATGGGGTTGATTTACATGGGAATTAGGATTGGGAAATGGCCAGTCTCTGTGCAAGAGTCTCTTTGGTACCAGTAAACCTGGGGTAACTTAGTTACTTTTAAGAAAACTTAGTGAAAATTTTCACTTGTATAGTAGTAGTAGGTACAGAACTCTCCAGCCAGACAGAGTGAATCCATGAATTCAGGTGACTTGTGTGCTGCAACCGGAAATATATTGGTCTGTGGTACCATAGAATTGTTTAGGTTGGAAAAGACCTCTATGATCGTCAAGTCCAACAATTAACCCAGCACTGCCAAATCTTCACTAAGCCATGTCCTTGAGTGCCACATCTCAGTGTCATTTAAATGTCTCACATGTTCTATGATAACATTCACAGATGCATTACAATTAATGGTGAAAGCTGTAGGTGTCTTTATCTCTTGCCAAAGCCATCATTCTGTAAGCCACCTTTATTGTGCAGTGTGAGGACTAATGAGTCACTGGATGTAGCATCCTTCAGTCCTAAAAGTGACAGAACAAGTGACGTTTGTGGGATCATAGCTGCACAAACACATTGATGACCAGAGATACCAAGTTACTTTTTTCCTTTTCCATTGATGGCAATTGAGTGATAGATTGCAGCTCATCCTAAGCAAGGTATGGAATTTGCTTACCCAATGCCTTTGAAGGCCATGATTCATCTTGCAAATGTGCAAATGAAGAGCAGGCTTTTGGCCAGCTGGCATTCAAAGACTTGGTGCCCTGTGGTAATTTGAGTGGCTGCTTAAACTGTGTCTGAGGGCTTTTGTCTGCTCAGGGATTTTTAATGAAGTTTTTCTGGTGGTAGTGGTTTGGGGCCAGTTTAGGGGAGCAGGTGAGAACAGGGTCTGGCAGAAGTCAGTGCTGCTTCAAGAACTGTCACCTCCAGATAAAACTTCTGAGTGAAATTTATCAGCAGTGGTAGTGAAGGTTTGCATCTGTTCCTCTCTTATCAGAAGGAAAAAAAAATTAATGTCTGTGCAGAATCCTAGAGGAACACCTTACATGGAGGTGTTGGAAAAGGTCTTACATGTCTGCAAGTTCAGCTGGATTCTCTCAAACTTTTGAGGATCAGTTATGGCTACACTTGTTATCATCTTCCAAACTTACTGAAAGATTGTTAAAAACTATTGTACCTCGGGACATATTGTGGGTCCACATTTCAGACCTTGTTTTCAAAGGTGTTAGATCACTTGGTGTGTCCAGAGAGAACAGAAGAATCTGACAGTAGCAGCCTCTTCACCTGCCCAGCTAAAGACTCATGTAGATATTAGTGTAGTTCTCTCATTCAAGTTACATTGGCAGAATTTTATGGCTGTATCATCTCTTTATATTAATTGAAGTCTTTTTATTTACAGATTTCCTGATGCTGAAACAGCATCTGCTATAGCAGAGCTTGGATGTAAGCACATTTGCAAAAATGTAAATGAATCCCACGTGGATAAAGCCAATAAAATAGTTACTACCTGTGCTTTCATGTGCAAGGCTCCTCTGCATGAAATCTTTGATGGAATTGGAACAATGGTACAAGAAGTCCTGAAACTTGCCTGATTAGAAGCATACAGCCTTCTGCAAGGAAATCAGTGTAGCTAAGCATAAGCATTTAGCTTCCTTTGATTGTATTAATAAAATAGTGCAACTGCTAAACTTCACAGTCGGTTTGTTTGGTGTGGTGGTTTTTTATGTTTAATACAACAAATGGTTATTGCTGAATTTATCCTATTTATTTCTCTTTTAAGATAGAAACCATGATTTGAAGGTGATGGGGGGTCCCTTTTTTTTCCTCATGAATCTGAATGTTTTCCATCTTAAAAAGATAGTGCAGTGAGGTTTTATCATATCACTGATGATTATCAGTAATTCACATTTGCTGTTACTCAGCTGCAATTGCAGGTAAAATAGCTGTAAAATAGTCTGTTTACCTTCAGTGTAGGTGAGTAATTCAATTCTGATTTCTAATCAGAAGACAAAAAAGAAAAGGATGTTGTTATTCATGGGTTTTTTCTTTCCTTGCAAGTCTGTAAGCAAGTATAACTAATGGATTTGTAAAATTTTTGCAGAGCCCCTAGGTAAACAAACTCTATAAACCAAGATCCAGCACAAATGAATGCATTGTCTGGAAAATGCACAAGGTCTGCTCTAATAAATGAAGTAATTAGAGATTTATTTAGTAAAATGAATTAGCTTTATTTTGTGATTTGGTTTTTTTGCATACATAGTTTAGTGCACATGCTTTGACCTTACAAAAGTGAACAAAGGATTGTCAGCTTCTCTTAGAAGCACAATCTGGCAAGGCTTTGTACTCCTGGAGGAATAAAAAATTCCCAGAATTTATTATCAAGGTTCACTGTGGACCTGGAATTGTCTCTCCTGAGAAGGTTCTGATGCTCCCAGGTCTCTGTCACTCCTGCCCAGTGTACTGTAGCCCATGCTTTGCCGTGCCTGAAACAATCTAAATTGTCACTGTGTGCTCAGCGTCTCGTGTAACTGGAGCAGGAATAAAACACACAGAGAAATGCGCCACAGAGGAAGCAGAAGATGGAACTAGGAAATGATGCCTTTATGATGAGGAGTGTGGAGCTGTCCCTCTTGCTTGGCAGTGGTGTGTTCAGACCAGGCACGGGCCTTTGCCTCGTCAGTGCAAGAGCAGTTGCTACAGCGAGGCCTGATGTGCTGCAGAGTTTTGAGTGCCACCAGCCCCTATGTGTGCTGTGCTTATTTTACTACAAATGTCAAAGCTCAGATGTAAAACAGGTGTCCTCTTCAAGGAGGTTGTGGAGATAACTCTACAGCAATAAATATATAAAGGCTTTTATTTTCTGTCCTTCTAACCGTGATGATTTTCATGGACACTGCACTTCCATGCTCCTCCAGAACTGCATTTCCTGTGTGGAGTTATTTAGGAGAAGCAGAACACAGACTTGGCAGAGAGCAGGGAAATGTTTGTGTCATGCGCAAGCGATGAGTACTCTGCCTCTAGAGGTACAAAGATAGCTGAAGTTGGCTGTGCCAGCAGAGGATCTTCTGTTCAGCCTGACCAAGCTGGGCACATAATCACTAAATTATTTACTCAGTCAAAACACGCAATATTGGACTGAATATGGTTACTGTCTTACAGGAACTTACTTAAAAGTGCTTGAGTCACAAAGTAAGAGTTTGCTTTGTGAAGAGCATGGAGCTGTTGGCTGGAACACTCAGAGGAAGCACAGCTTCTCTGGAAGTGTCCTAGCTGACTGTCCTGCTAAAAAGGTACTTAATGCAGAACAGTCCTCTACTTTTTCCAGGTTGTACACGGTCTCTATAATGCCTTCTATGGCTTCTGCAGGCAGGATGCTGAGAGCATTGCATTGAAACTTTTTCTCCAAGTCCTCCTTGTTCAGAGGTTTCCTCCAGTGTCCATAGAACGTATTGCAGCGGTCGCTGATGGTGTTGCCGTCCCGCAGCGTGATGCTCACTTCACAGTAAAGGCTGTCAAAGCTGGGTGTGTTGTCAGGAGGGTGCTCCAGCCGTGTTTTGCAGAGGAGCTCCCGCACGGCCGGCCGGTGCACGTTCTCACGGGCGAAGGACTGCACTGACATGTGGCCGTCCAGCAACGCAGAGCATGCAACGAACTGGAAGGAGTGTCGAGCTTCATGCTCTGAGGCTGGGCTGGGTCTGTTCACATATTGGACTTCGGGGACTTTCAGAATTACTTTCTCAATTTTATCAAGAGGGAGCAAGTTGTCACTGCTCTCCACAAGCTTCCTCCTAACAGAAGATGCTGCGTCAGCCACCCAGTGTGTTCCAAGATGAGCAGGAAAACACTTGATGGCCACATCTTGCTGGTCCAACAGCCAGGGGTAGGACTGCAAGGTTGGCAGAGTTTGTGGGTTGTAATCCATGTAAAAGGCACCCATCCCTGACTCCATGTCCAAGATCTGTTCGTTTCCTTGAAGGCCCTGTAGAGCTAAGCAGGCTGCTTCCAGTCCATGCTTGGCAGCATTACCAATGTGGAGGGGCTTTATTTGGGTTGCTGCATTAGCCAGTGGGGCACCTGCATAGGAGGCAGCAATAGCCAGGGCATTTTTACATTGCAGCTGGTCAAGAGCCAGCAGCTTAGCACAAGCTGCTGCACTCCCCATTGTACCAACCACAGCCGGTGGGTGAAACCTGAGAAAACAAAAATATCTTCATTACCAGATATCAAAAATTCACCTGAATTCACTATATACAAAAGCTTTTAATTCACTGCCACAGAAAACGAATTGGACCATAAACCAACATACATTCAGCATTCCTGTGTGGGCCTATAGGAACAAGTTATATTGGAATAGTACTGCTTGCAATAGGTCCTCCCCAGAAAACAATTGAAACAGAACTGCTCAAGTTCAAAACAATTTTATAGTTACATATAAAGTTATATTTATTATTATTTATATATTATAAATCTATAAAAATTCAAAAGTAGGGAGATCATTGCCTCCTTATTGTGAACTGGTCAATGCTTCCAAAAAGAAATCTATTAGCTAAACAGTAAGGAGTCAAGTAAGTGTATTTATGTTTAAGATGAACCTTCCCTAAATGTTCGGACTAACAGCATAGGAAATATCAATAACTGTGCCATCTGTATTTTAACTGACATTTAATGATGTATATTAACACCGATTGAAAACCACTCCCACTCAACTTCCTACTTGAAACATTTCTATGTACCTTTTTGGAATATTCCTGGCTTCTCTGGAGAAGTGCAGCAACCTGCCTTGCACTTCGATTCCCACATTGAAAGCTAAGAGCAGGTCAAGGCCCGAGACTTTTTTCTTCTGAGGAAAAGCCTCTGCGAGTGCAACCACTGCAGGAAGCACAGCCCCAGAGGGGTGTGTGGCTGGATGCCAGGTGTCATCAAAGTCCATTGAGTGCACCTAATGGAAACAGAGTCATTAGAAATAAACTCTGACTTGGCAAGGTGGCCTCAGTCAAATGAAACTACTGTAACTGGTATAAAAAAGTACCAAACAATTAGATTTTTGAAATTTTGCTACAAAGCAAACTTTCAGAAGTCTTTTAAAGACCTTAACTCCCAACATGGCTCTCTGAGAAGTGGCAATGCGGTAGTGATCTTGCCTCAAAGGAGTATAATTCAGGCACCAGCCTGAAGCCGGTGTGACAGTGATTTCCTTTTTCTGCAATTGGCTTTTGCTGCTTTAATAAGACTGATATAATTAAAGCAGCTGTTCTAGGTCCACCATGTGAACGGTGAATTTTCCCTTCCCCCCAAACATAATGAAATACAAACATAATGAATTTTCACTTCCCCTAAAACATAATGAAATATAAATATAATGAAATTACTTCCCCAGTGATGCAACTGATGCTGGCATTAGGGCTTACACCATAAAACTGTATCAGTTAAATACTGCTAAATTAAATTTATATCATCGGAACTACTTCTCTAGTGCAACCATCCACAGGCAACAGACACCAGCCTGCAAACGTACAGGAGGCTTTAGCCTGAATTTTCAGCACTCCAAAACAAGACCTATTACACAAGGAACCAGACTCCCTGGAGCTGCTGGGAGTAGGAGAAAGTTACAGTCTTAATACTGGGACGAGCTTCTTAGCTTGAGAGAGTATCCCAGGTGGTGTCTTCTCTTTACCATGCCCAGAGCCCAGCCACTCAGGAAGATTTTGGGTGTTCCCAACATGGCATATGGCTGCTGATCTGCTAGCAGATGGTTCCCAACAGTGCAGTCAGTGTTTGTAATATACTGCTTATCAGACACGTTCCTTCTCCCCCTCAAAGTTTGAGAAGCCCCAAGGACTAGAGAGCATCAGGAACAGCTTTTTTTTATATATCATAATAATACATCAAAAACTGAGCTTTCACATCTGTTCACCCATGTCTTATTTCACAGCAAACTGGGAAGGTGGTCAGGCTCCCCACTGGTCAGGTGTTGCCCTGTCATACCATGATTATGCATTTCTGTGTTTCCAAACAGATAGAAGAAAACCCAGTCTCTGCCTTGAAAAACTTTGATGCCATCTGGGAAGATGTCCTGCAGTGGAGGATATGGAAAACTGTGCCCAATACCCAGCAAGCTGTGTTTCTGGTGTCTTCAGTAAGTACTTTAACTTGACCTGTGACCATGATGTAAACTGAAATGATTATATATATGCTAACAGGCAGACATCACAAGGGCTGCTAGGAGCTGAGAGGTACCGGATCTCATTTCCAAGGTAATTTTCTCTACGTTGGAAATGAGGTGTTAAATTGGACCTCTGATATTGTTGTCACACTAATTTAAATAGGCTTAATATTACTATTTCCTTGGTTGGTCACCTTCCCTAGTTTTGCATAATTGCCAAATTTGTCTACCTCACCTCTTGCACATCTTTCAATTTCAGATGATTTCAGCCTCAATCTGAATTTAAACAAATGTCTGGGGAGTCAGTTATTGCTTTAATGACAAAGTATGTGTCCAAAATATATGACTGACTTTTGGAAACCACGTAACTGAAGATTAAGTTGCCTTGTGATATTAAATTAAGTTGCCTTGTGATATTATATGTGTATGTATCTATATGTGCATTGGTCTGTGGTTTTCTGTAACTACACTTTGCCAGTTGGCATGAAATTTGGATCCCAGTAAAGTCAGTGAAAGCTAGAGTGTGTCGTTTTAATCATCTGTAGCAAGGTTGTAATCTTGGTTACAAGGTTGTAAGCTGTAGGGTTCTGACCTTTGACAACAGCCCCAGGTCCCACATTAAAGGTAAGGGATGCTGTTGAGTTGGATCAGATATGTATTATACCTTAAATTCAACCTCACTGGAAGGAAGTTGAAGCACATTAGAAGAATAGCCTAGGAAAGTTTTGTAGCAGGCTTCAGAATAAGCTAAGATTTTTGGAACATTCTGTTCTCTTTAGAGCAAGAATAGCATCAATTAGAGTGATTTAAGAGCAAACAAAAGAGCATTCCTTACAGCCACTCCATTCACAAAAGCTGCATACAGAGGAGGCAGTCGGAAATCCAAGTGGCCCCAGATGGTACTGGATAAATCTGAGCTGTAGATCTGAAACAAATTGACATCAATTAAGTCAAAGCCCTAAACCTAAGGATAAATATGTGCTGTATCTCTGATGTAACTGAGAGCAGACCATGCCCTCTCAGGACTTGACTGTTCATTCTTATGAGAAAAATATTGTTCTTTCAGAAAGTATGAAAAGAAACTCAATTTCTCATTGGCTTATGTCCTATTCCACACAAACAGAGCTCAGGGGGCAGGCCAACACTATCCACCTGGCCAGTCAGTACCTTCACACAACCTCTGGCCATTGACATCCCTTCTTGCCACCCATTGACAATTCCCTCAGAATCACAGAATCAATTAGTTTGGAAAATACGTCCAAGATAATCGAGTCCAACCTAAATAATGACAGGACTGTCATTATCTTGTTGGGGAAAATATCCAGTTAAAGGGTTTAGTTTTCTATGTTTTATTAAAACCCTGAGCAAAAGACAGATGGCCCTCTGGCACTGCAAATGGAATAAAAAGGCATCAACTACCATAGTTTGGAGAGGGAATTCTCTGTGGAAAGAGACTTATTGGCACACAGAGCTCTGGAGCACAAGTCCAATTAGGCAGGTCTGAACGATAAAACAGTGGGCTAAACTCCTCCTCATTGATGCACTCCGGTGTTGGGAAGGCTTCTCAGGGTCAATTACTCCTCTAGTTTAAAGAGAGCAAGACTAGGGGAGAAGCATGGCTAATGTACCTCAAACAACAATTATGTTTTATGGACTGGAAGTAACCCACTCCTAAATCCCCATCCCTTCAACAGTCCCTTAATTTGAAAGGCTGGTGATAAGTGATGTTTACTTTGTTGATGCTTTTAATAAAATATCATAGGTGAAAGAAAGGAAGGGATTATTAATTAATTCTGTTTGTAGAGGGGGATCTTAACATACAGGTGGATACACAGACTTTTGCCCATCCAGCATGATAAGTAACTCGAGCAGTGAAGTTTTCCTGTCTGCAGTGGGAAGAATACCATTCTCTCTTTCCATCCACAGAAGAATTTCACCATGGCAAAGCTTCCTTTTCATTGTCCAAGTTTTCCCTTGTTTTCTTAAAGCTAAACCTTATGGTGTGCTAGGAATGCCAGACACCTTACCTTGCTGTACTGTGTCACTTTGTGGCAGACCTCGGTGCTCGTACCCAGAAGCCCCACTCCAAGGGTATCCAGAATCATTCGCTTACTTCTCTGAATTACTTGGTCTGTCAAGTGATTTGCATTCAAACCATGAATCACCTTGGCAAAATTTCCTGTAATTGTCTGGGAATGGAAAAAAAAAAAAAAAGAAGTAGATATTTTGCTATATTTAAAGTAAACACTTTTATTTTATTCCTTTTTTCCCCCCTTCCTATTTTCTTTTTTTCTTTCAGTTTTGGGTTACTGCCTAGCATGGTGGCCATTTCTGTTGCCTTGCCCTGTTTACATCAATTGGATCAGCAAAATCAAGGTTTGAATTCTTCCTCTTTTTATTTCCAGAAATGTCACTGTGTTACTTATATTTCTTATTTATGTTATTTATGTTATTATGTATGTTATTTCTTATTTATATATGTCTAGATGTTATTATCCTTTTCTGTTCTGTATTTCTTCCTTCTCCCTGACTTGAGTCCTTGAGAGTATGCATTGCAAATGAAATAACTATGCAAGATTATCACTATCTCATCTCCATCTCTATCTCTAATAACTATTCACACACACACATAAAACAAATAGAAGTAAAACCCATCTTTCTTTCCCATAGCACCTGCTTATTGCTATTGAAATAAGTGGGAGAGTAGCATTTCAAGCCAGTGCACCCACTACCACACAAGAGGGCAAGATTTACTCTCCCTGATTAGCAGCATTACTATCCCAAATCTTGATGAGCTTAGAGCTAAGTGGGAGGCAGGAGTTGGCAGCCCTACCTTGCACATGTTGCTCCTAGCTCCTAGCTCACATAGCATTCACTATCAGCTGGAGGCCCAGCTTTTCTCCAAGACAAGATCTTGCCTCTTTGAAAAGCAGTGGCTTCTTGTTCCCGGATCCTGCTGATTATATGTATTTCTTTTCCTCTCCTATTGAGCAATGACCCATTATGCAAATTCAACCTGCTTCTTGGCTGGAGCTGGTAGCTCCTGTTAGGGTCTCTATTAGAAAATAATCTAAAACTTCCCTTCCTGGACCATTAGAAATGTTTCCCTGTAGAGGTACGCATTATTTACAACTAGTCTATACACATAGTTTATTTTTTATACTGGCAGTAGTGAAGATATGTCTTCTCTCTCTTTGGAAATGATCTCCTTTCATTTCCCCTCTTCCTTTACTCCCCTGCACATATCCACATAGAGTGGTGGTATTTCCTTTTTACCTTCATTTCACAAAGTTAAACAAACCAAACTGTGCTGTTCTCTCCTTTACAATGTGGACTCACACCTACTCTGCTTGCATATTTTCATTGCGTTATTTGCGTTGGATTCCTCTTTCTCTAGCAATGGTGACCAGCACTGTACCCATCATTACAAACAAGTTCTCACCCAGACTTGTAGTAAAGCATTAAGATTATCTTGAGGAAGCAGTTACAAGCAGTTTAAAGCAGGTGAACCACATATCTCATGGTGTGGTGGACACTTACTGAAGCATGTGGAATGAGGACACAAAAGCTTAAACAGAGAATCGCATCTTACAGTGCAAAGAAACAAGACAGTACCTTGGTGCACATCTTGCAGGAATGGCGTGAGGTCCCAGAGAGATGCAGCAAATGACAGGTGGCCAGTGAGCAGGGGAACTCACTCTCTAACTATTTATATGTGTCTGTCTGGGGTGGGGGAAGAAATATTAGGTCTTTTTTCTTGTGCATCTTGTCCTGCCCATTTCCTCTTCTTCCAGTAAATGTTCTTTTTGCTTCACTTTCAACTTTCCTCTGACTAATTGTACTATAAACCTCTGGGACACATGTGATAGGTCTTAGCCAGTCATGTTTGTGTGTTGTGCAAATTAATAGATGCAATTCTTCATTACCAGATAGAAACTGATTCAAGTGTCTTACATCTGTTAGCATGGAGAGGTGTGCAGAACCACAGTAATCCATGGATAACTCTACTGGTTGGGGAAGTCCAGTACTAGACTACAGGATGCCAAAGGCTGTTTTAGCTTAAACAACCTGTTGTTAGTTTGTTTTGGTTTTTTTCTTCTATTGCTGTATGTCTCCTCTCTAACACATACAACTGAGATATAAGAAATGTGTGCCATAAGAATTTCAGACCATAAATTGGATTAAGGCAGTTCTTGGCACTTAGCAGTGTTTTAACAGCATGAATCGCTGTGTGTTAGCGATAGATAGTGAGTGAGGAATCCCTCCCATCCCATCAGGAAGCGAGCAGACCCCACAGGAGCATGACTAGGGGCCACTGAATAATTCTGAAGTAAATGTGATGTATGTCTGAAGTATGGGAATCACCTGGATTAAGGAACAAAGTATTAAATCTCAGAATTGCAGCCTTGCACTTCCATGTTTAAGTGCCACCTAAAACTTACTCTAGGAACCTCAGCCCTTTACTCAGAATAGCTTCAAATAATTTTGTAAAGCCTTATCTAACTCCTGAGTGCTTCCAGATAGAGAACAGCATGGGTCTAGAGGTGAAGCTAAACATTGATTTGAGTGGTTCCAGCCACTACTGAAAGGTCCTGTTTCCCCATCTCCTGTCCCTGGATACATAGTCTTCCTCCTCCTTGTGCCAGCCGTGATGCTGAGCTGGTCCAGCCTGTCTCCAGAGCCAGCTCAGTGATTCTCAGCAGTCAGGCATAACTGAGTTCCACTCCCTCAGAAATGCAAAATTAAATCTAGCAACACAAGCAGAGGGAGAGAGGAGTAGGACTAGCAGTATGCTGTGAAATTCTGGAGGGCACAAACAGGTAATAAGAGAGGAGGGGATCAACAGTTCCCCAGCAAGCTCTAACCCAGACATTTGCCTATTTTTCCAGTGCTTTTAGCCAGTTCTGCTTTGGGATGGCATCTTCTGGTGCTTAACTTGATGCTAAAAATTGCACAGGGTAACAAACTGCCTCAAAGGATAGACGCAGTGGCGAGTCAGTTCATGGATATAGCCAAAGAGCCTGAGGCCCAGGACTCCTAAATCCCAGCCCTACAAACACATACATCATTTTGTACGGGCTAACCTGCATTGTGTGCTGGCTCCATTTATACCCTTATCCTGTCTTTCTTTTAAATATGAGCAGCTGTTCAGCATGGCTACTAAACCTATTCCCCCACACATTTCCCTACGAGTATGTCACAGTTTCCTCACTCATGCAGGCATACCTTGCATCTACACCAGCAGATTTCCTAGTGCCTGAGTGGCATGTGTTTTGGCCAAATCCTGACCCCATGGGGACTGAGAACCAGAATATGCATCACTACTTCTTCCTTGCCCCTTGTATTTTCATATTGAGGAAAACATCAGAGGTAGCCTGGATGTACTGAAGAATTACCTTTTCTGCTGATAAAATGTAGCCCACATAACGGGATTGCTCAACTTGACAAGGTTCGCAGTGGTTAGAAATGTTAATAGAAGTTAATGCTGGTGGATTGAAAAAGGGAAAGATTTTGCTAACTTTCACTCTTGTTCTTTCAGCTCATTCTTCCCTCTAGAAAAATGCAAGGAAATATTTAGATTTCAGAACCATACAATCACAGAGTGGCTGCAGTTGGAAGGGACCCCCAGAGACCATCTTGTCCAACCTGATGGCTCTAACAAGGCTACTCAGAGCAGGCTGTGTCCAGTTAGGTTCTGAATATCTCTGAGAACAGAGACTCCACAGACTCCCAGGGCAACCACAAAAAAATTAAATATTAAAGAAAAAGTATTCAAATCCTAAACTCAGTCCTCTTTTTCCTTCACCTTTGGGATATCATTAATAATTCAATTCCGTTTCTCATTTCTTTCTCCTCCTCAAGTGAGATAGAGGTCCAGCTGCCTTTAATCCCATGTTGAGACTCCAAAGTGAATTCAGGTGGGAGTCAGAACCTGTGATGTGCCTTGCAATGTGATGTGCAGTCGCATGCTGCTAGGTGATCTCAGATACGTGGTCACTTCCTTCTGTAATCTTGATTGCAGAATGGATTGTCCCATGCATTGCAATAATAACATCAGTGCTATTTAAGGACTGAACTGAGATATTATGAGAAAGTGAGGTTTTTGTTAAAAAAAAGAATGAAGTGAACCTGTAAATGCACGGAATTGCTTGGGAGACCAATTTCCAAACTGTGGTCTGCAGACGTCAGACTCAGGTGTGCAGTGTAGATTGTGAGGGAAAAGAAAGCAATATGATTATCACTGCAGGGGAAAGAGGCATCTATACAAAGTCCTGTACCTCCACAGCAGAATTCCTAGGGCTCTAAACAGAAGAAGGTTGAAAATCAGTGACTGAGAGCTTGGTACAGGCTGTCCACTCTGACAAAGGGAATCTGCTGCTTTCCTCTTCTTTGACACAATACCCACGGTTCAGCAATTTGGGCAGACAATTTGTTAACTAGAGAGCATGGTGGAAAGACAAAATGTGTTCATCCAAATGCCATTTGCAACATCACATGCAGCTACAGTAATGAGCTGTGTTGATTACAGAACAAGGCTTTAGAAAACCAGTGCCCCACAGAGCCTATTTGCTCCTGCTGACATCACATTTTTAAGCTGCTTTTTTTCCTTCTTTTACCTCCAGTTATTTTAGGCTAAACTCTGCCCACACCTGCAAGCTGTATGTTTGCAACTGAAAGCAATTTTGGCCCTATGCTCTTTTGGCCTTACACTCCTTTTGTTCTACAGAAAATTGAAAAAAAAAAAGACAAAATACAGAGTCCAGGCTTCCTTTTCTCTAAGCCAGCTCTTAAGAAGTAACTTTGTTCATGGCCTGTGATTAGATGAGAAAACAGGAGACAGGTGCCAATGTGCACCTGTCAAACAATGTTTACAGATACTCTGCTGTTGCTGAGAGTCTGAAAGTAACTTACAAGAGCAAGACTCGCTGCTTTTCCCTCTACTGGGATATTTTAATTACAGTAAAAAGGTGAGAATCTCAGTCAATTGTCTGGAACCATCCCTACAGCCATAGATCTTGGGATCTTGTGATTTCCCACCCATTATTGTTATAGTCTCTGTGCCTCTTTTTCCTCAAACCTACATTCCAATGTTTACCCCAATAATGAGTACTGAGCCAGACAGCAATAACACCCAGCAAATGCAATAGGCAATGATTTCACCATGAAACATATCATCCCGGAAATTTCTAGCTACAGTAGTTCTCTTATTCACTTACTTGCACAACTAATGACAATGGCAGTTCAATCTCTGAGAAGTCAACATCACCCTTGCTTCCTTTTTTTTCAAGGTTCCCACAGCGAATCTTGGAAGTGTCCGGCTGTATTCTGGTAAAGGCTGCTATGAGTCAATGCACTACATTACACACTCCTTCTTGCCTTCCTAAATTAGCAGTGCTATTCCTTAAGGCCAGACCTCAAGGTTCATTTAAACTTGTAATGTAGATGCTGGTTTGCTTAAATGAAATGTAAGATAGAGGCACCAGATATACGTGGGATATTCCCTTAGGATCATATTCAAGACAGCATGTCACAGAATGATTATTGCAGCTTTGACATAATTTATGGAGTAGTGTGAAGAGGACTGATCTATAACAATGTGAGAAGACGCTGCAATTCCATGAAATTCCTGTTGACCCAATGTGAATTTTAGCTCTCACCAATACTACAACCTTTACTTGCTTTGCTGGTGTCAGCGGTCAATTTTACCTGTCTTTTGCAGCACATTCTGGATCTGTTGCAACACTGTGGACCACATCCAATCATCTGGTGGAAGGTCTAAGGAATGAGTCTGGGTGCTCTTTAGTGGGTCTTTGATGGTTTATGACACCTTCTAAGATATGATAGCTGTATCTCATGTAGCTGAGCCAGTTATGCCTCATCAGAAGGGATGAATACCTTCAGGTCTATGTGTGAATGTGACCTTCCCCATGGTGGGGGGTGGGGGGAGTATTACACCTGGGCCAGAAGTGTAAGGGAGGATAACTGGCATGATAAAAAGAACCACTTGGCCTTCACAGGGCCTGTTTCTTATTGGCCTTCCATATTATCTGGCTCAAACCCAAGAATCTTCAATTAATCACCTCCTCTGTCTTGTTCGAATTAGAGGTTTTGCCCTCACACAGCCAAAATCTCATCTGCTGCCCTAATGGGGTGCAAAGCCAGCCCCAGCAGAGCACTCTGCCACCTCTGCAAATGGCCAGATGTTTGAGCCATTAACATCTGAGTCTCTCCCACTGATCTCTAGAATGAATAACAGCAGTAGGTGTGGGAGGTCACAAAGGTTTTGTGTACCTGCTGAGACTTTGGCATAAATTCTTGTTTTTGATTTTGGCAGCCTGTGGCAGCCTGGAGCACACATCGCTCTCTTAATCAAAGAGCAGCCCATGATGTCTATATTATGTGGCCTAAATGTGGCCAGATGTCATTACAAGACTTGGGCTATTTGGGAAGATGATAAAACTTGACTAGCACAAATTCAGGGTTTGATGAGTGGAAAGCAAAACAGCGAGAGCACATGAGAGGGATGTGCCAATTTTAATTAAATTACCAGCAGAACTCCCGTGGTGCAAACGAGGCATTAACCATTGTGCTGGGCTGTGCATCATACATGGAAAGGTACCAAGCAAAGTGATCCTTCTGAAGACTTCAGAGCAAGGCCAGATGTCAGGCCATAAGGGGTCCCAGCAAGGCTGCGGTGGCAGTCCAGTGGGGAGATATGTTACCAACATCTAGTATACAACCAGCTTAATGATTAATTAGGAGAAAAAAGAGCCTCTCTCCATCTAAACTATTTCTCAGGAACTTGAAACCCCTAAGAAATTACCCAAGTCTCCATTACAAACTTTTGTATGGACTGAAAGGGCTAAGTAACACCTAAAGCATATACAGCTAAACCAGATTGAATAATAAAGCAACATTCTTCAAACAAAACCAGGTTTTTGGGACAAAAAAAAATCACCTAATTTTGTGGGAGTCCATAATTTACCTGTCAGCAGCTGCAGGAGGCTTGAGACAGGGACTGGAAAACGCTGTGTGAGTTAGCAGAACTGTTCCTCCAACTTTCACGGCAGACACTTTCTCTATTGATTACAGCTTTGTTCCTCCCAAACACAGCCCCTCCTGGAAGGATTTAAACAATGAATCAAGTTACAAAAGCCACAGAGTACTTGTTGCTAATGGATTGCTCATTCCTCAGCCTTTTGCCAATTTTCCCTCCCTGCCTCCTCAATTACTGGACAGCAACACCTGCTCAGACATCGTGCTCCCATTGAGGTGCCTGAGGCAGCCTGGGTATGCCATGAGTGACAAGCATGTCCCCGCTCTTGAGCATCTCTTTTGGGGCACTCCAACAACTGGAGAAAATCTTTTTCCTAATCTGTGGTAGTACCTAGCTAGATAATTCATTTTCCAACCCGATATATTTTTAAAAGTGCCAAGAAATATTGCAAAACAGCCTGAAATTACACTTTAAATGCAGCAGTCTCTGATTTATGGTGCAATTATAAAACGTCATGGTAGTTATTAGCTGTGAGATTGAGTATCGTGTATTTCAGTCTGTAAAACATACTGAGGAATTTCTAGCTGTGATTGTATATTCACCCCTAAAGAGTAAATGGGCTTAATTACACCAACCTTTATAAAAGGGAGAAATAACCACAAAAATGGAAGAAAGGTTAAATTTGAACACAAGAGCTGTGAATACATAAAACATTTACATTATTACACTTCTAATTGAACATCTAAGCAGAAGCTAATGCTTTGATTTAAATTAGTCCTTTTTACATAAGTAGCATTTGAGGAATTTTGGGTTTTAGAATTTATAATGACACTATTTTTTCCCTATGATTACTCATCTTCAGCATAGTAGATTCAACCAGATGCAGAAAGAATTAAAAATCAAGAAAAATAACTACTTTCACAAAATGATAGAAATTATCAACCATTTTGACTCTTCAGTACTGGCAGGGTTTAAAACTATTCACCTAAAAATGAAACCTACTGTCAGAAGTAGTGGACAGTATTTTACTTACCTTTTCCCTCCCTGCAGCTGTTAGAAGACGTCCCTCCTTGTGTGGCCTTGGATTACTGCAGGAGCAATAGAGTTAGCTGTAAGGAAAATAATGTGATGTTTGAGTCTCACATTTCTTTATTTAAAAAGATCACATTCAGTGAGAATAGATGATGTTAGTGGTACCACAAACTCACACAGCTTATCCTTCTGACTTTGGTAACTTATTTGCATGGCACAATGCCACCACTATGACTTTGGGGTTTATGTAATACGGAAATAAACCGTTCTTATTTCTCCTTTCCACAATTAGAAGATTTCTCCATTTCTGCAATCTAGCTATTTCCATTCTTTATCAAACTGGGCAGTTTTGAAGTCTGTTTTGAAGACTATGTTTACTTTGGGGATTTATTTTCCTTTTTATTTCCCTTGACTGGGTATGGTATTTCATGGAATTCAAGGAGGGGTAGGGAAAGCACAAAAATACAGGAGGTACATTTTTTCCCCTCCTCAACTAAGTAAATGAGTCTCAAATGAAAGATCAGTGAAATGTTCTGGCACATTCTAAACCATCAGTGCAATTGCAGTGGGGTGTAAGTCACCGTGCCACCAGCGATCCACAGGGCAGGGCCCATGCATTGCTGTTTCACTGCACTGAAAAGCAGCAAGCTACCTCTGGCAGCAACTTGTAGGAGATAGTTTGGTGCCTGTGTTGCCTATGAAAGAAAAAATAAACTTGAGTTGTTTTTAGCCTGATCCACCCATTGCTGCTTTGTGCTTCTACATTCAGCTGCTGCTACCAAAGGAAGGGCTCCCAAGGAGGAAGGGCGTGGCTGATGCTGAGAAGTAGATTTTCCCCTCAGATTCCTGCTGTCTCATCCTACTACCCTTGGCAACAGGACTCTCCCCCACTTGCCCAGCCCAGCCCAGCCCAGCCCCTTTTCTTCCTGTGTTAGCAAGGACCAGGCATATTTCCACATGCTCTTCTACTCTGTCCAAATTTGGGAAGTCTCTCCAGTCAAAGTCCAGTAGTGAAGGAGGATGGCAATAGCGAAGGAGGACAGAAAAGACAAGATATATGACTGTGTGGGAATAAAACATGACATCTCACAAGGACACTGGAAAAGCACCTTTTTGTGGGGCAGGGAAAGGAGAGAAGGGGAAGAAAGGAAAAGAGGGGGAAGAAACATACCCCAAGCCCTTATATATTCCCATCTACTAAAGTCCCCTGATTCCTCACAGGTCTTCTCTTCCCAGGCCCAGAAATGTGCCTATATTCCAGACAGGGTCAGACGTGGTGAGCTTGCTCACTGACTCCAAGTGAAAAATATTGGTAGGTCTATGGCCACCCTCAGCACGCTGTGCTGTTTGTTGCTCCTTCCTTCTTACCTTCTGATCCGAGTCAAAATGTGGTCAGTACCCCTAGAAACTCCAGTAGGGATATGGAAAGCTGGGCTTCAAAAGCTCACTAAATTCTCACCAGAAGGTGCCCAGTATATGAAGGTGAGAGGGATTCCTTCCTCATGTCATTACACCACAAAGAAGCTTGTAGTGGAGAGGACTCGCCCAAAGGTCCTCATCATCCACATCATCTCTGAGCCTGAAGAGCAGTGTATCTAGAGCCTGCCATAGGCTTCTGTCATGAGACTCTTCACAGGAAGGACAGGAAAGCCTGGTAATCCTTATCTTCAGAGCAGGCATTTCTGAATGTTTCTGAACAACGTGACTCGTCTCAGACTGGATCTGGTTACAAAGGATAGAGCAACACACAGGTTACTGCAGTCTGTGGTGGGATACAGTCAGTGATGGAATCATCACCCTTTTCTACACTGTGGGTTTCATGCAAGCAGACACTCTAGTACAGACTCCAAACTCACAGTTGTTAACAATTGATGGGATTTAAAAGACTGCATATATTTGTGACATATATTGTTTTAACTTTGCTGTTTCGGTATCCTTGGGCTTCCCATTTTTCCAATGATAAGAGTGAGAAATTATTACAGTAAAAACTTAAATTCTCAGTTGACTATATGGCTTCAGGTGGTGATGGCTTTAAAAGAAAAAACAAATGCTTCAAGACTCTAGATCATGTGTTGAGAGAAATATATGAATGTGAATAAGGAGTTAATCCATACTGGGAAATATAAATTATTTATAAAAATCTAAATTTATAAATATCTAAAAGACAGAATGCAGCAAATCTTATCATCTTATTCCTTTAGAGTGCCATGAAATTATACTTGCATGAAGCCATTAACCCCAAGAGAGTTCTGATTACATGAAAGACTGGGAATCTGTCATGTGCCTATTCTCAATGTAGGTCAGTGTATACACAGAGCAAATGGAAGGAAACTTGAGGGAAATTATCTACCCCACTGAGAGAAGCTCCTCCTTGAGGTTTTTCTGGAATTTAGATGATGTCTTAAGTTAAAATTAAATATGATGAGATGGCCACATGAGCAGTGACCACATAGGGAAGGGTGCAGATCGGAATGACTGCACTGAATTTAAGGAATTGGAATTCCTTAAACTGAAAAAGCTCAGTACAGGGTGACACACTTTTCTTTGTCTATCCATCTTGTAAGAACAATTATTACCCAGGTGGGCAAAGTCATGGTAACAGCACACACAAATTAGGCATGGGAAAATGAGCAGAAGAGCATATGGGCAACAACTGTTCTCTTTTACACTTCTGATGGCCTGTTCACTCATAACTGAATAATACATTTTAAATATTCTTTGCATACAGAAATACATTAAATATACAATGTATGAAAAAGATACATAAAAATGGAAAGGATTCAGAGGAGGCCGAGAACAATAGCAGGCTTAAAAAACACAGTCTGTGAAAGAGGTGTGAGGAGGTTTATTTAGCCTAGAAAAGAGAAGCTGTTCCATTTGACATCACAGCTAAGCCAGTCCAACCACTGGCACTTGTCTGATGCCCTCCCTAGGGCTTAGTCCAATGAACTAAGTCAGCAGGAAGCTAATTTTATTATTTATTTGAATGCTTCTCCACTTTATCCTCTGAACTGGTTCATCACAATCACATGATGGCTGGCTGAATGGGGAAAAAAGGATTCATTTTGGCAGCAACTTACCTTCAGATTGGCTTAGCTTTAATGTGAATGTATATTTCTGTACATGATACAGAAATACAATCTATGTATTTTAGAAGTAGAGAGTGTTGAGCACCTTTCTCTGTCTGCCAAGAAAGGAAAAAAAAAAAAAGGAATCCTGTAAGTATTTATCAGATTCTTGACTTATGTGATAAACCCCCTTTATAAAAGGAATGGTGCTAGGTACTGAAACACTAAAATATTGTACATAAGAATTTTGTGGAATTTCCTTGACTGGAATCCTTACCAGAGTACTACACTGATGTGTGCCAGGATTAGTCCAAGGTTTTTTATCCTGCCTTGGTGCTGATGTGGATTTTGAATGTGATCTCTTGAGGTTCATTCCATCCCTCCTTTTTTCTGACTTCATGATTTATCAAGTTCACCCATCCTGCCTGAGCAAGCTCTAACTGAACTCAGTGCTATTTGGAAAAATGGCTTTAACAAGAAGGGTGCCAGATTCTGTTACTGCTGTTGACTTACAGTTTGTTGAAGACCAGAGAAGCATCTGTGAACGTGCTGTTCATGGACACATTATCAGGCACACTGCTCATGATCTGCTTTGTATTCTGGAAAACTTCTTAGGCTGGCATAGCTAGTCTCTCAATGCCCCATGAAAATAAACCCATAAGAACAAGTCACACATCAGAGGTGATTTCCAGGTTAAAGGTCCAGACCACAAATGGGGTTGCAGCACTTGCAGGTAGTTGCTTCAGCATGATGGAAATCCAGCTGCAAATACGGGAAGCAGGCTCACCGATACAGAAATGTGTACACTGAGATATACGATTTCCTTAATAGATGAGAAGAAAAGTATAACAAACACCAAAGTTCTGTTGAAATGTAAGTGATGTTCACATTTAAAATACAGTAGTGCAAAAATTGGAGCTAAAATGAGGAAGAGAGATATGCCGTAAAAAGTACTTTTTTTTTCCCTCTGGAAAACTCTTCCAGAAATGACAGGCTGCAGAATTAATGCATCAGATTTGAAAAATACTGAAATACACTTAACCTTCTGTCTCCCCAGAGTCAGTAAATGTTGTTATCAATTATGTTCTCTAACAAAGTGTTTGTGGACAAACTAAACATCACAGCTTTCCTATACGAAGTTCTCTACTCACTTCACTGCAAGTAAGTTCTGGGAAAAGTCTTGTAGGTAGAACAGAAATAGAAAAATTAGACTCATTTATTAAGAAAATATGACAATCACTTTAATTAAGGAAACATTATCTATAGAACTAGACAAAACTAGTTCAAATGCAGCAAGTCTGTGGATTCATCTAGACTTTTTAGGTGAGGGATCAAGCTAAGAATTATGCTTTACCAAGTACCTTTTCAAGTCTTTGGAAGTCCTGTCAAATGGAGAGGATCAATACTAATGTAGGGAGAGCACATAAGCCCTTCAAAGACATCTGAGCACAGGAGTTGCTGTGTAATCACGCCCACCCTGCGATGCTGGGCAGCCTCACATGGGAACCACCACTGTGGGACATTAAGCTGCCATCCACAGTTTGAGGAGCGGGCAGCTTTCTTTGACAAGCCCTGCTGCCTTTGAAGCTGGGATCTGCTTGTTCTAAAGGGACTGATTAAAGAAGGAGAGGAAGCTTCAAAAGACCTCAGTGCCTCTGTGAGCTAACTAGTCAGAAGGCTGCACTGACAACCTCTTGTGACATGTACCATAGTTTATTTTTTAACTTGTTCCTCATTCTGCCCTTTAACATTAGCATCTTCTTCCTATTTGTATGGGAGAATGCTGAAGTTTGCAGACACGTCATAAAATAAACAGTTCCTCTACTTCAGATGGGACTCTCCCATATTTCTCCCTGGTGGGCTTCATGTATTTTTTGTTCTGAAGTTTTTGTTGTGATCCTCATTCAGCAGTGTGATACATGGCTGTGAGTACTAAAAGGATAATTCAGTGGGAAGGGCAGTAATAACTGACACATGGAATAGGAAAGAACAAAATATGCTTAACAGGTGGACTCAATGATCTTAGTAACTATTCTGTGAGTCTCTGAAAATGCTAACAAAATTCTGAAGACGGGTCTGCAATTCCTCCAGGCCTCTGTGTGTGTTCATTTAATTTAATTTCACTCATGTAATGCTGAGCTGTGCTGATACTGTCAAGTTTACCCTGTTGCCAGATGCAGCCAATTTGAGTCCAAAGCAGGATGATGCACAAATAATCACACCTTTCTCAGTCCTGGCAGTGACCTTGGGTCAACATGTTCTGCTTATTTCCCTCTCCCACTTCCATCTACCTTTGACTTCCTCAGCTGATTCAACAAAACACCACTTCTCATCCAAACCCTTTCTCAAAAAAAGCATTTCATAAGACACCCTTACTAATAGGAATAAATTTTAGAGTTTTTCTCAAGGGGGAACTTCCAAATGTCTCTGCTTTGACTGGTATGTCTTTTCAGAGAGGCCAAGGATTTCCTTTATTTTGGTGACACTGCATCAAATATGTTGCCCATCAGATAACTCAGATGTCTCATTTGAGGAATTCAAATTAAAGATAAAACCAGATGCATATTTATGTAATAAAGAAGCTGACAGAAATGCTTTGGTGATTAAGCAGACATCTAGTTTAACATGTCTTGAAACTGTTGACCTCAGTGATTCACATCTCATCCTTTCAAAGAAAAATTCTTCACTTATTTTCTCAGTTTATAGTTGTGCCTTTTATCTTACTTCCTGTGACCTAATTCATCCTTTCTGTGAGTCCTCTTGGGATAACAAAAACCACAGATGATATTTCTTGTTTTTAATGGTTCTCCTTTTTTTTTAGGTTGTTCAAAATGGGGGGAAAAAAAGGAGAATTAAAAAAACGAAGGACAAAGCCACTTGATCACTCCCATCATGAAAGCCTGGTCTTGTGGCTTACTCTCATCATGTGTTTGCAACAAGCCATTCCTTTTCCCATCACTCTCAAATAAGCTAAGCCAGTGGCTGTCACTCTGTCCCTGCTCCTCCTCCAGTCCTCCTGCGACTCCTTGCAGGTAGCAGATGTCCTATTTGGCATGTCTGTATTGATAAACAGCAGAGTGTGAGGTGGTGAGTACTTGTTTTGAACCCTTGGTTATCTACATTGCTTAAACTTTAATTTTGTGTTTTGGGTCTTGGATCACTTCAGTTACATGTGTCTGCAAGACCATCTGCTCCCCAGGCATCAGCAGACTGGCATGAGCCAGCCAGTCTCAGAGCCAGGGACTGAAAGCAGAGTTTGCAGACCCAAAGAAGACAAAGGCATGGCCAGGCATCCCATCTACTGCCTTCCTGACAGGCTTCTAGTTATGTGGTGAAGCCTCATTGCAGTAGTAGTGTTTGTGGCTGTCAGTGACACTGCTGCTGCATCTACTGCTGAGAACCTCTAGGATGGGTGTGCCTGCCAGTGGATGCTGCCAATGAAATCAGTAAAGATATACAGTTCAATCACTTTTAGGTAAATAAATCTTGGGTAAAAATTAAAAGCATTGAAAAGTTGCCTGTACTCCTTGCTATATATCTATGCTCCTTGCTACATACACTGGAGCAAATGCTATCTATATTCATGACTTGGAGGAATTTCACATGGAGAAAGAAGGCTACAATTCAGAGTCTGGAGAGTAAGTTCACACCACCTTGGCCAGTTGGCACAGCCCATAAGCAGAGGTGCCTTTGTTTGTGGGAACCTGAAAATTCTTCATGAAATGGCTTCTTCCAGCTGTGCTACTGCAGTGCCTTAAAAACAGAGAGCAGAGACAGCACTGCCACCTGCTGCTCCCAGGGACGTGGCTCTCGTGCTCACCAAGGGCATCAAAGTTTTCCTTTACAATCACAGAATATTCTGAGTGGAAGGAACTCATAAAGATCATCGACTCCAACTCTTAAAGCTTGGATGTAAAAGCTGATATGTACTGTAAAAATATATTTAGCGTAAAAGGAAATAATTTTTTTAAATTTAAAATTAAGAGTTAAAAATGATTTACCATAATATTAAATATCAACTTTGCTCTTTGCAAAGCATCAAATAACATAAGCTACCATTACAGTCCTGTCACAGTTTCCAAGAGAAAACAAGCCATCTTGCCACCCTGTTTTGCTGCTTAGTCATATGCTTGGATGCTGTTGTGTTTGGCTAGTTCAGTGTAGAGAGTTTGGTTAGGAATTTACTGAAACTGCAGGCAAATTAAATTCTCACCAGACTAAGGCTTTATATTAACAATGCTGTCCTTAAAGAAAGGCATGTTTGGCAACAGACAAGAGTGATAATTGAAAGACTAAAATGCAAGAAAAATCCATTTAAATCCTATTGAAAAGCACAACCTAAAAGTGATAGTGCAGGTATTTACACTTTACCTGCATGACCTGTCCTATACAGCTGAGATTATTAGCCTGTTATGTATTTTCTCTTTGATGAACACTATCAGAACTGCACCTAGAGATACTATACTAAAAACCATAACAACATTTGTAGTGCTAAAAGAGTACATTATTGGTAAAAGATAAGAGCTACTAGTATTGCTCTAAAGATTTGTGGAAATGAGCCACTGATGTTTGTGGCTAGCAAGAGCTGTGGTTCATGCAAATAAATTCAGTCACAACAGACCTGAGTAGTGAACGGTATCCAAGGTCACTGTAAAGTCAGTGCTAATGAAACTATAATGGGATTTTAACAGCTAGGCCTGTGACCCTGAAGTTTTTGATGACACTTTAACAAAGAATGAGATTAGAATCTGTGATCTAACTACTGAGTTTTGAAACTTGCCAGAAACTGACAAAGGGTGATGATTTTTTTCTTACAACAATGCTTATGTAAATTTTAAAGTAACTGTACTATTTTGGAAATGAAATTCCAGCTCTTCCCCCAGAAAGCATTTAGATGAAATAAAGACGTGTATATGGAAAAGCATGCATGCTGTGCAGCCAGTCACGCATCCTGGCAAAAAGTGCAGGGAACTGCAGCCACCAAGTTGAGAGAGGCCAAAATTTCAACTTCTATATTTATATTTGCACGTGGATTTCATTGGGAAAGATTTGTTTCCTGGTTTTTGGAACATCACTTCTTTGTGCTAGATTCTAAAGAAAACTGCTTTTCATATTAAAAACAGCACTTGGCACATAGTGTGGCATTAACACCTGCTCATGCTTTGTCTTGCAGTGCTTTGAATCAGGATCATCCTTGCTTATCAAGGCGTCTGCTGCTCCACTACCTGAGGTGTATGAACGCTGCTTTGTAAGCCCATTCTTTTTCCCTATCAGAGTTCTTGCTCATAAATCATTCAAATCCCTCAGGCTGAACCCTGCTTTACTACTACCTTTAGTAATTTTTATTTATGCCTGGAAACTCATTGGGATGTCAAAAAAGAGCAGACTGAAACCAATGCATTCCAATGTATTTCTTTCCTCCTGCAGTGCAAATTCAAGCAGGTTAGCTTCTAGCACTGGCAGCTTGAACAAGAGTGGGGCAAAGGAATATCTCCCCAGCCAGACATGATTCTCAACTGTGAGAAAAGGACTGACAAAGCATTACCTCTTGGACAGCCATGTGCCTGGCATTTCCTAGCTGAGGCACATTTAACTGGGTCTTATTTGGATGAATCAGGCTAGAAGGTCTGCCCAGCCAAAGCACTGTGAACATACTCAGACACCTTACCAAGGAAAACTACCAGGAATCTTGATACAAACATTGAACATGATACTCCCAGACTAGTTAGAACACCATGCACAAAATACTACTACTACTACTACTACTAACAATAAAGAAGTCATTGAATATAACTGGGGGTAGTAAACTACTAAGAAGTTCAAACTTAACTGGGATGGAAAGCAGAAGTTTTGAAAAAAATTATATAGGGTAAACTTGTACATACTTTCTTATTCACACAGTGTTAGCAGACAAAACACATTCAGGCTTCATGTGCATTTACCAGTACATTGTTTTTCACTCTGATACAGCAGTGTGAAAAAGCAGAAACCTAACTACTGTCTTACTAGCTCAGGTGATAGATGTTTGTGCTTCAGGGGTAGGGATTAATGAATTAAATTAGTTATGCTTTCCTGTGCAGCAGTTTGCCAGAAGAAGTGTGGATGGATTTGCAATTTACATAATAACAAGGTTTGAGATACTCAGAGCTGAGGAAAATAGAACGGAATATTTCAGTTGGATGGGACCGACAATGATCATCTAGTCCGAAATTTAGCCAAACAGCTCCCATTAATGTAAGTGGAAGTTGTGTGGCTAAGACCACTAATAAACTTTGTGTCTTAAACCAAGAATCTTTAAAGTGTCATAAATTTCCTTATACAATCTAGCATTTTGTGCTCTGAGTAAGATGACTACTATATAGAACTGGAATTGTTTAAATCCTACAAGGACACCCTGAATAGGATGCAGGTATGGTGAACGGAACAAACCAGGTGTTAGTTTAAGCTGGTGTGGTCTGTAAGGTTTAAATACCCAATAAACTTACTGACAATACTCAGCTGAGCTTAGTAAACAAAATTTTATTCTTCACAGAGGAAGCACAGTATCAGAAAAACCATTTTTGATTAATATATGGGGAATAAAAAAAGAGATTTGTGTAGAAGAACAAATTATATGAAGCAGGGAAAAACTACGTGAGCACTTGTTATACAGTCAGTTTTACAGCATGTCAGTCACTATAATATGTATAGATGAGATTACCTTGATGTTTCCCAACCCATACATACTGCTGGAATGTACCCTGCTCCCTTCTGAAGAGCTCCTGAAGGCAATATGATCACTAGTACTAAACATAGTTGAAATATCTTTCCTTCATATTGCTATTAGAAGGCACTCTACATTCAAATTATCTGCTCCTCCAGCCCATCTTACTCTTGAGCCCTGTTCTGGATCCATGATATGTAGTCAACTTGGCACTGTTGACAATGTGGCCTCTTGTACCTGCAAGGATGCTCTTAGGGTTGTAGGTAAGCATCTTCTTTGGCTTCACACACATTTTTCTACTACAAAGTGAAAAACCCTTAACAAACCAAAAGGTGTGTTGAATATAATCACTCCAGGTGACGGGAAAAAGCAACAACACAGTAAAAGGATGAAGGTAGAGGTTTCTTGGAAAAAGTGATCAGAACCTCCCCTATGACTATGTGCCCTCCTAGTGTCAACTGGTGTTGAACCAAATATCAACTTTGTCCCCTAGAAATCAAGGGGACAGCCACATCAGCCTTGACCTGGGGACAGAGGCTGAGAGCTTAAGAGAGATCACCTGGGTAGGTTACTGATGAGTACTTTAAGGTCACTCCACTATCAAAAAGCTTTGAATAACCACATTCATTGTCAGTATTATATATATATATATCTCAGTATTTTACACACTATTAAATACATGGCTATGTAGCTATGGTACTCCTCTAAGACACTGAAAAGATGGGCCTGAGGGCTCATAAAATACAGAAATAATAATTCTGTACTTATTTTGCTTTCCCTTAGCTGTATACTTAATTTCTTCCTTTCTGCTCTTCCCTCTTAACAATCCTTATACTTGGCAGCTTTAATTTTTCCCCTCTTTCAGACTGTCAGTCACAAACAGTATCTTGACTTACAAAGAGATCTTTTCTTATTTCAGAAGCCTTTTACTGTCACTATGACTGCAGGCTTTACGCTTATCTCCTGCTTCTCTGATAAGCTTCCCCTTCACTAAGATCCATCCTATAATCTCAACCTATTTATATGTGATTTAACCTCCTTGAGATGAATAGATTTTTTCTGCTTGTTTTATTTGAAAGGATTTTATTTAGGGGACTCAGTTCTGATACAATCTCGACTCCTGGCATTCAGTTAAAAAATATAAACAGTAATGAAGAAAGCCTTCCATTTTCTGAAAAAGGCACTTTGGCAAGAACTGTACATACACAACACTTATGAAAAACTGAAAGGTGAAAACAAATAAACAATTTGCTTTGCATGGGCATAAGTCTTTCCAGGCTAGTGAAACTTTGGAGCATATACTTCTGCTGTTGTCATGTTGCTGACACAGGAAAGATAATTCCTGTGCTTAGTTCATAAGCAATTAATAAATAATCTTTATTTTTTCAACAGCTTGCAATATATAAAGAGAAGAGAGCTTCTTAAAAACCTAATTCCTGTATTCTCAAGGGACTAAGGACTCTGTAGACTGCTGGAATTAAGAGGCTGTGGTTTTCTGTAAACCCAGACGTTTGCTTCATTAAAACTTCATGAAATCTAAACATTTACACTCTTCATTCAATGTATCTCTTACACGTCCCAAACAGTCTCTCAAACATTTATTCTGTTTTTACTGATAATTTATTTTTGCATTTACATACAGGGCTGAAACTCACAGCTATTGTAGATAGATGATATCTTACAGGAAATCCCTACAAAGCAGAGTAGTATTCCCTCTATGTAAACACTTAGAACAGGAAAGCACATTTCAGAATTTTCACATTAATTGAATTGTATTTGGGCCTCTTCAAGAGGCCAAGAGCAAAATACATGCAGTGAACTTTTCTTAGAGGGAAAACAAGCTTATCAAACTCACCTTCAAACAAACTGCAGCAACTCTCAGCCTCACTTTACAGGTAAGAAACAGATGCTTTTCATTACTGTGGGCAATAACATCTCATTAGCACAGCACATCAGCAAGCTGGGAAACATCAGCTATGCCTGATTATGTTGATTCCAAGTTTCTTCAAGCTTGGCTTAGTCCAAACTGAAAATCAGGTTGGATTATGCAGTGGATAACAGATAGGAGAAATTTTGGAAATACTGCTAAAGAGAGGGGCTGAAGGAAAAGTTCTAACAAACTCAGCTTTGGGCCTAGCATAGAGCTATCTGCCATCTCACCCTATAGGCAGCGATTTTTGGCAGTTTAGCAGCAAATCACTTTCCCTGCCAAGTAACTGATGTATTCTCCATGCCACATTATTTTACATAGCAGGTCAGGAAGGGTATCAGTGAGTAGGAGGTCCAGCATCTCTTCCTGGCATGGGTTGAACAGCTGAGGCACACAGCCTGCAAGAGCTAAGAGTCTCTAATTATAGACTTCACTCACAGATGTCCCCACTGGCATGAACTCTAGTTATAGCTTTTGGTGATATGTACTTTGGCAAGGCCTTGACACAATGGATATATTCCAGGATGTCTGGACCAGTTAAGAGCTTATGGAGATGCACTCACCACGTAGGAGGGTCTGTGCTCTGAGGCCAAAGTAGGAGAAACAATTTGGAGTATCCTAACCTTAAAGGTTCTCTCTCTCTCTATGTGTACAGAAATTGTTTTCAATCCTCACTTCTGTAAAAGTGGACAGTGAGTCTCTAATGAGACTTAATTATTTAATTTCAGCCTGTGTTGAGAGATGAAGTCTGGCAGAGAGACACTTAACTGTGAAGCCCAGCAGAAAGCTGGAACCACCTCTACTCACAGTATCCTTCAGGATGATACCCTGAGGGGACATGAGCAAGCAGGGGACTGTGAAACACTACACTAGCCTTGTGATGCCATTCATTCCTTGGTAGTTTAATACCACTCGTTAATTTACACGGGGTGTGAAACAAGCAGGGTTTGACACCAATAAGGTCAGTTCTGCCATAAAGGATAAAAATTTAGGTCTCAGCAGAGAAAAAAACCCCCAAACTAGTGCAAATGTTTCTCTTAAGCAATCAAACAAGGTACCTCAGGTAGTAAAAAAATCAGTTCCCAACTTATCTGTATTAGAGTGCCTGCTGTGGGCTTTCATACTTTTGCAGATGGTGTAAGCACCCCTGCTAAGGGTTGTGATATTTCTTCTATTAAACTTAACAGGAATTTTAAATGGTTTTCAACAGAAAGAGATACAAAGACCATGAAGCAGCACATTCAATTTCTGAGTTTGTTGAAATGAATGACTGCATTTCATTTGTTTATTTGAATTGAACTTAAAGAGTTAACATTGGTTAAGCACAGCTTGCATTGGTACACAGTGGCAGAAAGCAAAAGCAAATGCATTAATTACTGTTCACTGACCACAATTATGATTTTGAAACATGCTAGGTTAGTGAACAGTATACCTCCAATAATCACAGCTAATGTGAATACAAACATATGAAGCATACAATCACCAATGTCATTATTATTAACTATTCTGCCTTTGAAGGATCATCCTGTTGAAAAGAATTACATCAATATATTTCAAACTCCTTTGTTAAAACATATTTTTGTAAGAAAAGTTTGTAAGTAAGACCTTTAAATTTTGAAAATTTCACTAAAAGGCATTTCCTCTTGGATAGAATTCCTACCCAGGAATAATATCACCCTTGTGATTAGCTTCCCAGAGGAATAGACTTAGGGACAACCCTTAACTTGCTGCTCTGCAGACCCATGCTTGTATCTTTTGATTGTACCCAAAAAGCACCAAAAAATGTCCTTTTATCCCACTAAAACCTATTTTGAAGCCTGATTGACACTACAGCAAGGCAGGCCGGTAAGAAGCGGGAGTAGAGCTTGTTTTTTATGTCCTAATTAGCTAGATAATGAGTTGTATTTTCCCTATCAGGAGAGTTCTTTTGCTGAATCCTCATACTGTCAAATTCTAAGAGACAGCTGAAGGCTGTGGACCCATGCTGATGGTTACAGCAGAAGATGGATGTAGTTTCCACTCATGTTTGCAAAGGTCTGGTTGTCTTTCTGTTGTTGCTGTGGTAGAAGGTAGGTCAGAATGCTATTTATTCAGAGATAGGAAAATTGCTGAGGGAAGATTTGAAGACATGAATGAAATGTTTCAGAGAGATATGGAAGATTAATTTCAGAGAGCCCAGGCTCACAAAAAGAACCCTGATTTAAAGCTGCTCCATAGGGGTTGTGAATAATTTAGCACAGGAGAAAAGCCTCACATGTCGTGCATGTAAAACACCACACCAGTCCATGTTATGAAATGACACAGCTCTCCTCTGCTTCTCTGGTATCGGACAGAGCTGTAACTTCCTGATAATTCACCAAAGCAGGGAAACAGGAGATCAAGTATCACGTTTTCCTAGATATCAGCCAAAAAGAAGGAGCTTTGACATACAGTGCACAGTCTCTTTTCTTGTGTCCTCCAAGTCTGGTGATGCTTAAGATGTGTGTGAAAAGTGTCCCCTTTAGTGCTCTTCTTTACTGAGGCAGAAACTACCTGCTTGTCCCCATGACATTGAGAGGGTACCTTTTGTCTTCCAATGTTTTGCAAAGGTGCTTGATGGAAATTAACACAGCTCTAACATCACTAATTGCTCACTTGATTATGTTTCTCAGTCACACTCTGTAGCTCTGTATTGACCAAGGACACAGAATACACAGCTAATGGCTGTCCTCCCTCTTTCTTTCTCTCCCTCCCTCTCTCCCAGACTCTGCAGAACATTGCCCTGACAAAATTATCCAAAGCAATGTCAGTAGCACCCTGGCAGGAGGAAAGTGCAGGAGCCTTTGATGACTTTCTAAGGGCCCTTACAACCCATTTTATTTTAATTCTTCAATATCTTTCACACTTGAATATGTGGGTTTTCCTAGCAGTTGTTTCCTAGAACATGCAGTTCTAGCTACACATACTCAACTGTGTATGTAAACACACAGAAAAACCCAATCTCTATGAGCAGATATTATCAGACATAACTTTACAGGTAACATTCATTACAGTTCACGTGAAATATGGAAATCTAGGAATGTGTCCATTTGTGTTGTTCAGCTATATACAGTATGTGAAACTCTGCAGAGAGAGAAGCACTCTTTAAGAGGAATTGAACTTTTCTGTCATTGGCTGGAATAATGCACAATTCAAGTTTTTTTGAAATATTACTTGGTATCACTTGAGTATAATGCTGAGGCTGATAATTTAGGTCTGAACAATGATTCAGAAATGAGAAAGGTTTAAACCTAATAGCTATCCATTGACTGTCAAAGTCAAACCTATGGAACGGCACACATTTTAGAGAGCACCAAAGTCCCAAAAATGCAAAGGATTCCTGACTCTTAGGCAATATGCTCTGCCGTGGGACTACTAGACTCTTTTTCCTGCATCCTCTGACCAAGATTGTGAAGCTTAAACAAGCATATCAGAACCTCCAGTTCAGTTTAGATCACTAACTCCTTTTGATGATTTTATGCAGAAGGCTAAATATTTCACTGAATTCAGTATTAAAATTCCAAGAATGCAATCATGTGCAATTATGTATTTTCTAAGCAATATGATACCATTTCACACAATGAAGACTGTGAGAAGAAATAATAAACCAACACTTTAGTTCAGAACAGTCATAAAATGTGGTTTTGCTCTATTAAGTTTCTCATGAAGAAGCTGAATATATAATAGTTTACATCTATTTTTTGTGACCAAAAAAGTATAGTTTTCTGTTTGTTATCTGTCTTGGGTCATGCTGGCAATACTTTGGAACCCTGTGTATTTCTTAATTGCAATGTGGATTTACTCCCACTAGGTGTTACCCTTCCTCTATGGCTTGTGAAGGAAACTGTCCTCCCTGAATAAACCTGCATCATCCGTGGGTGTACAGCCCAAAATAGGGCCCCATTGTGTTGTAAGCATCTTTGTAAACATGGAAACAACAAAAGCCTTCCCCTCCCCCTCAAACCCCACAAACAAACAAACAGCCACTAAAAAACCCCAAACCAACTAACCCACCTTCCCCCAACAGTGTAAACTTCTCAAAATATTAAAAGAAGGAAAACTGTTGAATCCTGTCACGTTAAGACAGTCTGCCCTTAGCTAGTTCTGGTTGGCAAGTAATAGCAAACATTGAAATGTGACTGTCTTAAGTGAAGGAGCTATTGCTCAAAAATGTCACAGTACGGCACAGTCAGAGAAATTCAACTACACACTTATTGTTGTAAAGCCTTGCCTGTTCATTAGACCATATTTAATATTTAATGCCCTTTATGGGGGCTGCATGCCTTGGGAGGCATTCTCTGGCAGCCCTTAATGTTACATGTACCAGTATTTCACTGTCTCCCACACAAAATAAGAATAAACGACTATGACTGTGTTACGCAACCCACAGGTTTGTGTGACTGACACACGAGTAAAAAACTGTTGATATATTTACCCACTGTAATACCCACAGACAAAGTCCAATTCTGCTCACTGAGACAAGCATTGCCAAATGAAAAGAGATTGGAAATGGACAAGAAATTAGAAGAACATACTGTGAAAAGAGGAAAAAAATCTGTTGACGAAAGAAGTTACAATAACCAAAGCCTTACAGCCAGGCAAGGCATAAGGCAGCAGTGAGATGCCCACAGAATATAATTTATCTGGAGAGACGTAGCTTCAAAACAGCTATTTCAGTGCTGGGCATGTTTTTAAGGCCAGAAAATGACATCTATCTCAGAGACAAACACTGCAAGCTGGGTCTTTGCCCAGGACTGGTGAACAGCCTGTATGAACAATGTCTTCCTATGACAAGGCTCCTTGCTCCGTTTTAGAAGGGGAGTCTGGAGTCAGCTTCACATGGGCACAGAGAACACTGCAGTGGGATGGACTACTTTGTGCCCCTAAAAAGAGACCTGGAACAGTGGGCTAAATAAAGTGCTTGTGGCAGCTGTGCTTCCCCCAACCCCTTTAATGTGCATGGCTTTGGATATCATATGGTCCTGTGCAAGAGCATGGTGGGTCCTTCTCTCCTGACTTCCCACGAGACAGTAGGCAGGTGGAGGTAAAGCTCTGCAGAGCCAGTGTCTGAAGGAGCTGCATAACTTACTCATCTCTGAAGCTTCTGAAAATATGTGCTGGAAAAATCCATTAAGCTCAGGTCCTATGAAGTCTGGTCTCAAATCTAACAAAGCTCAAGGCAACTAGAAAGTTCAAGTCTAACAAATGTTAGTGCTTTTTTTTGTTAACCTGCATTAATACTCACCTAATACCATAAAAATGAAGTGTAATTAACAGATGAATTAAAAATCCCATTTTTTTCTATGGGAGCATTTGCTAAGACTCACCTGCTGGTAGGTACCAAATCTACCACTGCAAATTCTGCTATGAATAAGCGCCTGCTCAAGCATTGTATGATCTCATCCACTGGGTGCAGAGTTTAATCACAGTGCTCTCAATAGAGAGCCCACACTAGGGAAGTGGAGTTTAAAATACGAATCTGTGGGAGGCTCTTGAGGTGGCTTCTTGCTAAGTATGGCCGGGAGCAGGGTGATGTGGGGGGAGATGCCACATTAAGAGACCAAGATGTAAAAGCAACTCCATAAAACTGTCACCAGTAAACCACCATCTGAAAATTTCATGTGCTTTTACTCTGGCGAATTGACCCTGAAATAGTATACAGGAAGAAAACAAAGATTCCGTGTGTGGCAGCATGTCACGTTATTTTCCCTTTTTTTTTTTCTCCTCTGGCAACAAACTCAGCTGTTTAAATGCACAGCAAAACAATTCCATTCAGGATTATTTTATTTTCCCCTCGTCTTTCAGAACTGTTTTCACCTGCCTTCTACTCCTCTTAAAACAAAACAAAGGAAAAAAAGAGAAAAAAAAAAGAAGAGAAGTTCTTGTAATACAATGTCAGAAAAATATCAGATTAACCTACTTTGCCATTTCACTCCTACAAATTAAAATACTTGGTGGTCAAAGTCCTGGCAAATAGCTTTCCCACATGGAAAAAGTAATGTTCCACATCTTTCTTACATTGTTGTTAGTGTTGTTCAGACAAAACTCCCACAAATTCGGAGTGTCCATTCTCCCCAGACCACCCCATCTCCTTCCTTAGACCACAATATCTTCCTGTCAGCTCTCCCTAGACACATCACTCTTTTTTATCATCTATTCCCTTTTCAAAACTTCTATTTCTCAACTCCCCCTCTTGTTCCTCTCCTTCTCTTGGGCAAACTCATCTTGCTTCTTGAGAACTAACTTGCTTTTCCTTCCTTCCCCATTTCTCAATTTTTGAAGGACTTCTACCCCCTACCCCTGCATCTTTTGATTTCTACTTCACTGACCACTGCAGTGAGGCACCTGCAGCAGGGTAGCCCAGAGAGGGCTCCGTTCACACCTACAAAAGGAAAGCACTGACAATTGCCTTCATGCTCCTCAGACCTTCCTGTCCTTGGAGCTGTTCTCTCGAGGAAAAAAGCACACTTGAACTCCCACGGGAGAGCAGCTGAATACATCAAGCAGCTCTTCTCTTTACCGTGGCTTGCAAAGAGACACAAGTGCAGATTAAATTCAAGCAAAAGCCTGAAACATAACTTAAATGCTTTCTACCAAAGCATATTAAATAGGTGCTTATGTTTCACGCAGATCCCGATGCACCTAATTAATCCTAATTAAATCTGAGCTGTAAGGGCACCTAAACACACACGAGGAGCCTGGCTCTCACGGTGAAGCGCCGCTTGCCAGGCAGCTGGAGGGGACCCCATCCGCTCCGGGGTGCCCCTCGCCACCAGGGTGTTCCCTTGGCCGGCGGGGCACCTCCCGGTGCCACCCGACGGTGCGACCCGCCGAGTCTCCCTCCAGGAACGCGGACCGGCGGGAGGTTTTCACGGAATCCTTCAGGGCTTTAAAAACCTGCGTGGTGATGAGGGTGTCTTGCAAGTCCGAAACAGGCGGGGGACCCGGGTAGGCGAGTGCGGGCAGCACCTCACGCTCGTGTTTTCCCCTGCGAAGGCGACAGGAGGGAGGGGACACGGTTATCTCGCCGGGGCTCTCATTTGGCGAGGGTTGGGACAAACCTTAGAAAGATTAGCAGGGGCACAGCACAGCTCCTTCGGCGGAGCAGCAGCGTCCAGCACCTCCGGGCAAACAGAGGCTCTTTCTTGCATGAGAAAAGACGAAACGTCTCTGAGAAGCCGAGGAGCGAGCCGAAGCCTCGCCCAAGGGGGCTGGGGGAGGCAGGGACGGACGCGGGACCCCAAGGTTTTATCCCCGCTGGCCGCTCACCGCGATGCTCATCCTCGGCGAGGGGAGCCCGGCGGGTGCGCACCGGGCGGGGAGAGGGTCCCCACCGCAACCGGGGAAGGAGGACCGGGGCGGGGGGTGAAGGGGGGGACGGACGACGACGGGGGACCCTGCGTCAGTGCAGGGCCGTCCCCTTCCCCTCCCCGTGCGCTCGGCTCTGCCTCCCGCCAGCCTCCCACGCCTCCCGCGAGGTGCGGCCGCGCTACATAAACACGGCCCTGGGGCCGGCGCCGGGGTTCTCCGTTCGCAGCCCGACGGAGGAGCTCGTCCAGCAGCGGGCAGGGCAGCGGCCGTGGGGAGCGCAGCGGCAGCGCGGCTCCGGCGCCAGACGGGGCGGGAGGCTCCGGCGGGCAGCAGCGGAGGGCTGCGCGCTCCCCCGAGGGCGG
>VZRZ01006610.1:705686-720857 GCA_013398175.1 Climacteris rufus
TTTTTTTTTTTTTTTTTTTTGTGTGGAGGGTTTATTGTAGGAAATCTTCAGTATAGTTTTGAATGAAATATTAGTGCTAATGCATTATTTATTTATAAAGTGCTAGGACTTAGTTTTATGAAACAGAATGCTAATTTTGTTTTTCATTAAAATGAGCTGCATGTGTTTTTCCCCTGCTGTTAAACAAAACTCTTATGTATGACTGCTGAAGTAGTAATGCCACCAGTGCAAGTAGTCTGTTGGAAATACACAGCACAACTGCTGTGACAGTCAAAACCATAGTTGGTCAAATTATCACATTTCTTCCCCATTCTACTCTCCACTGTGTTCAAACTGCAACAGAATCAAACTCTGTCACACATTTCTTGCTCTACAAGTTTTTTTAGCACACACTATGGAGCATCTGATACTTCTGTCAGAGATCTTGGCAACAGTGAGTCAGGGGTTTGAAGCAGGTCTATTTCCTTGTGAGGAAATAAGAGCTAGGAAAAACCATTGCACAGAGTGGGAGCAGCTTCATGCAGTTTGGGGAATTTTCTTGGTATCGCAAGAAATAAAAGTTATTTTCTGTATACTCCAAGTAATACATGTTACTCCTATTACACAAACCCAACCTGTACTGGAAAGCTGTAGTCCTTGATGAGATTTGCTTGTTCTATGTTTTATTTGGTATCATCTGGATAAAATAAGTTGGGTTTTTTTTTCTCTTCAAAAAAGCCCACTCTTTAGCTGCTGGGAAATGACAACGTTAGCAGTACACCTTGCTTTGGGTTAACATTTTATCATCCTTTTTATTTCAACATAACGTGAAAGGTAGGGAAGTTCACATAGGAGCATATAGGAATTATATCCTAGAATAACTACGGTTAGAATGCCCAGCCTTTGACTTGGGTTTTGCAATTTAACAATTTTCTCAACCTAGAATTTAAGTGTTAATTCAGTGAAATTCAACCAAAGAAGTCAAGACCAGAATATCTAGAATGTGATTTTAAAAACAGCTCCATTGATAAAGAGCATGTGATCTATGTTTCTAATCTGTAATTTTGAGGTAAAGACAGAACCTTGGTTAATTTATTAAGGAACAGGCTGTTATTAAAAAAAAAGGAAAATAAAGGAAAAGCCCTTTCCTCCAGTCATCTCCCATGTTCTTGTGCGGGGAACACAGTACTGGTGTGTTGCCCTGAGTTTTGCAGTTCGTGATGTTTTCATTCTTCTGTATCTGTTTCTCACACATTCCCTGTAAACATGACCATGTTTTTGTAACGGTAGCTTATTATTTACATTCCTTTCTCCTGGGCACAGAAGTTTGATGGACATTTCCTTTGACCAGTGTGATTGAGGGGCGGCGAGCTGTCCCCTCCAATCCACTGTGATTTCTAAGACACATATATAATAAATTCCAGCCCCACCACGGGGGAGTTGTTGGTTGCTCTCTTAACAGGTGTCTGTCTCCTTCTTTTCGTGTCCTTATTGTGACACTGGTGTAATGAGAACAACCTTTCTTTTTGGTTTCAGAGGTAACTGAAATAGCCTACAATGATTCCATGTCAGTTTTGTCTGTTTTCCTGGTCTTTGCTGGACTTCAGGGTCACACCCACCCTTAATAAGTGCCCTGTAGAAAAGCATATATTTGTAACTACATAGAATTCCACAGACTTGGATATAGTCTGGTTTTGACTCATATTTTCCAAATAGCTTAGTGACAATCTCTCTTCTTATATTACAGCAAAGCCTGTGATTATTAGAAGCCTGAAATTAAAGTTTTTTCCCTTTAAAAGGGCAGAGACTGTACCAAGAATGACAAACTTTTTTTTGTAAAGGATACAAATGATGCATTTTCTTCCAAATTTATAATCTTGTACAAACACTCCTAATTTTCTTCACCTTGCAAAATTCACTTCCACATCTTCCTATGGCTGACAGCTCAAGACATGAATATTTCTGAAAACTGCAAGCACCAGGAGGTCTTGCAGTGACTCAAGTGCTCCATGGCAATCCCTTCCTTTCATGGTCCCTTGTGCAGTCAGAACCAAGCTGGGTGGGCATCTGGGTCCCAGGCCCCAGGATTACCCATTGTTCCTGAACACAGCTGCCCTTTTTGCCTTGCTTCCTTCCTGGCCATGACCAAGGTAGTTCAGCAGTCCCTGAGCCAGCACAGTCCTGCTGCTGGCGCCTTGTCTGAATAAAAGGGCAGCATTTGTATTCTGGTAAGCTCTGTGCAGCCCAACAACCCCAGATTGGCACTTCTTCTCCACTAGACTTCTGACCCAGTTATTTACAGGGTTTGCTTTCACAGTCTGCACTTTCTTGTCTCAGGGCATGGTTGGAATATGGGCAAGATGTAGCTGTTGACAGTAGGTTATCTAATAGTTTGTCTGCAGCTAACTGGACCAAACAGTCCAATTTCTTTAGAAAATGTTAGATTAAGAGTATATATACAAAGGCATTCGTGTTTCTCTTTCTAGAAGAAAAGTTTCAGCTTGACAATTATCAGATTGGGCGTTTTGCAACACATCACCTCCTAGGGTTTGAGGATAGAAAGAAATGTCCAGATCATATGGTCTGTGGTGCAGCATAGCGTATGTTGCCTTGCTCTTTGCTGTTGAAAATTGTAGTTCCATGGTAGCTAGTTCTCAAGGTTATTGTTCTGTAAATATAGCCATGTTATTGTAGCACTATCTTATCATATGCATTCCTTTCTCATGGACACAGACCCTTGATAGACATTCCCTTTGACCACTGTAGTTGAAGGAGGAAGAACTAATTTCCTCCAATGAATAGTGATTTCCAAAAGGGTATATAAGAAATAAAGAAGGTGAGTCTTGTGCCCCTTCCTTCCTTTCCTTTGAACCTGAACAGCTGTCTCTGACTCTTCTTTCTGCGCCGTCAGCATCAAGCAGCATCAAGCGTACACTGTAGGGCTTCCCCAAATAGTCTTTAAATCAGGCAGTGAAATTTCTTAGACTGTCATCTAATTTTATGGCTGATACTGCTAGTGCAAAAGAAGTCATCACAGTGCCCAATTAATTGTTGGGCTGTGAATGTCACAGCTTTGGCTTTCAGTCAGAAGGGTCTGCAAAGTCGTTTTCACCAACACCATGAGACTGTAGAGAGTGTTCTGCAGAAGGACACGTACAGAAGCAGTTCCACTGATCAAGACCTGGGGATGAAGTGTCCTGTCATTTCCTTCAGTTCCCTGCACTTGTCCCTGTAACCAGTTTTGTGTTGGCACTGCTAATGTGGCCATGGGGTGGATTAGTTCAGCAACCTGGTGTAGATGGAGACCTGAAACAAGCAAACTGGAAAAGGTAGGTCTACTTTCAGCCAGATCAGTTCCCTGAATGGGCTCGCAGCATAACTGAGTTATTAGTGCCAGGAGAAGGAGCCTGATAACTAAACAGAGTGAACTTCTGTGGTCTGTCAGTAAGGCATGTTTTTCACTCCTTTAGTCATCTCCTGTCTCTTCTCTAAATCCTCTTCAATTTATCAATGTCTTTTGAATTTCTGATTTCAGATACTGCAAATTCTAATAAGGGAATGCACAAAGCAAAGTAACATTGTCCTATCTTCTGTTTTTTTCCACTCATTTGTTTAAGGTTTGCATTAGCAGGCCCGGGGATTTAAGCGTCACTGGAGTTTGTGTTCAGTAAACCATAACTATGAGCACCTGTGTTCTGTCCCCAGAATACTGCCCCGATTATCAGTCAAAAAGCATGGGAGTGCATAAGATGTTTTCTTATTAAACATTATGCCACAGTTAAACTTCTCACAACTAAAGGACAAAGCCTAGTACAAGTGGATCTATTTTCTATACATCAGTGTTGATGGACATCACTTTGACACTAACGTTCAGTATAATTTCCACTAGTTATCACATTGGGTAGGTAGTTCTCAGCTAGATGAATGGATGGCGAAGGATTGATTGTCAGGTTGGCAGGCCCCAAGTTCCTGAATTACCCAAGTTTTTTTTAACCATGGTCCAAACAGTCTATGGGTTTTTTCCAGTCCTTTGGAGCTTTCCCAGGGATCAGAGATTTTTAAGAAGGCTGCGTTAGTAATTACACAGACTTGTAAACATACCGGATATAAATTGGCCAGACCTGATTGAAAAAAATAATTATTGATCAGATTTTTTGGATCAGTCTTGAAAGGGAAATTGGTCATTATTCCCAACAGACCTGAAGAGCAAAATATTTATACTTTTCCTGAACTAAAAAGCCTACAAATTCCATCTAGTAAAGAATCCATACAATTTTTCACATTGTTCCAAATAAAATTAAATCATTTTATTTGTAATCATGCTGACTACTGCTTTATTTGTGTTCTTTTCCTTACCTTATTAAATTCATACAATGCAATTAGTATAGTATTAGGAATTTATAGCTTTTGATTTATACAGATTGTGATAGCCTTCTCTTTCCATTTTAGACTTTATATCTATGAGGTTTTAATAGCAGCTATCTGGATCCTGTTCCAGGATGTAGTGGGTGATCCTGTTGATCTCAACAAGAGTTGCTGTCACTACAGGATGTTAATGAAAATTTAGACAAAAGGATTATTCTCTTTTTTACATTCAGGACTTTACATTAACAGTTATTTGCTGAACCTGTAGACTAGGATTTAGAAATACAGTATTTTTAAAAGTGTCTTGATATGCAGCTAATGGGAATTTCTATCATGCTTTTGACTGTTTAATCTCTTACTATCTATTGTGGTATATGTACAAAGAATATCTAGATGGATACCAGAGGAGTATTTTCTCAGATCTTTCCTAGCATCTTTTGACATGTTTAAAAGTTGCTTCTTCATTAAATACTATTAGTCCTAAACTCCATTTACAGAGTCACCTAAGAGCATTGCTGATATGCATTTTGGAGTGTTACACATGTGGCACACAGGTCATTCCTTTGTTCTTACTTGGACTTGCACACTGGAGTTGGTATTTGCTTTTTTCTGAGGCCCTGCTTCCAGTATGTATGAACTGGTTTGGAAATCAGATGGAGAGCATAGAACTCAGCTGTGGTAAAAGCATGTGACCAGGTAAGTGTGTCATTGGTGACAACCTGTCAGTTCCTAGAGGCTGGACACTTTGTGTACCCACCCCACAAATTCATGGTGTGTGAAGGCTGCTACTGTCTGGATAAATAATAAACCCTTAACATTAAAAGTAGTAGGTTGTAGTATCTTTTCTCTTACTTTGTGTTCATCAGGTTACTCCTCAAGAGAAGGCCCCACTGTAGCCTTAAACATGACTGTGGCTGTAATTCCCTTAGTGTAACCCATCCAGTCATCCTCTTCATTTTTCCCTTGATATTGTCTTAAATAGCTCAACGTTCTGCTCACTTTTTCATTTGCAGCATTAAATTACAGGGAGTTAAAGGACGAAATGTTTCTTTAACATCCTTAGACAGTGTGGAATTACTTTTAATCTTAATTTTGGTAGCAGCAAAGGGGAATAAAAGAGGCACTAGCTGAAATCAGCACATTGTTCCCTTTGTAAGGAATACCAGAAGAGGTAGTTCTGAATAAACTGGTTTCAGTCAAGCAAGAAACCTTTCCTGCAGTCAGAGCATCTCTCTTCTGGACCAGTGATTGCCTAATACTGAATGTTTTCCCCAAGATGAAGTATGTATCCCACAGACATTTCATAAACACAGGACCATAATTTCAGAATAAGACAATCATAAGAATCTCAGTAAAACCCACAGAGCAGCTCAGAGTACTGTGTCAAAAACCAATTTTAGGTATGTGGCAAAGCACTGTGCTTGTCAGTTTAATAAGGAATTGTATGCTATAAATGTATACTGTGCAAAGGCAATATGCTTTGCTGATTTCCCTTCTCTAAGGAAAGGCCATGAGAAGAAATGCATTTTGAAAATTCTGGGTTTTGTATATGGAAAAACCTACACAGTACTGGTGTTTTTTTATATAAAAGGAAGAGCTTATGGGTTAGGATAAAAGGGCGGACTAGTAAAGGTGACAGTGTGTTGTGGGTGTTTGCTACAGGCCACCTGAGCAGGAGGAGGAAGTGGATGAGGCCTTCTACAGACAGCTGGAAGCAGCCTCAAAGTCATGGGCACTGGTTCCTGTGGGAGACTTTATCTACCCTGATGTCTTCTGGAGAAGCTACACAGTCCAGAGAAGCACAAAGAGTCCAGAGAAGGACAAAGAATCCAGAAGGTTCGTGGGAAGCACTGATGACAACTTCCTGTCACAGGTAGTGGAGGATCCCGCAAGGATTGATGTGCTGATTAACCTCATAGTAACAAACAGGGAAGGCCTTGATGGAGATGTAAAGGTTGGGAGCAGCCTTAGCTGTCGTGATCATGGGACTGTGGAGTTCAGTATTGGGTGAGGAGGAAGCAGGGCAGTAAGTAAGACTGCAACCATGGACTTCAGGAGAGCTGACTTTAGCCTCTTCAGGGATTTTCTTGGAATAATCCCATAGGAACAGGCTGTGCAGAGATCATAAATATTTAAAGATCACTTCCTACAGGTTCAAGAAAAATGCATCCTGATGTGAAAGAAACTGGTCAAATGGGGCAAGAGACCTGCATAGATGAACAGGGATTTCCTGTCATTACTCAAGTGTAAGCAGGAAATACACAGGAGATCGAAGCAGGGTCAGGCCACTTGAATATAGAGGGGTCATCAGGTTAAACAGAAATGAGACAAGGAAGGCCAAGTCCATCTGGAATTAAATCCAGCCAAGGATGTCAAGGACAACAAGAAGGGCTTTTTCAAATACTTCATTAACAAGAAGAAAACAAAAGATAATGTGGTTCTGTTACTAAAGGGAGGAGGGACCTTGGTAACAGAGGACACAGGGAAAGCAGAGTAACTGAACGCCTTCTTTGCATCTATCCTCACTGACTCTGACCCAGGAGACCAGGGTAAAGGAATGTTGAAAGACTTTCCCATGGTCAAGAAGGACTGGGTTAGAGAACACCCAGGCAAACTGGACATCCACAAGTTCACAGGCCCTGACAGGATGAATCCATGAGTGCTGAGAGAGCTGGTGGATGCCATAGTAAAATCACTCATGATCATCTTTGAAAGGTCATGGCGATTAGGGGAGGTGCCTGAGAACTGGAAGAAGGCAAATGTCACCCCAGTGTTCAAAGGGCTCTGTTTTGGTATTGGATGGGAGCAAAGGGGATGAACTTTGGTGACAGAGTCCAGAGAAGGAGTTTTCACAGAATGCCATCTTTTTATCCTTTTTGCTTAGCTCTGATTTAGGCTTGAATTCACTTCCATGTAGGAAATGTGTGTAGACATGTTTGTTCTGCAGCTTAGGTTTAAAATCCACTTTGGGTTTAGGGGAAGTTAGACCTGAGCTTAAATAAAGATGCTTTTGTGAAAAGTAGATTGCAAAGACTTCCTTGAATAGTACATACTGCTGAAGCAGTAAGGCCTGAAGGGTGTAAGAATGAGCAACACAGAGGTATGCTGGAGCTGCAAAGTGGAGCATGGACTGAACTTACCTGTTCAGGTAAAACCAGGCATGTTTTTAGAGCAGGTGTGAGTTCTGGCCTGTTTCTGTTGAAGATGTTGCTACCAGGGCAGGGAGGGTAAATTGGTATCAACCTAACAGTGTTCTAAGCCAACTGTTCCATGGTTAAGTGCTCTACATGTGAAGCATATAAAAATGTGCTGGTAACACAGAGATACTTGGTGAAAGCCAAGTGTCTTTGTTCAGCTGAAGTTGTGGAGGTTGTTCTGGGTTTGTTGCTAAGTTAGAGCAATAGCAGCTACTGCTCTAGGCAAATGGCTTTCTAGAATTAGAAGCCATTACTGTCTGAAGTGACACATTTAGAAAATGTCTTTACATGAATAATTAGCTCACCCACCAAAGCTGCAGCTACCTGATAGCAAAATATGTTTCCCACTTTGGAGCATAGTTTATTTATCTAAAACTTTTCAATGGTCATCCCTAGTAGTTTATTCCATTTGACAAATAAGTAGTAAGTGAAGGTGTTCTCATATATTAGAATGATCTGCATGTTTTTGTCTTTTACAGCTCTTGCAAAGATGTAATTGAGACCCTGAAGAGCTTTAGCTCTTTATACTACTGAAAGCTATGCTCGACAGCTTTTTGCAAATTTCCAGTTTGAAGAACTGATGAGTAATTATTCAAGTGTTTATGTGGAAGGAAAAAACTTCTTCCCTTAGAGACAATATTTTGTTGCAGACTTTAGTTCTTTCTTCTCCATTTCATTTGCCTCTTCTCCAGCTCAAAAATGTCTACTTTAGATATTGTTTCATATGGTAGAATATCTTTGTGTAGTAGCTGAAAAGGAACTGGACCTGCTCTTCATCAGTCAAATACTTCACTATATTCTCATTTCTGTAATGCATGCAATTTCCCTTCACTTATTGAAGAAAACTACCTTTTTTTTTGTACTGCTGCCCTGCAGTTGGTGGGGACCACATATAATTCTGAATGTGTATGACCCATCATTAGTTTTTGCAATTGAGCTAAAAATCTGCCAAATTGTATCATAACACAGGAATGGAAATAGTAGAGATGACTTACTTCACATATATTGTCTGAAGATTGTTATGACCAACTGCAAGAAAGCGAGAAAAGGATAGGTAGTTGATATTTCTAATTTAATCTTTGACATCTCAATGAATAATTTTAAGATTAAAATTGTTTTCATTATACCTTCTGCATGAAAGACCAAAAAAAATCTATATTTTTAATAGAATTTATTCAGGAAAGCATTGACAAGAAATAGTAGAATACTCTTAATATTTGTTTCTGCATCAAACATGCTGAGATGAGGCTTAAAAGCCCACCTGAGAATTCACATTTGCCTCAGTGCTGTTAGAAAGAGCTATAATTATCTGTACCTTTTGAAAATACTTAAAATGAAACACAACCTAATTCTCAGTTATAGAACAATGTAGTACAACAAAGACATTATAATCTATTTTTTTCATTGTAAGATGTGGGTTCATAACCAGGAAGAACACTAACACAATTATTTCTTTGAAAACCTTTACATTGAATGAATATTTACTGGAGCAGTGAAAATCAGAATTTATTCTGACTTTATAACACCAGAACTATTCTGTTGTATAGGTAGACTTAGAGCTTGACTTTCTGGGACATTTTCACTCTGAGAGTCCTGTTTTCTCTCCTTTAATTGTCAGTAGCATCACTACCCCACGATTTTTTGGGCAGCTCAGGGTTAGCCTAATTGCCTTCCCCTTCATTCTTGACTGCATTAGTGAAGCCACCATGTCCAGCAGAGTCCCTGGGGCCTTACTGCTGCTGCATGTAAGGCATTCCAGAGCCCTGTACCCCAGAGCAGTGTTTACCAACCATACTGCAGGGCTTAGCAAAGTGAAGTGTGACCCCAGCAGAGGGTAGACTGGGGCAGAAGTAGGCAAGGCTGACAGCGACCTAATTAGGAGCCCTAGGACTAAGAGAGGCCACAGTTTTCATGAATATGCCTAGCCCTGGGTTAAGGACATCAGGATTTTTGCTTAGATTTGTTTTATTGAAATATTAAAGCAACCATTTTCCCTTTGTCATCTGTCCACATCTTTTACAATTCTTTGTATTCTTAAAGCTGAAACCCAATGGCTGAGGAGAAACTTCCAAATGTGTTGTGACAGGGAAGGGCATGCTACTCTTTTTACCTTCTGAAATTTTAAGTGCTCAACTGTTCAACTGTATGTTTAATTCAGGGAAAAAGGAAATTAAGAGACATGTGAGTTGAACAAGTGACTTCTAGAAATAAGTGTGCCAGGTCAGGTAAAAGATTAATCTAGCCCAGTACTGTCTTTAAGTGAGCAAGAGGGAAGTTTAGGCAAGAAAGAAAGAAAGCAGTAAGGTAAGAATGCAGAGACACACAAATGTAAAGCAAACATGCAATGGTATTTCCTATTCCCATTCTCAGATTCCAAACCAGTAGCTTTGCCTTTGTATCTAATAATGCTGGGTGGATTTCTAATCCATCACTTTATGTAGTTACTTTTCAAACACCTGTGCACTTGTGCTGTCTTCAGCCTCCAGTAGCAGAGAATTCTAAAGCTTAGCTGTATTATGCCAAAGGGCTTCATTCCCTTGGTGGTTTTCAACCTGCCACATAATTTTATTTGGCAACCACTTTCTTTTGTATAGAAAAAGAATCATTCCTCATTCACATTCTCCCTGACATGGCTATTTTTGAGCCCTCTGTCATATTGTCCCCCTAAATCATCACTTTCCCAGTGACAGGGTAAAGAGCCCCTGTCTAGTTGGTTATTCCTTGTCATTCCCTTCTCTGATCAGTCTTCCTCTATTTTTGCCTCTGGTATGTTTTCTCATGTTCTCTTTGCTACTTGTAGAGCTCACAAATGTAGTTACACTGATTCCTTCATTCACACTCCTGCAAATTATGGTGTGGAAGTGAGGAGCTGAACTGGATCAGACCGAAAGTCTAGTTACTGTCCTGTCTCAAAATACCCATATAGCACGTATCTAGGGAAGTATATAAGACTAAACAGTTCTTCAAAAGAATTTGCAATTTAAACCTCAGGTTCATGCACTGCTAGTTGTTTTTCATACCATTTTCAAATGACGCAATATTTAGACTTTTCTAAAGGACAGTTTTTAACCCTTTCATTCCCTAGCTTTGACCCTTATTATCCAGCATTAAACTCAAAAGGGGGCTCAGTCTACTGATTGCATCTTCTGTTGTGAATGTCAAAAACAGGAAAAGATTTCTCTGTTACATTATGTTATAAAAAGTCCTAAAAAGTAGACAAGCCCAGAATATTCAGTCACAAATATTAATTTCAAAATGTTTATATTCACCCTGAAAAGTAATTTCCTGGCTTAAAAAAACCCCACTTTGAAGCCAGCTCTGCTCCAAATTTGTTCTGCAGTAGCAAATAAATACAGAATGCTGCAAAATGCAGTTAATGTAACAGGTCGTGAGCTGTTGACTGTGTTAGATGCTTGCTGAAGCCTGGTTTCAGGCAATACAATGGTCTGGGCAAACTGACAAGTGCCCACCCTGTATAGCCCTTCTAATAAACTCAAAACCCTTAACTGATTAATATTTTTGTCATCTAAGAAACTGATCATATATGCATTTAATGACTGTATAAAGGAATGAATCACTTCAAACGCAATTAAAAACTGCTGCTTCAGCATAGATCTTTTAAGTCAGTTGAAAATAATTAACTTCGGAATGATTTATTGAAGATATTAATCTTTCCCTTAGAGCTGGAGTAATCTACATGACCTCTTCTGAAAAATATTACTCACTACAGTTTTAATGGTTACAGGATCAGCCAAGATAGTGTTGCTTGCTTTAGCTATCACCTAATAGACATTCGCCTCAGTACCTCTTTGTGTATGTAATTTATTTTCACTGGCACATACCTAATTAGGTAGTATCATATTTTTAACATTATCTTTGTTAATGCAAGGGTTTTATAAAAGGCAAGCCCTGAAGAATCTCACAGATTAGATCTTTCCACTTTTTGTGGTACACACCAGCATAATACCGAATCATAATTTGTTGGTTGTCAGATTTTCCATTGAAATCATAAAGCCACAGGAAGTTAAGTGCAAACGCAAGGTCCTTTTGTTTCTGATTAACAAAGATAATGTCTACAATCCATAGATACTATAGGCATAATAATCTTATTTCTCAGGGAAGGCATTATTTGTGGACTTAATTGGATGTATATATAATAATAAATTTGAATCCACATAACACAAAGTGTGCTCTTTGTGTCAGTTTTTGACTTTACAATTTTTGGTAAACACATAGGCTTAACTTTGCTGTAGAAAACAGTTGCTTGGTACATCTACCTTGAAAAAAATCCAAGTATTTCTGTGTTTATGTCTCTCCTCTCTTTCAGTGAGTTCTTCCCAGCACAGTTAGCTCCCAGTTTGTCTTAGAAAAGCGGACTGTGTTGCTCACATCCGTGACAGTTTTTGGATTTCAGTCAGTCTGAGAATAATCCTTAGACTGTTGAAAGTGTATTCATCTCCAGTTCTTCCTGGAAGCAGCTTTTAGCCTTATAAATAATAACCTAAAATCAACAAAGCTTGGAAGAAACCAAGCATTGCACTTACTACATAATTCTTTTGAGGAATCAAATTGTTTTATATTGTTTGATTTCATGTTCCCATTATCAGCCTCTTGTGTTTCATTCCCAGTGTATGTGAAGGACAGCAAACTGAGGCAGACAGGCTAGTTGCAGAAAAATACCATCACCATTATCAGCCTTCTTATGTTTCATTCCCAGTGTACAGAAAAGACAGCAAACTGAGGCAGACAAGCTAGTTGCAGAAAAATACCATCACCATTATCAGCCTTCTTATGTTTCATTCCCAGTGTACAGAAAAGACAGCAAACTGAGGCAGACAAGCTAGTTGCAGAAAAATACCATCAGTTATACATGGCAGTTCTTTCCTCAGAAAACACTTGAGCTTGAGGAACCCTGTGTTTTCCTTCCATGTCACGCCTATGTCTCACATAAAATGTCAGATAAATATCTTTGCTATAGCTGATGTCTCTGCTTAAGATAACAAGAGTGAATTTCTGGAATGCCAGCTAGCAAGATGCCTTACTGAATGGTTCCTTGTTGCACTTATTAATATTCAGTATCTTCTTTCAGAGATGTAAAAAAGTACTATGAGCCTTTCTGTTATTAGGAGCAGGCATGACAAGTGATAACAAAATGATTGCATGAGTTAACCAGAATATCTTTCTGCTGAAGTGAAGCTAAGCTTTCTACACACTGTGATGCATGTGTTTTTAAGCTTATTTTGCTTGCTCTATTACATTAGCACTACTACAGTTTTATCTGTGCCACCCCACCACTTCCTTTTGCTTGCAAGGCATTTTGTCATTTGCCAGACTGTGTCTGATCTCTCACTAACCCCCAAATCTGGACAATTGGTACATACAGAGCTTGATGGCAGAGCAGCATCTGGGCAACTTGCAGTGCACTTTCTAATGTGGGTGTACCAGTCTGTGTGTAAACAACTTCCAGTTTAATAATCCTACTTTTTATTAAGACTTGTTTTCTCTCTTTGTCAGCCCTTAAGGCCTGGCTGATGCAGGAAGGAGAAATTTTGTGGTAATGAGATTTCAAAAGACCAGTTAAATTTGTTCCCATAGAAAAGGAAGGACATGAGAAGTAGGAAGTGCTGAGTAGAAATAGGATTATGAGAAGTTTACAGATCTCTAACAAGATCTTCTGACACCAGAAAGGCCACTTTTGCACAACCTCCAACTCTGGGCTCTCACAGCCAACCGCCATGTGACAAAGGACGTCTCCTGTGTGCCTATCTTTTTCTGCAAAAAGCTGTTTGTCTCAGATGATCATAAAAGTCTGGAAGACAAACTTCAACCTTCAATTTAGTTACTCTAAGAGATCATTATGGTTTATGCTCTTGGCAAATCCAACCATCTCCATTTCTAGAACTGTAAGATCCATGAACAAGGACTTTATTCTCAGTACTACCAAAGGCTTTTGTGTTAACTATGGACCTGTAGCTTTTGACATTTCCCCTTGTTTTCCCTTCTACCTCCAGAAAATGATTTTAAGGTGGCAGCCATCTATCCTGCATTTTCTCCATTGTCAGTACCGTAAAACAGCTACTGTCATGGGTAGCATTCCCTTGGCTCCTGAATGTATAGACTCTAATGAGGACACAGAGAGGAGAGATTTAAAACACATACTCCCTGTGTATTATGGAATAGATACCAAGAATGTCTTTTTTTTTTTTTTTTTTCTGTTTGTAAAACAAACGACAGAGTAACAACACCTAAAAAATGACTTTATGTACCCTGTTACATAAAGTAGGAGACGGGTAAGGTGCCAGGACAAGAGATCCATGAGAATCCAAAAACCAGAAGAAACATTGGTTATTAGGTGGTCCAGCTTACCACATAACAGAAAATTTCTGCATCAAAGAACTAATTTTGTGGTGTAGAATGAATATTTTAAACTCATATAGAACATTTAAATAAATGTAAATGCTTAAATATTTAATTTATTAAATAAATAGCTCATTAATAACATGCCAAAAAATATATACTCTCCTTTCATGTCAGTATTTGTCTGGAAGTTCCTCTTGCATTCTGCATTATTGTTTTTTTCTTGGTAAGTACTTTCAGACAGAAGTTAGGTCTTTTAATTGTTTCACAGATGGTTCAAGAGGCTCAATAACTTCATTTTGTGGACTGGGAAACATTTATTTCTTCTCTTAAATGTCACTAGCTTACATGCATCCTTCCTGTATTACAGGTATCATACTTCACTTACCACCTCTCCACTGTCAGCCTTAAAATTGGTACCATCACTATCCTCCAGTTTAATATTCCAGTATTGATATGTATACACTCAAAAAATAATTTTATCTTTTCCAGTACTACATCGTGACTGATCCAGGGTCTTGTGAGTAATCTGTGTCAGGAACAGGAAACCAAGTCCATTTCCTTAATGGCAGTTAGTGATTTACTCACTAAAGAATCACTGGAAAATAAATTATAGTGTAATCTGAAGTCTGGAGAAGCTTTCTAGTGACTCTCAGGGGCTTTAAAGCCAGGAGTTACTTCACTTTTGGCATGACATCTTTATAGTTGAGTTCAGGCCAAGCATTGCTTTTTCACTACAGAAACTGCCTCAGGGCACAGTGGTTGTTTATCAGCTCTTTCTTTCCTTGTGTGCTCCAACCCCGCTAACTTATTAGTTGTCTTCTGTTTTTGTACTATACCACTAACACAAAGCTTTGGGAACTTATTAGGAAAATTTAGTATGGTCTCTTACAGATGGGAGAAGAAATGAGAAGTTTTGCAAAACCTCAGATAAATAATTTGTCAATATCATTCTCTTTAATAGGGACCTAATTTATCAGTCTTTAATGTTGGAAAAGTATTTATTTTACCCTCATCTTTGCTTTCCTACAAATATCTCCAGTGGCAAGAAAGTTTAGAAGTAAAGTAATGGAACGTTGTTTTGTTGCACAATGGTGCTAGCTTGTTGTTTTCATTTTCTCTTAAATTTTTTTTCCAAGTGCTGCTTTCCCAAAGAAAGGGCAGCTACATTGATGTAGCTTCCACACTTAGGTCTTCATCCTAAGTGCCTGATGATTCTCCTGATCTCTCTCTCTCTCTCTCTCTCTGTGCAAATAAATAAATAAATAAATTT
>VZRZ01006610.1:725064-785270 GCA_013398175.1 Climacteris rufus
CCTTTGCCTTTGCCTTTGCCTTTGCCTTTGCCTTTGCCTTTGCCTTGCCTTTGCCTTGCCTTTGCCTTGCCTTGCCTTGCCTTCTGTCAGTCATATCCTGTAGTCAAACCCCAGATTGACTGAGGACAAGCACACGGACTAACCTAGGGTTGCTTGCTGACATATTAATTTCCTAAGGCCTTACATCATACTGGTAGCATACAAAATGCCTCACTTGCTCATTGGCTCTGTCAATGACTGAACCTATCCTGAAAATACTATTCTGAAGCTGACCTTTCCATTCCCATCAACCAAAACACATCCTAGACATAAATTTTCCAAAAACTCAGTCTTCAAGTGCAAGAAATAGCTTGAAATTGCATCTTATTTCCAAGGTTTGTACCATAAATGGAAAAGAACAGAGGGAAAAATGAAGCTGTGGTAAATTGAAAGAACCTATATATTCAGTAGAATGTAACTGGAGATAATGAGAAATGTCTGCTGGGAAGTAAATGCAACAGATTGCGTGGAAAACCTCTGGATTGTATCAGGGAAAATGTTTCTTATTCAAGAAGTAAAGAAAGCAAGTAAAGGAGAGATTCTTTTGTATTCGTTGACAATTGTGAGGAATGTATGAGAATTTGAGGGTGAAAGGTCCATTTGAGAGTGCCCATTAGAAAAAAGAGTCACAATTGTTCAGGATGAGAAGGAGGAATAGCAACTGAGGGATAGAAGGTAAGCTTCAGTAAATTCACAGAATAGGTAAGTTCTCATGTGAAGAAAAATGCTATTAAAGGGTTAGCGCCTTACAAATAATACACACAATGACAATATTCATCCACAGGTATATACTACCCCATTGTGAAGAAAGGAGAGAAAATGCACAAAGAGATCAGCCTGATTAAAGCATGAACTGTGCATGAACCTTAAACACAAGAAAGAATCAAGCTGGAAGCAGAAACTAGGTCAGGCTACTGAGGACAACTGATAAATATAACTTGAACATGTAGGAACAAAATTTTAAAAAGTCAAAGCTCAAAACAAGATGCATCTGCCAAGAGATATCAATCAATTCAGAAGTGAATTGTAAAACAGGAAGGTGAAGGAAAGGGTGAATTGGTCAGCTGTTCAGCAGAGAGGAAAAGCCATTGCTGGATGATACTCAGAAGGTTAAATTTTGTAACAACTCTTTGCCTCCATCCTTACAAGCACGATCAATTGCAAATTGAGAAATANTGCCCATTAGAAAAAAGAGTCACAATTGTTCAGGATGAGAAGGAGGAATAGCAACTGAGGGATAGAAGGTAAGCTTCAGTAAATTCACAGAATAGGTAAGTTCTCATGTGAAGAAAAATGCTATTAAAGGGTTAGCGCCTTACAAATAATACACACAATGACAATATTCATCCACAGGTATATACTACCCCATTGTGAAGAAAGGAGAGAAAATGCACAAAGAGATCAGCCTGATTAAAGCATGAACTGTGCATGAACCTTAAACACAAGAAAGAATCAAGCTGGAAGCAGAAACTAGGTCAGGCTACTGAGGACAACTGATAAATATAACTTGAACATGTAGGAACAAAATTTTAAAAAGTCAAAGCTCAAAACAAGATGCATCTGCCAAGAGATATCAATCAATTCAGAAGTGAATTGTAAAACAGGAAGGTGAAGGAAAGGGTGAATTGGTCAGCTGTTCAGCAGAGAGGAAAAGCCATTGCTGGATGATACTCAGAAGGTTAAATTTTGTAACAACTCTTTGCCTCCATCCTTACAAGCACGATCAATTGCAAATTGAGAAATAGTACAGTAAAGTAAGAATACCAACTTTGAATGGGAAAGGAACAATTTAAAGATAAGGGTTTATCAAGTCAGCAAGGGATTATGAGTTTCCTAATGAATTTAAAGAACTTCATGATGAAATACTGGATACTAATTTTGCACCAGAGTGCATGTAATGGGCTTGAAACTTGAAAAGTTCATGAAGGTAGAGCCAGTGTCTGTCTTCAAAAAAGGAGAAAGGAAGATCAGGCTGTGGTTCAGCACTAACGATTTCTGTGCTCACAAAATGCTTGAACAGCTGACTGAAACTGTTAGCACTGGAAGATGACAAGGATATGAGTAGCAGCCAATACAAAAAATCAAATCCATGTACTTTCCTCCTACAGCAGGACAAGAGGATTTGGGAACATAAATGTGATTTATCTTGACTTTGGTAGGGTATCTTGACTTTTGGTAGGGTTTTTGTCCTATGTAACAAATTGAAAATATATGATCTATATTAGGGAGTTTGGCTAGATGGCCTTCAAAGGTCCCTTCCAGCTGAACCCATGCTATGATATGATTTTATAAAGCACTGACAGTGTGGATACAGAAGGTTTGGGTTGGTTTCACAAGCCATGAAGTGATGATTAATGATTCACAACAAAGCATGTATGGTTCCCCAGAGATGATTCTTTGGTCTTTGTTCAGGTTTTTTCTAATGATCTGAAGAATATCCCCATTCAATTTTCAGGTGACGTGGAGTTGGGTGACATGAGAAGGCCACAGAATTCAAACTGACCTTGCAAAATGGACCAAGCATCTTGAAAATAGTAAAATGAAATTGAGTAGGAACAAGTGTAATATATTATTCTTGGGCGGGAGTAATCAGCTACATACATATAGGAAACATACCTAATTAAATGGCAAAACTTCAGAAAAGAATCTGCAGTGGATCACAATGTGAGCATAAGACACAAATGGAAAAGGCAGAAGTAATTGTTATATATTCAGGGAATATAGTATGCAAGTCATAAAATACTGCTTTCCCTCTTCTTGTTAACATCAAGGTAGCAGAACAGTAACCAAGTTTGGAACATTTCATTTAAATAAAGGCAACTGACAAGTTCAGAGAAAAAGATCCTTTTGTGAGTGATCACAAAAATACAAAATATGACCTGCACTGAAAGACTGAAAATTTATCATCAAAATTTAATCATTAAGAGAGGAGGGGTATGACAACAATAGTCAGATAGATGCAATTGTTGCAAAGAAGATGGTATTTTGTCCTTTTTTTCCATGGTGAATAGGACAAAGAATAATGAAATTACAGGAGGGAAAAGTGCAATTAATAACTGCGAAAACTTGCTTTTGTATAAGGATGCATGACATAGTCACTTCTAGCTCTGTAATTTTCAAAGTTAGAAGTCAATTCATGTAGGTTTGATGCTTGTGTTACAAGATCCCAGTTGTCAGTCTGTCTGTAGAGTTTATAATATGAAATTACTTTAAATGAAAAGGTGAAATGATTAAGCCCCAAACCTGTTATAGAAGAGTTAATAAAACATAAAGCAAGAAGATATGTACAATTTTGTCTAGAATAAATCCAGTGTAAAAGAAATATGAGTTATTTTGACACGTGTGTGTGAAAATTAATACGAAAATGTATGATAGTTAGCTATTTATCTTTTTTAAGAACAGACTGGTTTTATGATTATAACTAGAAGGGCAACAAAGCTTCAACAGCTCTTTACTAAAAAAATAAAAAGTTTATTTTTGCTTTCTGAAATGAAATGTGCCCTATACTTGCAGTATAACATTGTGTTCAATTGATAGAATTGGAATAAATGTTTAAAATTGACTACATAAACACATTAGATTGTATTCTACACAAAACTATGTAATCTACATCAATTCAGCCTTTTCTAAAGGCAAAGACTTTGTTCTGCAAAACTAATTTATAAATAATTTTCAGTTTAGATGATTTAGCAGTATTCAAATAAAAGAGCATTCACAGAGAAGAAAAATACCCCAACGTTCATGAAACTTACTAAGAGAATTCTAGGGGACCCATGGGTCATGAATGCCTCTACTATAATATCAGAAGCGCACATGAGAGAAGAAACAAAACCCAAATATAGGTGAGAATGCAGCTCTAGAGAAGTACTTGCAGCTCTAGGTACGTACTTTCATCACTACCTGGTTATATAAAAGTGAATTGATTGGATTATGGAAGAAAAAAAAAGCAAAGAAATAGAGAGTTCTATTTTTATCTCAACTGTCATAATTTGTGTAGAACCTCTTAAAATACTCTATTGCTAATATAAATTCTTTATATGGTCGTGATTAGAAAGCTGAGGTTTATGCCTGCACATTTGTCTAGATTTTGAATATAATGAGCTGCTCAGGTTGTACTTGAGATAGAACTACAGGTGCTGTGAAGTTGATGCACCCTCATGACTGAGGTAATTTTTATAGTATTTTGAAGTCGGTGCATGTTCCAATCCTTCCAAACCACTCAGGTGAGGAAGAGGTTTGACTATTAGAGAAGGCAGATTAATTTTCCATTCACTAACTGTAGCCCAGTGATGCCTGAAATGCAGGCAAGCAAATTGCACAAAATCGAATTAAAAGCAAAGATACCATAGAAGTTCAACCGGTTAGAGGTGTTTGTGTTTCAGTAGAACCTGACTTTTGATATAATTTTCTTTTGCATGCTTTAGAACAAGTGGAATTCAGTGGAATTTTGGTTAATATGTAGTAAAGTAATAATTCATTAGTTTGGCTTGTGAAATTCCTGGTGTACTTAAAGCTTCATATTGAAGGATTAAAGAATGAGTCAAGAGCAACAGTAGTGAGTAATGCAGACTTTGGACCCTGTACTGATTTTGGTTGGGATAGAGTTAATTTTCTTCAATGTAACTGGTGTGGCTTTATGTTTTGGATTTGTGCTGGAAACAGAGTGGGTAACACAGAGGTCTTGCTGAGCAGCACTTACACAGGACTAAGGCCGTTTTTGCCTCTTACCTCACCCCACCAGTGAGGATGCTGGGAGTATGCAAGAAGTTGTGAGGGGACGCAGGTGGGACAGTTGACCCCAAGTGACCAAGGGGATATCCCACACCATATGGTGTCATGGTCAGCATATAAAGCTGGGGGAAGAAGGAGAAAGGTGGGGATGGTGGGAATGATGGTGTTTGTCTTCGAAGTAGCCATTACATGTGAAAGAGCCCTGCTTTCCTGGAGATAGCTGAGCACCTGCCTGCTGATGGGAAGTGGTGATTGAACTCCTTGTTTTGCTTTGCTTATGTATGGCTTCTGCTTTACCTATCTGTCTTTATCTCAACACATGAGTTTATTGACTAAATCTTCCAGTTCTCTCCCCCATCCTGCTGGTGAAGGAATGAGCAAGTGGCTGTTTGGGCCCGAGTTGCTGGCTGAGGTTAAACCACCACAAACCTCTAGTCCTGATTCTCTTCTCACACCTTCTTTAAAATATTATATTCCAGTTGACTGCAGCAGAGTTTTTCTTTATGTGTACTGGAGTTCAAAAAGACACAACAGTGGTAGACACATACATGAATATAGAAATAGGAAACAGAGAAATAGAGATTTCACCTGTCTAGTGCACGGCTACCTCCATCCTGATAAATGTAATTGCTCGAGACGGTGATTCTGAGTCTGCAGGACAAGCAGGATGCAGATAGGGCTATGCTGCCACTTCACTAACCCCACATCCATGCTGTAAAACACTCAAGCCCTGGGGCCCATTGCATGCCCTGGCAGATTTCATTATTATTTTGTGTGTGATTTTTCTGGTTTAAAGGACCAGTGGTAGTCTTAGGAGAGTATTGCAGCCTGTGAGATCACGGTGATTAAAAACAATAACATCTGTCTAGAACAGGAAAAAGAAGGATGTATCTCATCTTACTGTCTCTGCTGGCACTCAGAGGGGATCATGATGGCTGATGTGATGTCTCTACCTAGTCCCTCTCAAACATTCTGCTTCTCTAAGACGGGAGATTCCCACAACCATCTCCACTGTCAGCTGAAACAGGCAGCTATATCTGGAGAAGCATGCAGTGCTTCTGCACCCACATCATTTTGTAGGGACATAAAAGGGACAGTAGGAACAGTCCTAAAACTCTATGGGATCATCTGTATATTTTGAGATTTTCCATGAAGAGACGTGTCAAAGAAGTCAGCCTTTTCTTCTGAAAAGGAGTCACTTGGAAAAAAACTCTCAGGGATGGAGTTTTGCTCGGTTTAGGGCCAGCCAAAAGCTGCAATATCCTTTGCATTCAGTGGACTGAAAAGTTGTGCATGTTGTTTTTCTTTCTCTCACTTCTTCTATCTGGATCTTCCAGGACTGTCCAACATGACACCAAATTGTTCCCTTGATAAGGAAATCTTTAAGATTCTTTTGTGCTTCCAGTTTAGATGCCAATACCAGGCATGGAGTCCAAGAGGATATTCAGCTGTAAGAGAGCTGTGGGATCCTATTTCCTTTCCACAGCTGCTCTATGCTTTGTATGGGAATCTTGTAAGGACCTTGGCTTTACAAGTAAAGAAAAGCTGCCCTGGGTACAGTTAGGGAAAGAGAGATTCTAAGCCTGGTCTGAGTGACCAGGAACATCCATGGTGGTGTGTCAAATGACTGGGGCACTCACCAGGTTACCCTAAAAATAGAACTTCAGGCAGGGCAGTTTGGGTAAGAGAGTCTTCAAGAGAGGCTTTTTGCTTAGAAATTCACCACAATGACAGGAAATGTTCTCTGAGTTACACTTCAGTATTTTGGAAATATTTTTATTAAAATACATTATCCCTCACAGCTTTTCAATCTTTAGGGTTCATTTATTCTGAAGTTTAGGTTTTTTCCACGTGTTTACGTTCAGCTAAAGCACCAGAGCTGATGAGTAGCTTGAAAATGTTTTGTCATGCAACATATGAGTTTTTTGCTTTGCAGCTGAATGTTTTTACATTTAACTTGCACTCCTTCTGAGAAGAGATGGGTATTCATTGTTAGCATTGTTATTTCATACTTACATAATAGCTATTCATTTGTTTGATGAGTGAATTTTTCCATTAAGCATTTTCAAGCCCCATATCACAGTAGTCTGGAGCCACAATTGCAATTTGATGCAACCTTGGATCGCGTGTAATTAGTGCAGAATGATGTGTGATGCCACCATCTTCCACCAGAGTATGAAAGCTCTGTCTTAGATGGTGCAGAGCACTTTCATTTGACCTAAAAAAATTGACTCAGTTTAGCAAATCAATCTCACCTAAAGAGCATCTTGGGACTTAATAACATGCACACAGTATGATAAAATGTTTGGTAAGTGCAAGGGTAAACAGGGATCTTATTACAGAAAGCTATTAGATAAATTTGCAAATGGATTTGTTTGTTTATGTAAGTTTATAAAAGCTTCTAATACAGTTCAATAGTTGAATAATCTATTTCAGATTGCATTTTGGATACTACTGTTTTAGATTTTTATCAATGAAATCTAGGAAAAAGAAAGCAGAAAAAAAATCAAATTTGACTGTATTAAGCACAATTCAAGATAGGGTTAGTAATCAGTCAATTCTTTTGGCCTGTTGTAAAGTCAGCAGACAACATGTCTGTCAATTTATAGCAAAATACTTTAGAAAGGCATGGGAGTTAGAGAAGAATAGAAAAATTACCTTTGTGGTTCAGGACTATCATGGTTCAGGACATACAAAGCAGTTTTAGAGACTGTTTTGTAGCATTACATTTGTAGTTGAGAACCAAATAAACTTTGTGCTCCATTAGAAATGCTATTTTATTAAATACATGTCTGTTTGAAAAATAGCCATTGAGAACACTTCCCAGAAGCCTTCATTTCCCTCTGCAACGTGGAGGAAGGTTAATTTACTTTGGCCAACATTGTTTGCACAACAGTCATGTAAATTTGCACAGCCTTTTCCTTCTCTGTTGATTTTACTAATAGATTTTTTAAATTTTCCTCTTTGCTTTTATAATCATTCCTTGCTGTTCCTTCAGGATTTTTTATGTTTTGTCCATAAATCACTCAAAATATTTTAAGTTTTGAACATTTACATTTGATTCTTACTTACATTAAGTGCTTCTTCTCCTGACACCTCTTCTGACAAACTGTTCTGCCTTTTCTGATATTAACCTGTGTTAAAAAATGTCTTCTCCTTTTAATATTTTTTATCTGTATAAATAGGTTCTAAAAAATGATAGATTACTGGTGGCTTGTTTGTCCCCTAGAACTGATGCAGACAGAAGCAGTAGCTGCTTCACAGTGAACTCTGTCCTGATCCAGAATGCTCTGCTTCACAGTAGCATGGAAGCTTCTCCTGTTTGTTGCAAAGGTTGATAAAAACAACATACATTGAATAGGAGCACAACTCATTTCACAGGGGCAAGAGGTCAGCAGCAACTCTGATTTCCAAGATGTTTGTGTGTTCTGAATCCCAGTGGCTGACACACCAGGTAAAATATTCCATTGCTCATTTCTGAACACTTTCTTGCTTAGCAGGGCTGTGAATCACCAGTGATCAAACAAGATAAGACTTGACCTTCTACTCTGCTTCTAAGCCAAACAGATTTTTTAGTCTCTGTTTTACAACTTTTGTCATTCACTTCAGGATCAATTGACATGTGCTCCACAATAAAAAGTTCAGCGGCTGTCCAGCCCAGTCTCTTAGCATCACAACGAAGCTTCCAAATGCATTAAACAGCACCATTTACCCCTAGATAACAGTTCTCATCAGCTGCTTCTCTGTGATGTCAAGAGCCCCAACAGCCCTTCTGGGACATCCAAGAAATCAGCTGTATGCCATGAATCCGTTGAGGTATCCATCCAACAAAATGTTGTATGTTATGTCTACTGGGAAATACAAGAAACTCATAGTGCACCTTTGAAGTCAGAGTATTGGGGGAAACACAGGCTTTAGGGAGAAGTATGAGCATGGCCACAAAGTTTGACAGCTTTCCAAATTCACATGAGTTCCATTTGGAACTCTCGTAGCATAGTTCTTTGTTGCCTTACTCTTTGCTGTTAAAAATAACTATTTCATAGTAGCTAGTTCTCAAGGTTATTGTTCTGTAAACATAGCCATGTTATTGTAGAACTATCTTATCAATTGCATTCCTTTCCCATGGACATAGATCTTTGATGGACATTTTCCTTGACCACTGTAGTTGAAGGAGGAAGAACTGATTTCCTCCAATGACTAGTGATTTCTGAAAGAGTATATACAATAATAAAGAAGGTGGGTCTTGCCCCCTTCCTTCCTTTCCTTTGAACTTGAACACAGCTGTCTCTGGCTCTTCTTTCTGCGCCTCCAGCATTCCAGCAGCGTTAATTCTTAGTCTCAAAACTTGTTACCGGAGAATGATAGGCTGAAAAGAAAAGAAGCACATGAAAATCTTGTAATACCATAAACTTTGAAAATCTAAATGAGAAATTGTTTGCTTGTTATCAGCATTTTTTTTTCAGCTGCAGTGTTGCACTAAACACAACACTGTGAATGTTTTTGTTTCTTTCCTGGACAAATAAAAAGAGGAGCCTCTATAAACCCAGAATATCTATCAAAACCCACTAAATAGACATGCTTCTTGTTTTTCAGTAGGGGCAGATTAGCTTTTGCAGAGTAGTTTCCTAATACTTTCCCTAAATCCATAATTCTTTTGAAAGCAATACCACAATTTTTTAAACTTTTGAAATGTGACGTCTCATTGTGTGCTTTGATGCTGGCAGTAATTTAATGTAAAGTAATGTGAAGTAAAGTAATTTAATTTAACCAAAGAATGTTTGTAATAAGTACATTTTGCATTTGAATAGTGCTATATAATCAATGTTATAACATACACATTTGCAGATATTAGGCTATATTTCTGAGTAAAACTGATTAAATCCTTGTCCTTTATTGCCAAACCAGAGCTGGGATAACTTGACATGCTCTGTGAAAAAGCTTTTGAGAATCTCAAGTGTTTGAAACCAGTAAGCACCAGATTACTCATTATTCTGTGGAACATGATGTCAAGTATTTTTGTTGGGTTGATCAGGCATGAAAAACGGAAATCTTTCATATCAGCTGGAATGGTGTTTTCAAGATATTCATGTCATAGTTCTTCCATTTTCAGGCATGCATTTAGACTCTTTCCATGTGAGTCCCTTGAAAAGGAAATGAGAAGTGCCTTCTAATTTTCCGGGTTGATGTGGTTTTTAAGTACAACCATTTTTCTGTGTTGAGCAATAAACACCAAGGCGGTATTACAGGCAGTACTTTCTCTTCCCTATCTTTAATGAAGATTTTTGCAGCTACTCTTCTTTGTATTTCTGATATAGCCTGACAAGTTCAGAAATTAAATCACGAAGCTTTTCTTTGCAGTATTTAGCAAAGCGGCAGAGAAAGGAGATGGCAATCATTTTCATTTTTAGTATAGAAAGCTCAAAATTCTAAGGCAGGCTCTGTTGCCTTTTGCATAATCCATGGAACAAAAGGTAGAAGAACAAATCTAATTCCCACCACAATATTAGCAGTTCCTAAATCCTACAAGGATACTTTTCCTGGATTTGATTACATTTGGAGAAATATAATCCAATTTTCTATTGCTATTGTATATAATTGTTTGCTCTTTGACTAAAAATAATTTCCCATCCCCAGATCCTCACGTGATTTGAAAACACTGCCCACATCACTGCTATATATGAATGTATTGCTGCTGGCAGAGAAATGACTATGGAGTTTTTTGCAAAGTTTTTATCAATCGTAATTTGCCTCTGAAAATATATATTTGCATTATCCTAGGAATACATAGGTTTGGTCATTAGTGGGAGGGCAGAAAGAATAGTGAGGTGTTATTTTTCTTCTGAATCGTACACAGAATTCCCAGGACACACTGCATTAGAGACAGTAAAAAAAAAAAAATAAAAAAATTCTTGCAAACCTGCTAGAAGTCTACTCTGTATTCAGATGGAATAAAGTCAGCATAATGAAAAAGCAGTGTTGGGTTCCTCCTGAGCCCCTGAAAAAGGCACAAGTATTGGCTTTTATTCTCTTTTCCTTTGCTATTCAAACAGACTAAAATATCAGTCATGCGCTGTTTTATATGTCTGAATGAGCTCTCTTGGCATTTCAAGGCTTGGTGCACAGTGGGCCGGTTACTCGAGTTTTAATTTTTCTGTTCAGCTAACTAATATAACTTTTCATGGTCTCTCTTCTCCTGAAACCCTCTTAACAATTTTTGAAATATCTTTTTTTTACGTGAAGTATATCTTATACTTCAATATTTTTTAATACAAATTCTCCACAAACCACTGGCAACAACTTTCACTGGGCCAATAAGCATCTTCGGTGGATATTATGTCACCCTCTGATACCCAGGGGAGCTAACTTTCAGCTCTGATCACAGAGGAGACTCCAAGGACCATCCTCAGTCAATAATCAGAAATCTATCAGGGTTACTTTGCACTTACTGCAAGATGACAAATTCTGCGTTCAATGGTGTTGATATCCCTGAAAGAAAAAGACATCCCTGAAACATTTCTGCCTGCCTCCTACACATGACAAGGGTTTCTGAAAAAGTGCATCTTGGAGGTTACACCTTGGTGGGTAGTAGCAGGTCATCAGATGATTTGTTGCTCAGAGAGAAATTTTCTGTTTTCTCTACCCAGACAAGTTGCCAAGATGCTCTCACAAAAAGATTCTTGTTTTCAACTTCAAATGTTTTTCACCATTTCTTTAGTCCTTCAAGCTAGTTGCTTCACTGATCCATGACAAAATTGTTAGAAACAGGAAGACATGACAAGACTGCACATGCCACTGGTAGCTCTTTGTGTGCTTGCTGACTGCCTGAGAAGCATCCTCACTTATTCCTGCCATGCTGGAGCAGGATGATCCTGCTGAGCACCCTGCAGAGCATGGCCTTGCTGTGCATGTGGAGGCAGCTTTGCACCACCTACATGTCTTTCCCCTTCAAGAACCCGATGTACATCATAAGAAATGGATGCACATCACAGTCAAAAACCTGAACAGAGCCAAGACAGGTGTAATCTGATTTAGAATCTGAAAGTAGCATGATAAAATCAAGCGTGGTTTAAACACCACCTTGGCTTTCACACAAGGTCTGGGGTAGATTCCGTAGCCTGTGCTAAGTTTCGTGTTGCCATGGCTACCTGGGTGATTAAAACACATTTGAAGGTTTCTGTCTGAGTGACAGACTGTCTTTGACTGCATTTAGATGTATTTTGTGCGCTGTCATCAGGATGATAAAAACTTTTTGCTGACTTGGTTTGTAAGCCTAACCTCCCTCTACCCCAAAACTGCTCTGCTGAAGCAGGTTGTGCATTATCAAATCTGCTTTTAAATAAAAAATAAAAACTGATATGGAAATTAAGGAGCCAGAAATTTCAGTGCTAATATTAAAAATGTTTTCATTATTTTAGGGAAATATAGTACTTAAATCATTGCTCACTCCATGCTTTCTAAATGCACAGCTGAGGCTAAACTTGCCTGCATCATATTTTCACACCAAAAATTTAGCTCTGAATAACCATTGGGTTTAGTCTTGTGCTCACAGAGGATAGTCCAAAAGTGACTTAATTCCTATGTCTTTGTCTTTGATGAGAATGACCATGAATGAAGCAGATAATATTTTCTTCACAGTGAATTCAGTGGTTCATGAACTGGGTTCTCACATTTTTGTCCTCAGCCAGTTTTCCCTCTCCTGCTAAGGAATGAAAGATTTGGGTCAGTTTAATGTAAGACTATATACACAAAACAATGCAAAATAACCGAAACCAACCTTAACTTTTTTAGTGCAAAATAATTTACACTGAGACACTGGAATCTGGAAAACTCTCAGAAAGGAAGACTGGCTGAAACAGGTTTATATACTTTTATGGAAGATGGATAACACATTCTGCTTGGCAAGGAAGCCCAGGCTTTTACAAAGCCCAGCAGCCTTCTTTGAATGCTAACAGTGTGTGTCTGTTTGTGGAAACACAGCATTCCTGTTTCATCTCCTCTCTTTGGAGCTGAATGCATGCAACCTTCTTTTCTTGCGTGTCTTTGTGTTATAAAGGTCAGTGGGGCAGTTTTCACTTGCCTTTGCAGGTAAGGGCCGGGTTTACTGATGGCTGCTGTGCTCCAGCATCACTTCTTGCCCTGTGTCCAGTAAAAGGACTAGCAGCATCAGCTGAGGATTTCCCCAATATGTGGGAATCAGAAGTAATCCAAAGACTAGAGAAAGAATAAGCCCTGACCCCTACTTTTCATAGCTGTTCTCTGGTTTGCAATACTAAATAGAAAAAAGACGTGAGTTCCCCTTTCTGTTTTGATATAGTGACTTCCTTGCCGTGACTTTCAAAATCAAATGTTCCAAAAGACAAAATTTCCAACATTCTGAAACCACAAAAGTGAAGTTAAAATATGCAGACTTCTTACAATCACAGTGGCTCCAACACTGAAAAGCTGTGCTGGTATGGTAGAATGTGTAATGATTCAGACCTGGGGCTGAATTCAGAGCAGTTGATACTGGAGTGGATGTGACTCTGCAGAGGCTGGTATTCCTTGGGCACTGGGAATATTTGTAATATTCTGGGAGATCTGTCATAGTGTCAGCTCCACCTCATTTTCACTTTGTTTTTCTTTTCCATGGCCATTTCCAGCCATATTGAAAGCACATGAGTGAGGTTAACATTTGTGTACATATAGGAATAGGATCAGGAAATGAAATCAGCACAAGTTTACTAGTAAGTGGAAGGTAAAGTGCTATGGTATGTGGCAGGAAATATTCTCAGCATGTGCATGGATAGACAACAGTTATCCACTTTATTTGACCTTTATTTCCTCCTTCTTCAGGGCAATCATATATGATTATTTATGCACTTGGTATTAGAATTTCATGCTATTATATCTGCACACACAGCATGTGTATATTTAACTGTGGATATATTGCATACAAAACACTATTACTACATCAGAAAACTCCAGGGTATCTTCTAGTATGTCCAAACACACTGTTAAGACCTTCAGTTCTGCCAAACGACCTTACATATTTTCCTATCTTTCAGAAAAATTCACCTCTTTTTTGTTCTATGGCAGCGGAGGAAAACAGGAAACTGAGTATCAGCTGTCTAATCTGTTGGTTTTCCTTCTTCTGAATTGGTTTTATCTTTTACCCCCGATCACTTTTTTGGTCAAGATAAACCTTTTGCATGATTTTGCCAAAACTTCAGATACTAACATGTTTTTATTTTTCTATTCCTTTTGTTTTTCCCTGTTGCGAAATAAACATTTCTATATAGACATAGATATTTAGGCATCAAAGCACCATGGAAAATACTTTAAATTAAGCATTCACATTTTAGAAAGGAGATAACAAGCAGAAAGGGCTAATGTTGGCTCCTTTGTGTAATGCAGCTGATGGCCTATTAACTCTCATATCTTATGGGAACAGATTAAGGTAGGTTCCAGAAAAAAAGAGTGAGAGACCAAGCGGAGAATAGAGATTGCACTCAGCCTTTCCTTTCTGCTCCATGTCCTTGTGTTGGTGGGTAATTGCTGCTGGAAGTTACAGCCATTTTCAGTTTCAGCTGGAAACCTTTGGAGTTGCCAGGGTGTCCCCTCTCTCCTGACCAGTCTTGTACAAAGACTTTAAGTACCATCAGGGGGTCAACCCCATCTGGCAGCATGACACTGGGCACACACTGCCCTCTTGCCTTGCTACAGGCTATGGGAATGGTCAGTTCCTAAGTCAAACCTTCATCCTGAAACCGAACAAGTCACAATTTTAAAGCTCTCCTTGAGTTCCCAGGTGGATAGCAGCAGAGGTATATCACTGCAGCTAGAGCAGAGCTGAAAGTCTTCAATACAGTTATGGCACTGGAGTGAGAAGACCAACACACCTACTTAAAATAGGAAATGTTTCAAAGATGGCTAAAAAGTGGAGTGCTGGCATTTGGGCTAGAGTTTGAAGTTCTTGTTTCATTCTTCTTACCCAGGACTGAAATAGAAACTATTAGAGAGAAAGAGGAAGAGGTAAAGCCCAACATTCACGGATGAGCAGTATGTAGCTTGCAGCTCAGATTGTAGGCATTTGTTCCTTGAAACATGGCAAAAGAAAGCAGCTGAGAGAACTGAAGAAAGATCTCATTTTTGTTTGCCAATATTAGTCAGCTTGCGATTAAAAATAAAAACTTCTTTTCTATAAGATTTAAAAGCCACCCTATATGGGATGTTATGACAGGAGATGCCCAAGAATGCAAGTTTTGGTAGCTAGGGCACTAAAAACAAAGCTAACCATGACAAGAAGGAGTATTTTAAAATACTTCTTCTGCAATGATTAAAAAAATACCTTCTGAAGACTTTTTCTTTAAAGTTTGAAAAGTTCCAATGTCTGATGATTTTTTCTTCTGAAATTTTGTGATTAAGTTCATGCACATTATTACAAAGAAGTTTTTTATTCTTGCTTTAAATGCATATCTCTGTAACACAAGCTGTGGTGTTATGATAGCCTAAGCTTACTGTGAAAACATATTCCATTTCCTTCATTGCCCATGCATAATTTCCCATTTTTATGGTGTTATTGTTCTTCATAATTAATATCCTGTATTCTTTCCTTGCAGAGCACAGAGACTAGTAGATTATGCCATAGATTCTTTAGACAGAAGCCACCTGTGAAATTTATGTATTTACATTAATAGAAAACAGTGAACTTGAGTGATGCTTTAGCAGTTTTATGTACAGCATAAATGATTTATTTGTCCTCTGTTTGTGACAGTCTGCAGTTTAAGCAAATTATTTGCTGACACAAAACATAACGGAAACTGTAGGTTCAGAAGCTTTGCTGTGCTCTTTTATCTGCTCCCATTTCTTCACGGAGCATTTTCATCTCCCCTGAAGAAATACTTTGAAAGTACAAGTTTCTTTTTTTTTTTTTTTTTCTTTATGTGCTGCATGCTCGGTAATAATATGAGGACCATGTTCTAATTGAGCAAGAATTACTTCTCTTTAAAAACAAGAATTTTCCAAGTTTTTCACATAGAGGCTAGCTTTTTTTCAGCCATGCGCACAGAGGGATTTCCTGGTGCCTGCTTCACGCTCTTCCTTCCCACAGCTTGATGTCCTTCCCCTTGTATCATGCTGCTTCTTATGTGGGCAGTTTTTAGAAAAAGCTGCAAAAAGCACCTTTTAATTTTGGCCTTTCCAGTATCCAAATGATTCATTGCAAAGCCAGTAGCAGAATGGTCTGATTAGAGCTGTCCTGACACAGCAACACTCCACCTTACACAGAGTATCCATTATTTCACTACATGTAATGTTATTTTGGCTCCTGCTGGAGCCAGTCTTCATGTGACACAGAAACCCTAGCTTTCAGAGAGCAGGAAGTGACATCCCAGCATGATTGCCTTCTTCAAGTTCTTACCTCCTGGAGAAGTGAAGTCAATCAGGGCTGCTGCCAGAGAGAGAGGTATTCCCCTCCCCTCCTTTCTCAATGCAGATCTTACAGGTAGGAAGGAGGAGATGAAGATCATGTCATAAAGGGTAGCTTTTCTCTCTCCTTTCACCTGCAACTTTTGGGCTTTGGGAAAGAGCAGAGACAAGTTCTTCTGAGCATCATTGGCAATGCCCTGGCTAGATTAACTTTTAGGCATAAGATTACAGAATTCAGTTTTGCTCAAATTCAGCATGATTCATTGCCCAGAAATCAGTGGAGGCATGACTCAGAAGTTGCCTGCAAATTTATATCCCATGACAATGTACTTGGCTACAAGGTCAGGATATTCCTGAAATGAAGTGTTTAGGTCTAGCTATCAAGGCCCATTCAGTGTGACATCTTCACAAATCCCCATCCTTCTGCCTCTTGCTATCCTGGCTCCCAGTGTTGCATCACCTGTCACCCCAGAATGATGGCAGAAAACTCTGGACAACTGCAAATGCCTCAAATAGCCTTTAGCAACTGACATGTACAAGTGGTAGATAAAGCTCCAATGCATGGGGATGTTATCATGGTCATAGTCCTTGTCTGTTGAGATGACAGTTCAGGGTATAAGCCTCATTTCAGTGCTTCCCCTTCTCCCTCCTTCCTCTTCTACCCAATACTACAGCCCATTAGTGCTTTCTGGCAAAATTAGAGAAGTGTCAACAACGGAAGTGCAGTCAGGCAGCTTCACTTCTGGTGCTGGAGAGGACAAATGTCTGGCTTGTAGGAAAATAAGTGTGCTGCTATGTCTGCACCCTTTTGACTCCAACTCTGTGTTCATCTGCTGTTCATTGTAGTTTAACTTCCTTCTGCATCCCTCAGACATTTCTACCTCTGTCTCTCTAGTGCAACTTCTTATGCCATTGTAAATCAGTTTTTAGGCTCTAACTTCAAAGTTAGAGGCCTGCTTTGAATGGAATAATGACCCAATGGCTCCCAGTGGTCCCTTGCAACTTGAATTGTTCCCAGGTGTCTGATTCTGACTTCACTTCTACATGTTTTAATGGTAGGCTACTTTCAGGGATCTGTGCCAGACCATGAGTTTGTCTCATTGCATGTTTGTTTGGAGGATTGAACAGCTACATCTCTTTGAAAGGTAAGGTAAACTACAGAATTTGTGCCATAAACAGAGGTGCCAAACGTCTGTTCACCTGCATGCTAGGACTGAAATATGGTTGCTGAAATTGGATGTGGACAACAGATTTGAAAATCTTGCTTAAAATACATATTCCAGAATAGAAGGGCATCATCAAATACTTTTTCCATGTTAAACAGAAGGGGATTTCAGGATGAAATGCTGAAGACATACCTGCACTTGACTAAAAGTTGTTTAACTCACAGGCATGAGGTCTGCAGGTTTTTCAGTAAGACAGGAAAAGACTACATGGGCAAATAGGGGAGGAATCTAGCCTCTCAGGAATGGGTTCAACAGACGTTTTTCTTTTTTCTTTGTTAATGTGTGTTCTGTAAACATAAGAACCATCACGGAAGAATTCATTTTGTCAAGGAGTTGAGCATCTGGTCTCTCTAACGCCATTTACAGTGCAGATGTGTCAAGCCTGGGTCCCATCCTGATGACAAATAATTCTCACTGCTCCCTTTGACTGTCCCTTTCTATCTGTCTTGTCATCTATTTAGATTAATTCAGATCAAAAATACTTCATGACAGGTGCTGTCTTGTTCCATGTTTATGAGATACTTAGTATGATTAGGTGAACATTTGCAGGATCACTGGTTTTTAACCTGCACTTGTGCCACGGACATATGTGTCTGGGAATTGTAACCCTTCTGAAACTTGTCTTCATCCAGCTAAGGAGCAGCTGTCCTATTTTAAGCAACAGAGGAAGAAGCAGGAGAGCCTTTTGAATTTTAAGGAAGCAGAAATCTCTGTGGTCAGTGGAAAAAGACTCATCTTCTGTGTCTCTCTTGGTGAAAATACAGTGACTGTGACTGCTTTTGTAGTATTAACATATCACGAGCACAAGCTGTTCTTGTGACATTTTTGGCTTGGCTGTCTCATAGGAAAAACAAGGAATGAGAGGGAAGAAAAGGATATATCAAGAGGGCTCTGAGTATCTGGTCGTGTGTGTGTGTGTGTGTGTGTACATGCATGAGATCAAAAGAGGGACAAAAATAGTAAAGGAGCAAAAATAAAAAGCGTATGAAAGGTGGGAGGGAAATGAGCAGAGGAAAGTAAACCTAAAAGGAAGCATATTGCATCCCTGGAAAAGATAAGACAATGAACCTGCCAGGGAAGGGTGCAGGGGGGGAAAAAAACCCCAAACCACCACAACAGAAAAGTAAAAAAAGAAAATTAGTCATTCTTGGGTAACTGCCATCAGTTTTGTCAGAAATGGAATTAAGACATTTGTGATCCATTTGTGTTGTCATCTGATTTTGGTGGTAAATGTGTTGCTGAACTACCACAAAGAGTCCTTCTGGTTAAGTGTCTCTGTGAACTCCTCAGGAGTTTAAGCTGAGAGAGAAACCTGAGTTTTGTTTTTCTGCTTACATAGTTATCTAAGGGCTTTGATTAGTTTTAGATTATCGTAAATAAAGTATCTATGACTTCCTGTATTGTTATGACTAAATATTGAGGATATCTCAGACAGCAGGCAAGGAGAAACTGAATAAAATTTTTTGTAGATGCTACTCTCTCTCTTCCACTTTCTGTCCCATTTCACTAAAGGCAAAGTTCTTTTAATTATGGACTGACATCTCACAACCCATCTTATGATAATTGTATTTCAGACAAACACAGCGTTCAGTGCTGATGTCAGAGTTGCTGGCATGGCACTGGGCAAGCTGTGGCTTTTTAGAGGCCTTGTGCCTGTGTGGAAAGAACAGACTACTGAGGGCTTGTATGAAGAAGAAATCCTTTGTAAATGCTGAGGAGACTATGCTTAGGTATGGCCTAAAGAGCATCTCCTCACCCCTCTGTCTGAGATCATCCAGATGTATCTCTGCCAGGAGTCCTTTGGAGGAGGCCCCTGCCCTGTCTCCTCATGGAGCCAGCCAGGGAGGTATGTGCCACAGAAACACATGGCTCCTCCAAAGCGTGTACCATGCAAATGTAGAACTCTCCTGGTCACACCAAAGACATCTGCACAAGGACTGAAAAGCATGTAAGGGCAGCCAGCCCTCCTCTGGAGCAGAGCTGCATAAGGTGGATGGCTCTGCAGCTCAGGCCTGCACTGGGAGCACTAGGAGAAGAAACATTGGGCCCTGCTTTTTCTGTTTATCAGCTGTACCTGCCATGACCTACTGTCAGGGTAGAGCTGCTCAGTTGATAAATTGCATCTCGTTTTAACTAGGGCAGCTGCACAGCAGGAAGTCAAGCTGCAGTCAAGAATAGGTACCAGCAGAGAAACCATCACCTGAGGCTGGAAATGAAGGATGTAGGAATTTCCAGCAATAATTAAATAAGTCTTACTGAGAGTGTGGGGAGCTGGATATCCCTGAGACTCACTGGTATCCTTGGAGTAGGTGGAATTATCAGTTTCACATGCAATTTTGTATTTGCTTTTTTATTACCCATTTTATTTCTAATTTTAATACTTTGATGTTTTACTTTTTCATCTGTGTAATTTTAGTTAAATAATTTGTCTTTTAGTTTTGACTCAGTGCCTTGGGACCAGTCTGTTCTTTCTTGTAATTTCTGTCCATGGCATAAGCTCTGGATGACATATGTAGTATGTCTAAATATCAAAGGTTTTTAAAAAAGGGAACAAATGAGAAAAATGTCAGGAAAAACCAACACAGAGTAGCTGTGATTTACATGGAATAACATTTTTAATCTCAAAGCTGATTGCGAAGATAATTTCTAATGCTGAACTCAGACGAAAGTCCCCATTGCTGGTCAAAAGTGGACACTGTTCTTTGAACAAAGCTACCCAAACCTAAAAAAGTGATTTTATCCTGAGAGTAAATGACTGCAGTGCAGCTCTCAAAACCTGGATTTACCACAATACTTCCATGGAACAGTGAGTTGACACATTTTCTGACTCCATGGTAGAGCAGGTATTACAAAAACTAGTGTGGCTAATACAAATCTAAACTACATTTCATGTTGACCAAACAGGTGATATCTGTTCTGCACTGTCTTTGCCACTGTCTTCTTGCATCCTGCTTGTCAAATGGACATAAAGATACCGGTTCCTATGAGATAAGCTCTTCTGTGAGAGCTAGAAACTTTCTGTCTCATTCTGGTTAACTTACTGATTAAGCAGGTAGCTGCACAGCCCAAGGCAAAATTCTTGTAAGAGAATATCAGTGAAAATCAACAATGTTTCTAGCCTTTGAAATACTGTGGGGGTGGGGGGGAAAGTTTATTTTCACTCAGATACAGTGAGAAATCTCTTAACATCACTGATTAAGAATTAGTACTGTCAAGAGCAATAAATTTTCATTTTACTGTTAGTGACTGAAGTTATAGTCAGGAAAAAGGCAGGAGCAGTTTTCAAAGAACTTGGGAAGAACGTAAGTTACAGAAGGCTCCAAGAAAACATGATGTTCTGTATTTAGCTGGAGCGCTCCCTGTGCTTACTGAAAGGGTTTTCTTATAGAAATAAGTAGGCCTGTTACTTTATAATTCAGCATGTGGTATATGAAACATATGGACAGGGGGCTAGTGAGACTCACAGCAAGGAAGGAAATCTAATTAAGAAGCAAACAAAGCTGAGTAAGGCATGTGTGTACCGACCAGGCAGAAGCATCCAGTGGAGTTGTGTGCAGGGATGCAAACGGTGTTTGACTTGAGAAATGCAACTACTTGGGGTATACTATGGAACTATGGTGGTGCCAACAGGCAAATACAAGTTTCTGGTTCACAACAAAACATTTCTGAATGTCATGGTAGCTCTTCTGTGCATTGCTTCACATCACATACTTTACTACAAAGCTAAACTGAAAGAGTATAGTCAATTAAGGCCCTGTGTGGTGGTTTGACAGGGTCTGGCTTTTTGCGTGTGGTAGGGGCCAGAAAGATGGCTCCTGTAAAAAGCTGCCAGAAGCTTCCACAGCTGTCCAGGCAGAGCCAGTCTCTGATGGCTCCTGAAGATGGATGTGCTGCTAGCCACAGCTGGGCCAATTAGAAAAGAAGATAACGCCTCTGTGACAACATATTTAAGAAAGGGACACAGTAGTATAACGCTGCTGGAATGCTGGAGGTGCAGAAAGAGCCAGAGACAGCTGTGTTCAGGTTCAATGGAAAGGAAGGAAGGGAGGGGGCAAGACCCACCTTCTTTAATTCTTATATACTCTTTTAGAAATCACTAGTCATTGGAGGAAATCAGTTCTTCCTCCTTCAACTACAGTGGTCAAGGGAAATGTCCATCAAAGATCTGTGTCCATGGGAAAGGAATGCATATGATAAGATAGTTCTACAATAACATGGCTATGTTTACAGAACAATAACCTTGAAAACTAGCTACTATGAAATAGTTATTTTTAACAGCAAAGAGCAAGGCAACAGTAGTACACACACACGTGCCATGTAGATGTAGCCATGTAGTTGCAGATAGGCAAGGAGAAGGAGTACAGCATGTAGAAGAAACAACAGATATGGACACCAGCAAAGTCAGCCAAGAAGAAGGACCGGGGAGGAGGTGCTTCAAACATCAAAGCTGAGATGTCTCCGCAGCCTGTGGTAAGGACTGTACCAATGCAGTGTTCCCCTGCACCCTGAGGGTCCATGAAGGAGCCGAGATCCACCCCACTACGGAGCAGGAGGAGGTGAACTCCTACAGGAGGGACTGTGGTCTGGTGGGAGTTGACACGAATAATGAGGCCTTTGCTCTTGGGAACTGAAAGCAGTCATTTGTGTTAAAAAAGCCTTGTTTTATTCCCACCCTAAGTTCGGACCAGCTCGGCCTTGGGAGGACGAACAAGTAGCAATGACCAGGTGGGCTGCTTGCCAAGAGGGAAAAAATAACTTGTGCAAAAATTGCCACAGTCCTTGCAAGAAGGGAAAAAGAAAAAACTGCCTCCCCTCCAGATATTGTGCCAAGAAGAGAAAACATCTGAGGAATGAACTGACTAGGAAAAAAACCTTCCGGTTCTCCTTACTTTCTGAGGGAAGGAGGGAGGGCTGTTGGAGAGGGCAGATAAGAGAGAGATTGTTTAACGAAAATGTTTTGCTTGCTCCTTTAACTCTGTAATAAAATTCCCTTATCAATTTTAAGTTTTGAGCCTGTTTTAGCCTGCTTTAATTAGAGGGTTTCTTTTCTCTCTCAGTATCCTTATCTCAGATTGGTAAAAATTCCTCTCCCCTGTCCTGCTGCAGAGGGGAGAGATCAGTTCGTGGGGGCTTTGGCGTTCAGCTTTTTCTTTTTCCCTTCTCGCAAGGACTGTGGCAATTTTTGCACAAGTTATTTTTTCCCTCTTGGCAAGCAGCCTGCCCAGTCACTGTTGCTCATTCGTCCTCCCAAGGCCGAGCTGGTCCGAACTTAGGATGGGAATAAAACAGTCCTTACCACAGGCTGCAGAGATGTCTCAGCTTTGATGTTTGAAGCACCTCCTCCTCGGTCCTTCTTCTTCTTGGCTGACTTTGCTGGTGTCCATATCTGTTGTTTCTTCTACATGCTGTACTCCTTCTCCCCTGCTTATCTACAACTACATGGCTACATCTTGGTACAAACTTGGTAAAAATTCCTTTCTCCTGTCCTGCTGCAGAAGGGAGAGATTGGCTCATGGAAGCTTTGGCGTTCGGCCAGGACTAAACCACAACCACCTGTTAGGAATCTTAACAGACTATAAATATGTATTTCATGGTGCTAATGTGCAGATGATGATGGGGAAGTCATGAGATTACTGGCAAGCCAGAAAAGAAAATTACTTATCATACACTGATGAGTAGACTAGCAGACCTGTAAATGTGCAGAAAACTTTTAGAACAACCAAAGTTTCATATCAGAAGCTGATATTTGTGTAAAATCTCTGAACGGAATTCCCCTTATCAGTGACCAAATTTGAATCTAGTAAGTGTTCTTTGAAAAAGCCATACTACATGGTAATGTCACAGTAAGTCAGACTGTAACTCTGCAAAGCAAATGTTGAGAGAGGAGTATTGGGCTAAACACAGGCATACTGAAGCTGAGGAAAACTCAGATCCTCTTAATTAGGAATCTATTGGCTTCTGAAGAAATTTGGACAGTCCCAGGGAAGCTAAAACTTCAAGGGAGTGTCTAGATCAAAATAGATGAAAGACCCAGGGATGCTGTGAGAGATCTGACAGATCTTAGGTTTTATTGGAATCTCTCAGATTCTGTTATGTTCTGCTCTTGAAATGTTACATGATCACAGCATTAAGACTCAGAAATGCCTTTTTCAATAATAAACAAAACCAAACAATCTTCTTCACAAAGCTGTGAAGCAGCTGGAACAAGAGAATAAAGCATCTGTGGGAGACCTGACGAAACCAGCTTTGTCAGGAGAGTCCTGAACAAAGGAGAAGAATAAGTTTCAATAAAAAAAGAGATACTTGTTGCTGGCTTTCCATCATAGAACAGTTCTGTCTTTCAGTCTTAGCTGTTTACAAAGGTACAAATACATCACAAACCAGTGGAAAACATAATGTAGAGGCCATTTACCAAATATTATCCAGGAAAGGTATTCCCTTATAACAGAAAAACTTAAGAGAGTGTGTTTTCCTGGTCAGTTTGTGTGCCTGGGGAAATAGAATAACATCATACTTGAATTTTTCCCACTTATGGCAAGAGGGTCTAGGTTGAGGAGCATCACCTTTAGTAAATGCTAGGAAAACGGTTTATGCCTACAAACTGTCCAATATGTAACAAGACAATATCTTAGGAACTTGATTCTGCCACTGGGTGGAAGGTAATCTTTACACTAATAACCAGGCAGTAAATACAGATAATTTACCTAGGATATTAAAATGCCTTTGGTGAATTAGGAAATAAACATACTAGTGAGGAATAAACATCCAATGTACCTTATGAAGTGTGTAAAGACTACAATAATCAAGAACAGCAAAGATTTTTTTTGGAAATCCCAGCCCACCTATCAGAAATATCAGAGAAAAGAGTGGTCAAAAATTATTTCTCCATTCTCTGGAACATGAGCAATCCTAGAAATACTAAAGCCAGGAAACAGAAGGCATATGGAAACTGAAAAGTACATTAGGATGTGTAATTCTTAATGATGCTCCAATATGCTGTAGCAGAATTTGAAAAAGAACCTTTGCTGTGTTGTTGCCAATGGGAAGAATAAAAGTATTATTTTTCTTAAGAACTACAAATGAAATAGGTGCTCACTTGGGATCCAGAAGAATATCTTCCCACACCTGTGAAATGAAAGTTATTTCAAACAGAAATAATTAACCCAGCTTTTTGCGTAAAAACTTAATAATACATTAAATGAAAACTATGACCCTAATCATATACTTTCTTTGAGTCTGAAACAAGGAAACCAGCAAAGACCATTACATTTAAATTACTAGCGTTGTTTTTTTGATGCATTATTTATTCCCAAGGCTCCCACAAAGCCATATAAAAGGAATCAAAAATAAAAAGAGCCACCAAGGAGCAGGAGTTGCCTATGCACAGCACTACTGCTCTGGACAGAGCAGAGATCAGCAGAAACAGATCAGAAAATCAAGCCTTTGCTTCCTGCACTCTGTTTCAGCAAACAGTGTGTACAAAGAGCTCAGACAACACAGTGAGCAGAGACCCAGCTGCAATAAACCAGACAAGACAGAGAGACTGGTTGGCACCATGTTAGCCATCCAATGGCTAAGGAGGGACCTGTGTTTGAGGTCAGATGAGTAGGTTATAAACTTAGGACAGCAGTGAAGCTGTAAACAAAGATAACTTCAAAGTTGGGGCAGACTATAAAAAATTAATACTTTTTTTTTTAAAATTTTAAATAAAAGAAGTCTCCTGAAACTGGGAAAAAAAGCATGAAGCTCCTTTTCACTTCCAACAGCTAGAGGGGAGTGGAGTTTCAATTTTCTATATTGCTAACTAATCTGGAGCTAATATGAACTACTAATCTCTTACTTATGCCCCAGGTCTAACATCTTCCTCATTCCTGCATTCAAAAGTGTCATTCAAAATGTTCAGGATATTGAAGTTTCAACTTTCCTGGGGAAATGAAGAAATACCTGTGGTTTCTGAGGAATATTTCAAGATTATTTTCTACTTAAAAAGTGGTTGCCACAGCTAAATTAAAACAAAAAATTAAAAAGTATTTCCAAACAGAGTTAAGATGTGCAAAATAACACGATGATTGAGTGCATGGTACATCATGAGTATTGTGGTTATTCCAAATAATGGAGAATCTCCATGTGCATATAATTAGGCCGTTGAAACAGTCTTGGCTCTGCCCCATAGTCCCATGGTGCAATAGCCATATGATTATGATTATGATTATGATTAAAGCCTCTCAGTCTAAAATCCCAGGGCAGTATAAATTACTTTGTCATTCTGCGATGTTTTATTTTCAATTCTTTTATGCTAACCTCTCTTACCTTTGCTGCAATGAGTAGAATTTTGAAAAGGTTTAAGATTACATGGTATTTGGCACCAAGATTAGCATATCTGAAAATTCATCTGCATATAACTATTCCCATCAGTGAGGCTATCAAAGAACTTCTCTCTTTTCAAAGAGATTTTCAATCCCTTTGCTCTGAATGGGATTGAAGACAAATGCCCCCTCTTGTGCAGTGATGGTCAGAACCTGGCCTTGTTTCCAACATAATGCTGCCAGAAAGTCAAGGCCCCAGTTAAGCTGCCCTGTCGGGGCACCTAATTGGTAGGATGAATTCATCCATGCTCCTCTGCTACCATCTAATCTAAATCTTCACTTCTTGATAGTGCATTGCTGCTGTTTACTACCTGAATTTTGTCTACACTGTCAGAAACCTGGAATCCTTGGTAGGACAAGATCCTGCTCTATGATGAACATAAATGCATATTTTCTCCTAGCTCAGGTAACAGGCCTCATGTTTTTGTAACAGAATTATTTTCCTTTTGAAGGTCCAAGTATAATGGCAAGATTGACCACACAGTGGTTACATCTCCTGTTTTGGATCATAAAAAGTCTATGCAAATCCTTACTGATAACTATTTAAAGTGGTGAAGCTCTTTGCTGGTTTTGTGCAAGACAGACTTTAGCTGGCTTGCTTTCCCAAGGTTCTAAACTAAATTCATTCTTTCTCCTTCCCACTCCCCATTTCTGAGGCTAGCTATGTAATGAATTTTCTTTCTGTCTGCCTTTCCTGGCAAGTGTTGTCTTTGCAGCTAAGTCCTTCCTTTCGTTGCCATGCACATTTTTTTTCCCACTAGGTTGCTAGATATTATTAGGCCTCTTCTTATTTTACTACTCATGTGACTTCTGCTCACCATCCCCTCCCAACATTACCCCACACCTTTTATTCATTACCACCTCTGCTCCCACATACAGAGCTGAATAAAGTTTAAAAAATGAACACTGTAAGAGGCTTAAATGAAGATTCTTTGCTATAGCTACTCTTAAAAAGTAAAAAATTATAGCAAAATTCCAAATTTAAAGAACGGGATTTCATATTTCACCTGAAGAATGTCTTTTAATAAACACCAAATTTAATGTAATGTTATTTAATGTAAACAGTTCTGGTGGAATGAGAGTCTTTGGCTGTAATTATCTAATCTATTTTCATGATCAATAAACATAGCATAAATGATCACTGAGGCTATACTTTACTATGTTTGTTTAAAAACACATCATAGACTCCCTCTTGTCTTGGATCTAATTTATTAAACCCACTTCAGCAAACAGTGTCATGAAGAAGAAATCAATTTCTTTTCCTCCATCAGAAAGAGGAGCTAAGCAACGGGTGTTCTATATCAGGTGATTCAAGTAATGCATTGTAGATGTTCTGTCCCAGATGACAGTATGGAAATTACCTTCCTAAAAGCTGTGAAATATGTAGGGGTTTTTTTGTCTTTGAAAATTCCTCCAACTCTTTCTTCCACTGATGATGCAGCAATGATTATAGTGCTTCTGCACCGAAATTGCTTCTCTCTTACAATTTAAGCATTGGCTTAAATTCAAAATGATACAGCCTGGACTGAATGGGTCATTGTCAAAGCTAACAAACTCAAGAAAAGAGATTCACCACAGCCTGTCCTAGAACCTAGTCTTCCTTTGGAAAGTTGCTCAGGCTGTTCTTCTAGGGTCCACTTACTTCTCTTCCCTATCCGAAGCTCCGTGTCTGCAAGTTTCTTTCTGAATTCTCTTCTATTACAAGCACCCAAAGACCAACCCTTGCTTGCCAGACTTCGACTTTTCTCCATTCATAATGAATACCGAAGCTAAAATAAGCTCTGACACTGCTGTGTGCCCCTTCCTCCTCTCCACCCCACCCTCCATGCAGAGCAGACCTTGTTCTTCACTGCTTCTACAGACAGAAAGAACATCCCCTGGCCACAGCTGGCCTTTATGGTTGCTCACTTCATCTGTGAGACAATCTTAGAGGATAAATGGTAGAGCAAAATAATAGACAAAGGTGATATATTAAAACCATATTAAAAACACCCCATAGTAATCTAAAAATCTGTCTGGTTCAGCCTTACGTGATGATGCCAAGACACCTTTTACCACTCCTCTAAAATATTTTGCTACAGTATGGCCTTTGCTGGGGTTTCATTCAAGCCTGAATTGAGGGTTGCACCTACATGTCTTTTATGAAGGATTTACTTTGTTACCTGCAGTGGAATTACTGCCGATATACATTGACATAAGAGGAAAATAAAGCTGACTTCTGGGTCTTTGTTAAATAGAGACTTCTTTTCACCTTTTTTTAGAGATAATGCTGTCAGAAAGTTTCAGTTCCTCTCATATACCAGCTCTACAGAAAGAAAAAAAGTATTTTTCTAGATATTCCTAAACAGGTTTTATATTAAAACACCAGTGTAAATTCTCAGTCAATAAAGATCAAAGTAGTGTCTCTGACAGCAGAGCAGATTTATGGCAGCTGATATGTATGGAAACCTTAAAATCTCAAATTGAATGGGCTTCTTTTGTACTACTAAATCCCAACTCTAGCAATTGCAGTTTGTTTTGCCAAATATCCCATTTCATAAACCAATTTCACTGTTAGTTTTTGATATGTGAATATTGCTTGCTTTGTAATAATAGAGCAAGTATTTTCTTTTTCAGTTGTGGGGGGGTCAGGGTGAGGAGAAGCAGAGTGTATATAAAAAAGAGACATTACTGTGCTGAATATGGAAGAACTATTTCATTGCCAAAGCAGAAGGAACAGAGAATGGAGTAAAAAAATTATCCAATTAAATAATCTAAGATCTCATTTCTGAATCTTGTTTCATTTGGAGATGGCTGCCAAAAAGGTAAGCTTAAAACTGAGATACAAGGATACTCCATGCTACAATGTTTTCTGTACTCTGCACACTGCGCTATTAATGTGGCCCCAATGTCCGACACTGCCTGAACTCTCTTTCTAAAGCATATACAAAAACTCCATGTGCTTCTTAGTCCTTTCACTGACATCACTTACATCACTTCCCTTACAAGCTTGGTTTAGTAATCTTCATATCAGGAAATGCTACCAAGTTCCTTCTGCAAGTCTTGTAAAATACATATTCTCCGTCAGGCCACTCAAGGACCAAAGCACAGTAGCCTCCTTCCTTATAAAATTAAAACCTAATAGTGGCGAAACCAACAACATTATGCAAGGGTAATGAGGAAAGAGAGGCACAGATCTCAAAAGCAATACAGCTGTTTCACTGTGATGCCTTTGCTGCACCAATAAATGTCGACTTTCAGCTGCTTCCCAGACAGGAACAAGGCAAACCAAGCGGCCTCTGTAGACTCCAAACTGGTGAGGTTACAGTATCCTCAGAGCCCAGCTCTGTCATGATGGTCTTGTTGGAAAGGGAGAATATACCCTGCCTCTGCAAGTCTTGCCTGCCATAGTAATAGTGTGACTGATCTTGTTTCTGAAAATTGAACTGGGCCCCATATTGCCTACTTTTTGAAATTTATGAGTTGCAGCAAAAGCCACTTTCAAGGGAAGTTATTTAAAAGAAACAGTCCCCAAGAAGTTTTAGGAAATTTTGAATTAGGTTTACACCCTGTGTTACTAAAGCACTCTGTAATCAACAGCTTCCTTTTATTTTCTGTTGGTAAAATGCCTCCGTTTCAAATCCTGATGTGTTAGAATCCAGGTCTCCTGGAGCTTCCTGTACAAGGCCAGGTCTTGATGTGCATGGCTGTGAGATCAGACTGGGGTCTGAAGGATGATGGCAGCTGAAGAAGCACCTGCTGAGTTGCCGGGCAGGGGACTCAGAGGGGAAATGCACTGTCGCCCAGTAGACCTAAAGGGGCATGGCACAATCCAGACCTTAATTTAAAAAATGGGACACTCCTTTGAGCCAGAGGCTTTAAAGATAATGTGGAAAATGGAGGGAGGTCTGTTTTGTACTGAAATATGTATTTTTAGTTAAGCTAGCTGTTATCTGAAAATAGAAACCTGTTTGTGGGACTTGGTGTCTTTGGCTCCCATGCATCTGAATCTCATATTTTTGTAAAGGGGTTTCAAAGAAGTGAAACTCACCATACAAACCTGTGATAGTGTAGAAATTTATAACTGTTCCAATGGTTTTTGTTATTCCACTTGGGAGGCAGGAATAGTTTATGTGTGACCCCAAGCACGGACATATGTAAAAAGGGGCTTTTTCTAAGGCTATATCCCTGTACGGTTGTTTGGACATTAAGAACTCCAAGAAGAGCACTCACTTTGTTGGAAGTGAGGCTTGCTTTCCAAAGTGAAGTCTTAGATTATCTATATTGGGTTGGTACCACTATGTAGAATGAAAGTGTTGCAGTGGCCCAGCCCACCTTGGGGCTGAGTGCCATACAGTGGGTGGAATTCCCTGCCCAGGACTCCAACCCCGATAGCAGATCCGAGGGCGAAGCCCAAGTCTAGGGCTGACACCCACTGTGTGTCACTCCCGCAGCATCTCCTCCCTCCTGTCCAGAAGCTTCGCTGTTCCTTTCTCCCCATTGGCTCAAACCCCTCATGTTTAATAATGTAGCCTATTCCTTATGTATGAAGCACTGGAAGGTTCTGTTCAGTTCGGTTCTCTATTGGTTGGTTTGTATCTGTTCCTCCCCTGATATGTTATGATTTGTTCCCTGTTACCTCATGTCCTTCCCTTACTGGCTTGCTCCCTTGCTCCCCTCTCTCTCTAACCCCCTTTAAAAAGTGCTGTCTCCCTTTCCCTAAGGCCTTCAACTGACTGTCTCCCCTCCGAGCACACCCCCTGCCCTTTCGGGGTGGAAATAAAGCCGAAATTAAAGACGCAGTGTTGGCCGTCTCTCTATCTTTTGCCCTCGCCGAGTTGCTAGGCTGTTAACAGCCGTGGTGCAGCCTGCCTTTCCCACTTTCTCAGGCAGCCCGACTGGTCTTTGTTGCGTGGACACCTGACCTCGTCGCTGGCCGAGACTACCGGGCGGTTAGCGGCCAGAGCGACAGAATGAAAGCATGGAAGAAACAGAGGGCTTAAAAAATGAAGGACTTCACTGCATTTGAGAAGAATTTGAGGTGTGACTGAGTAAAAAATTTCATCTGCCATGCTCTTTGATAGTGGTTGTCTTGGTAGGGAAAAATGATAAGCAGCATCGTCATTCAGACAGTTTGTTTTTCCTTTCGCTATGCCTGTTGAATCAGGCATGTTTACATCTGCTGGAACAAAATGACTACATGAACAGCAGTCTTTTTAAATACGTGTCTCAAATGCATCTTGACAAAAAATATGTACTCAAAACCAGCTATCATATATTTCCTCAAACTTTTCTAAAATGTAAAGACCTGATGACACAATCAAATTATTTCATTACAGTGCTGGTGCATGTAGGTCCAGAAGCATTTCCTTGCTGTCCTGAGCCATCTCCAACACATTGCTATCCAGTCAAATGGTATTTGTGAGCCAATGGGAAAATTTCAAGTAATCAGGTTGCATTGCGTTGTCATAATTCACCAAGAGCTTTGTTAGAAACAACTTTTACTAAAAGAACGGGTGAAATATGTGCATCATTGTACAAAATGCCCTCCCACTGAACAGAAGAGGACTTTGAAATACCTTCCAAGTGAGAAGGCTGTAAGCCAGAGCTCCTGGAATATAGATTTATATAGTGTATTTCTGAGCAGCTTCTAGAGGCTGAAATGTAAGGAAACCACCTTCTAGAAGAATAATACCATGCTGATAGTCTTCCTCAAATGAAGCTGTTAGTGCATTACATAACAAGGTAGCAAAAGTGCTGGTCTCACCATTTGACAGTATCTGGCATAAATTAAAGCTATCGCACTTATATTAAATAAGGGATGAGTTGCAGAATGTGTTGAACCAGCTTCACTCACTAAAGATATTAGTCTAAATTTACTGCTCTCATAAGGAACTACAACTCAGCTGGGCTCAACAGTCTTGCATGCTTTTACATCAGCAGTTAGACTCAGCCAATGTTTCTCTGAGATATTTTTGTACTCTGTGCCCAAGCACTTATTCGGCTTCCTGGACCAATGTCATTCTCCTAGATAAACAAAGGATCAGCAAGTTAGCCATTTAGATAATTTTTGTCCAAAGGAAAATACTTCCAGTTCAAATGATTTTTCATAAAAAGCTTTTTTTCAATGGAAAAATCTGTGAGGTCAGGCTTTTTTTTTCATTTCAGTGGGAATAAACTGCATCTGTATATTGAGAAAATCTTATTGCATGTGACACAATGGTTGTTGTTTACATTATGAACATAAGGTCCCACTCTCCACACACTAAGGGCATGAAGGTAATACAGCTCCATAGATAAGCTGTCAGAGTTTTGTGTTGAGGAACCCAGATTAGATTTGTTGTGTTGGCTACCATGTCATGGAACAGCTGGGACACCAGTCTTCATGTAATCACTCAGGGTCTCTGGCAGTCTGGGCAGCTTGTGATGATTCTTAAAAAACTATGGCAATGCAGTGAAAGGGTACAGCTGGTGTGAGTCTGTTTCTGTGCTGCTGTGAGTCTGTTTCTGTGCTGCTGTCAGACATCCTACTGCAAGGGCATAACCTAATTCTGACTGCAGACTTGCACAGCTCAGGCAAGCAGTGTTTACAATTAGGAGTATGATCTACTGAAAAGTTTCTGAAATTCAATTATTGCTTTTTATTTCCTGTGCCATTGCAACAATGATCATTTTATTTTGGTTTTGCATGTTGTTATTCAGCACCTAAACTTTCTTTGTACAGGTCTTCTTCAGGGTCCTTTTTTTTTTCTTCTGTCCCCTTCTACCCTCACATTTTGTATTTCTATTCTGCATTTGTAGATTCATTTTCAATTGACAACTTAAGACAGAGTGTCTTCTTTTTCATCAGTTCTAATATTGAAACTAAAACAGGAAGAAGAAAGGATGAGCTGATATCATAAGAAAAGGGAAGGATACATTCCTGCTGTGCAGAAAAAGTGATGTCTGCCAGCAGTAGTACTAAGTAGCTACAGAAAGGGCAAACATCTCACAAGTTAGTCTCTTATTTGTGTTTGTAATATCTCACTGTTTGCCTTAGCCTTCACGTTGCTGTCTCCCACCTTGACAGCTGGGGGCTGAGAACCCCTTTCTCTCCTCCAGTACCCATGGTTTGCAGCCTCCCATGGTAGTGCCAAGGGGCTGAATGTGGGTTAGGGGCTGAGAACACTCTGTGTGTTGGTATTTGTATGTATGGGTGCATGTTTTTGTGGCAAATCCATGGTTGCAGTGCCTCTGGGAGTAGCTGGTGGTCCGGCCCGGCCCCGCCAGCACCACGGGGGCTGGACCCCGCGGCCCACGTGCTGGGGGTTGGAGGGGGCGGTACCATGTTACAGCCGTTTCTCCGCGCCCGCCATGAGGGAGCTCCTCCCGGAGCCGCTGGACTGGCAGGGCTGGCTCCTCTCCCCCCACACCCATACAGCCGGTGACGGCATGCCCCGGGCACCCGTGGGGCCGCTCCAGCCACGGCGGGGGGGTGGTCCCCGCCTAAAAGGGCAGCCCATTGGTCGGTTCCATGTGACGGACTCCCGCCTGACTGGCCATTGCCTCTGTCAGTCTGCTGATGTCACGTGAGCCCTCCACAGCCATTGGCTCTCACACATAAACCCTTCCCTCGGCTCCTATGAAACAGCGTGCACAAGCCAGTTGGGGCTGTCTTTATCCGCTCCCTTTTCAACTCCAGTATTAAAACCTGCTGGTAATAAGCGGAAAAGAACCCTTCCTCATCTCTTTACTTTCACTGCTTTAATTAAACCGCATGTGTGAACTGAGCAAACACTGCGCGGAAGCTTTGAGGCAGCCACGATTCTGACAGAGACTGGGCGAGGCTCGAATCGCTTCTCTCAGGTCATGTGACTGCCACCGAAGGCTTCCAGTGACTCATGCTTTTTACCCATGACAATCCACCCCAAAGGCCAACTGGGAGCAGCTCTTAACAGCAATTTCAACATACAAATGTCATGCATAGTGTCTTCACAACCTCAGGATTTGGAGAGACCAGCTCCACATGCTCACCATTGCCTTAAGATGCTGATGTGCACCCTGTGTCCCTTCCACCCTATGAACACATTAGGCAGAAGCTCTGAGAGCTGAGACAGATGGAGCTGAGAGGACTTAGCAAGGCCAAAGCCAAAGTCCTCCTGCAGAGACCAGCCCTGTCCCAGTGGCCCTTGCTGACCTTCTGCTGGACCTTGGGTGGCTGGTCTTGCTGTGCATCATGGACTAAAGCACAAAACAAGTCACAGGCATTAATTTCCCTGTATGAGAGAATTTCCCAGAATGAGCAAAAATTTTTCTTCACTATTCTATTTGCAGAATGTGTCCACTGAGCAAGTGCCCTCCCAGGAATCCTGCAGGTGGAAATTGTTCTCTCCTGCAACATCCTACTTCTAGCCCACACAGCTGGCAAAAGTCATAGGGCAACTTGTGCTGGGGCTGAGACTTTATATGCATGAAAAACCTGTAAATGCTACCACTTTGACACATAGCCTTTGCAACTCACCACAGAGCTGTGTGACAACATTAAAGCTTTTTCCATCTACAGTTTTGAAATTCACAATAAAAAACTTCCTATACTAGTTTTTTCATCTCACATAGTTTCTGAAAAATGGTGCTCATTTAATCCAAATATGCAATGTGGATGCATTTATACTAACATAGAGCTGTTTATTCAAACCAACTTCATTTTGCACATATTGCCACATTGATTTTTTGTGATTTAGTAGTGCCCCAAACTCAAGATCAATGGCACCACTGTGAAAAATCTACAGTTAGCCTGAAATTATTTGCCTAGCACTGGCAATTTAACTTTCATCATGACCAGCTCTTTCACTGCAGGCCATTTTGACGGAAGTGTTTACTTGCTCCCACTGTTTTAAACCTTGCTGGCATTTCATGCAGTGTAAATATTTGCTGGGGGGTCAGGTGGTAAAAGGTTTATATATGCGTTCCTGGAGTGATAAAATGAGAGTCCATCTTCTCCACACCTATTCACAACTGTGAATGTGGTGTGGTATTAAGAAAGGCAAATGAGAGCACACTTAGCACCATTTTGCTGACTGTTTTGTAAAGAGAAGCCTGAAGAAAATTGACTCTGTAGTGACTAAATGAATTCATTAATTCATTGATGAGCAGTGTGTATGCATTTATATTAGTTCCTACTCCTATACATTTTTTTCCCAGTTCTTGGTATTGTAACTAAAAGACTTGTTTACTTGATGGATCTCCCAGGCAATTTAGGAATAGGGACATGGGAAGAAAAGAGACCTGAGCAGCAAAGGAGTCAGTTAATGATGGGGCAAGAGAAGGAGTATCTGCTATGGTAGCTGGCCATCAGTGGTCCTGTGTGGGCAAGCAAAGCCCAAAGGAAAAAGTGCTGGTCAAGGTTTCCAAGTCAATTTCCAAGTTCATGTTTTGCTTTTTTTGCCTGAGAGACACTGTGGGATTTTTAACTTTCAGCTCAGCAGCCATGACATACCAGATTCAATCTTCAGTCTTTTTTGGAGCAGGTTCAGATGCTTGGTGCATCACTGACATACTCCTGGGATCACCATAGGAAATCAGGTGCTGGTGCTCATGCTGAACGCAGGTGTCCACCAATTCCTGAGACAATCCAATCCCATTTTTCTCATACAAAGAGTATTTCTGTCCTCAGGTACCTGTGAGGCAAAACAAAAGTCTACGATTTAAAGGCCATGATTCAACTAATTTCTTTCACACACCTGCTTACTACAGTTTGCACCCAAAAAATATATTAAACTACATAACAATTTGGTATTAAAAGGAAGATATCCTTCAAGTCCTGCTGCATGTTGTTGGCACAAGATCCCAGGAATGTGCTCTGATCAATACGCCTACACAGACCACTTGTGATTTCAGGGTCAAATTTAGCAGCAGAAATGAGAAACAAAACTATCACACAAAGGGAAAGATAACCCTTTATGCACCCTGACACTGCATCTGTGAAGATCATATAATTTATTTTGTTAAAATGACCCAATTAGTAATTCTCAGCCTACAAAATACTTTATATGGAGTCTAATAATAGTATTACTCCCTTAGAGTTCATTCCTATGCACTCTCAAGCTCTTCCAAGATGCTAGAAGATATTTTAAATTGAGGTTTTTACTTTTCTGCAGGCAGTTATGCACTTAGACCTACCCAATATCTGTTCCACCTGTACAGCCTCACTTTCCTTGGGTTTTATCTTCAGTCTACTTATGGAAAATGAAATATATTTTCTTACAGTCTATGCTTGTTTATGCATTGGCTCCTGAGGTTTACTGAAATGAGTACTGGCGATTTGTAAAAGGCAATATAAACTAGCAAATAAATTCCTGGGGTCAAACAAGGAGTCAAATATCTTGAACTGGATTTTTCCTTCTAGATGCCAACATTTTATGTCATACAAGACAGCTGATTTGTCACAAGCTCCTGCCTTCCAGGAGTAATTGTCTATCTCAGCCATAAGATAATGTGTACTATATAAACCCTTATATTTGGGATTTTTATGTAGTTATAGAGAAGGTGTCTGCATCACAGTGCACTTAGTAACTGTCACCTTTGAAGACTAAGCCACTGAGGGATGGATGTGGTCTCTGCATGATTCTCTGCTTTTGAGGAAGAAAATGTAGTGAGCTTTAAGCCTATCCAAAAACCAAACAACACAACAAAAAACTAATGAAGTGATGAGCTGGATGACCTACCAGGACAAAGAAATCAGCAAAAAGCAAAACTGTAGTAGGTAATTTTGAATAGCTCTAGCCTCACTAATTAAAAACCCAAACCCCTCAAAAATGTCATGACATTACATGTCGACATATTCCTTTCTATTCCTTTATCCTGGATTGTTTTCAAAATCAGACATTCTTGTTGACATAGCTTGCTCTGAGGATCATGCTGGTAATGCAACAGACATCCTAGAGCTATTCTGTGCATACTTCTCCTTGTAATTCTTTACATTGAAAAAGCTATCATTTTCTGCTCACCAACTTATTGGTGTTTGAAAAGTTGCCAGAAAATAGAAAAGTGCAAAAGTAATTGCAAGTATCATCACATAAAATGAAAGCTGACCCCATCATGAGTGGCAGGTTAGCAGGTCCCAAATTATTTATATGTTTTAACAACCATACATGCCAGAAATCTAATAAACTGGCAGCTGCCAGGCAATTGCATTTTAAAAATTGAATACAGAAAAGCTGTTTGTAGATAGTAAAGAGGAAAACAGCAGTCCTAGACTATACTAAATCCTGGGAAATAACCAAGTTTAATAATATTCCTCATGGCTGTGTGTTCCCTGGTCCTTGCTTGTCTTGTGTCAGGATCCATCTCTCTTTTTCAGAAGACTGTAGGCTCTAAGTGATCAGTTTGGTGGATCTAGCCTGCTGCTCTTATCTGTCTTCCCTTCCCAACTTTTCTAGCCCTCCATAGAGAAATTCAACCCTTAAGTGTTGTCTGACATGGTTAATGCCTTCTCTCTCGACCCACTTTCTGGCATGCCTGTAATATTCCCACTATTTCATATATTCCATCATGTGTCTGTCCTCAATCACATTTTCTGACTTTCTTCATCACTCTCCAACTGGTTTAATTTCTTGCTATTGAGGTTTTCATTAGAAGGTTTTTCTTATAATGGGGGTAAAAAAACCCTAAACACTCTAGTGTCTTTGAATCCAGTCCTCTGGATTTCACAAAACTAGCCCACCTATGAATTTTAGTCTCTTTTATAATGTTGCTTTCAGCTGAAATACTTTAACCTTCTTTAACAAAAGGTCTTACACTGGGAATGTATAGTACCAGCGTCCACATTTTCAGACTTTGCTCCTGTGAACAGCACTGGTTTTATCTTTTTCTCTGCCCATATAGCCATTTGGAGAGATGTATTTTATAAATAGCGAGTACTTTGGCATATTCAAATAAGCTTTTGGGAATACCTAGAAAGAAATAAGCTGATTTATATGGAAAAGAAAGAGATGAGGCCAGTGGTGCAGGCTGAATCCTTAAGCTGTGTAGGCTTATTTTATTTAGCTAAATCACAAAATGTCTAGAATATTTAAGTACCTCTTGTAAAAAAAACAAGCATAACATAATGTTAGCTAAAATGTCAGAAGGAATAAATCCTGCTGTCAGTAGGAAAGGTGTTGTTGAAGACAAATTTTCAAGAAACAGGACAGATGGACAAATGTGCCCAATTCTGTCAAGTTGCTTGAACCAAGGAGAACCAAGCCCAAAATAATTACACAAGACTTACATATAGGGAAACCAGAAAAGAGAAGTTAAAAGGAGAAGGGTAGAACTGAAGCAGTAAATGGCTTTACAATTCATACCCACAGCAGATGGATTTATAGCTGAAACATCTTGGTAAAACCTTGGTTGACCTTAAGTCAGCCTGAGGACACCCAAATTATCCTGACAGAGCTAAAATGTGTGTCTGCCCAGGAGCTCATAGAGAAATGATAACAGCCAGTAGGTAGCTACTGATTTAAAGAACAGAAGTAACAGTTTTGTTCAGAGTGCAGATGAGGTGCGGAAATGGTATTTGACATCAGTTCAGCGTTTTGATCTCACTTGTCTTTTCTTTTATTAGCATCTCCTGTGCTGGCTGTATCATGTCATACTTGCAGAAGGAAATTCAATAAGCACTACCAGTATTAGTGGATATTTGTCCCTCCCTTACAGAAAGCAGACTCTAGTTTAATGGCAGCCCATTCTTTATGATAAAAGTCTGGAAAAGGGCATCAGCCATTTTCAGTTACTTACTGACATGACTAACATTATGCATACTTTTCTGTGGTGTTTTGCCCAGTTTTTTTTCAAATGCCTCTGTAAGCATTTAAATGAGCTTCCAGTATTTCTACAGAAATTTCTACATCCACAGTCTAATTACAAGAAAATATTTATTAACAACTTGTGTTTTCAGTTCCTTTTAAAAAAATCTAAAAAAGCACAAGCAAACAAGGATGATTTCATTATAAACAAGACTCACTTCAAATATAGCTCACATAATTTTGTACAAATTTGTTGTTTTCTCAGCCAGACTGTTCTTTCACATATAGACATATTGACATTAAATTTGATTTACCATGTTTGAAAATAATTGAATAGTGGATTTACAGGAGTTGGTATTGGGATGTATCTTTTTCTTGTTGCATCACTCTGACACAAGTCTGATTTGCTGCCATGTTTAATAAGATTAAGTGATCTTTGTTAATTTCTCTCCTTCCATTCTTTCTGTGCAATTTAGAAGTTAGAATTTGAAAGAAAAACAAGTGACAAAAGTACCGTATTTATGCCTATTTTCCAGCAGCAGTAAAATGGAGAAGACAAACACAGTGATAATAAGCTCATAAGGGTAGCATCACCATGGTAAATTGTCAGAGTAACTCCTCAATAGGGCACAGAACTAAATTTAGAAGACTACACTGCTGGTGAGTCATTGATCACTGCACAAGTAGCATGGTCTTCTGTTGTGAATACATCTACTGCATTTTGCATGCATGGAGATGCAGGTTGGCGCTGATCTAATTAAACAATTGTACAAGTTATGCCTTAAATTGGCACAGGTGAGATGGAGTAAACAACAACGTGGTGGATCTGGATACCGGGGTTTATTTAAGAGCCTCTGAGATTAAAGCTTCCTTACACACTCATTCTCTCCCTCCCCACCAGCACTGTGTTGCCTGGTCTCAATGTCCCTCCTCACAGGGAGGTGGCTGCTGGCTAGGGAAGGACAGGCAGGAAGCCCACTCAGGTAACACTGAGCCACTGCTCACAGTACCAGTCTCAGATGAGAGAGGTCTCTGGTCTAGCAGTCACGGTGTCTGCTCATCCCTCAGCACTTGTCACCAGGCAGTGATCTGACCTCCAGGGTCTTCCACGACTTCCAGGATCTTTTCTCCAGTCGTGATCTTCATCGCCTTGTTTTCCAGCCCTCAGATTTCTCTAGCTAAATAGAGAAATCTGCAGAAGGAAATGCACGATCAGTGCCTAATTGGTGGTTCTGTCTTACATCTTGTTATTAATTGGAGGAATCAGGACATGCCACAGTTATTAAGTCCTAGTTTTATCAAAATTTGGAATCAGACCATACTATTTGCAGCTAGCAGGCTGCATACTCATAGGTCATGCTTTCTTATGAGTTCAAAAGTTCATTTTCAGATAGTCACCCACTCACCCACAGACATTCAATTATCTCCTGCCTGTTAGCGTTCACAATCTAAATTATCTTCAACTAGAGTAGTTACTCAAAAAAAAAAAAAAAAAAAGAAAAAGAAAAAAAAAGCAGCTAAATCTCTGTGGAAAAATAATTTTTTTTTCTCAAAATAAAATTCTCAATGACTCTGGTACATCTATAGCAGTGATAGCTGTTAGGACTGCTGCCTTAGTGGGATATCAGGTACAAAGGCATGCAGTAAAAATAGCCCCTTTTTTTTTTCTCCTACCGCACTATACACTGTCCTGAAAGAAATTTCAAATTTTTGTGTTTAGGTTTAGATAAAATCAATAGTAATTTCAGGTAACATTTAGAAGTTGTTCTTTCTTCTGAAATTTGTCCTATTAGAGCCCAAGTTAGGCTTCTCTAACAAATTTTCAATGTGTAGGACCCTGACTATCTTACACAACCTTTGGAAGAGTACCTGTGTAGCTCATTTTGGTTCTCTGGAAATGCCAGAAGAACTGAGCTTATGCCTGAGTGCGGAAGAACTGGAAAGGGCTACGCTTTTTATATTAACTCAGGGTTTTTTTTTGTTTGGTTTTTTGTTTGTTTGTTTGTTTTGGGTTTGGTTTTTTTTTTTTTTTTTTTTTTTTTTTAATTTTTCTTTCCTGTGTGTGAGTCAGAGGAAAAAGAAAGAAAGAGCCCATGTTACTTCCTGAAAATGCACAGAGTGGGTAATATCAGCAAGGAGACCACTGCCTAAGGTGCACATCAAATGCATGAAGAAAGTTCACAGATATCTCACACACAGACAGCAGATTTCAAAAGTGGCTAGTATATCTATTCCATTGTATTTTAGCTTTGGGTGTTAAAAATATTGTGAAAATAACTGTTCTTTTAAAATAGTTATTTTTTTCCAAAACTCCTGCACACATTTCAGTGCTGGCTATATAAAATGATAGAATGAGACCAAAAGAACTAGATTATGCTCTTAGTTCTGCAAACATAAATCTGGAATGGCTCTACAGAGGTTTATGGAATTATTTGTGATTTACTGTAGTGTAGCTGTGAGACAAATTGGCCTAAGGAGTATAGCTGTCTAATATTTTCTTCTGTATACTACTTTATTACTTTGTACAAAGAGAAGTAGACAACCTTCTGTTACAGAGTGATTCAGTAGTTCCCCAAGACACTGTGATACCATTATTACCACACAGCCAGCCAGATGCTTCAAGCTGACAGCTAAACAGATTCTTCTTTCAATTCCTTGGTGTCAGTTGCCACCCAGTGATTTACATCTGGAAATGAAGATACAGCAAAATACCTTGTGACAGCCCAATATTTGGATGATGTCTTCATTGATCTAAACCCACCATGTTTTGTAGCAGAAATTTAAACTTTGTCAGGAGAGTAGTCTCCATGTCCAAAATGTCTGTTATTACAACAGAAATTACTATAATTTGTTATTACCTTGAAAAAGGAGGAAAATAAAAACAATTGGACATTGCCAGGCACATCACAAATGTCAGGGAGCTATGCAGATAAATGTTTCAAAATCAAAAGGTCCAACCAGGGTAGAGGTCTCGTACAGTGAGTGTTTGTTGCAGTCTTACAGAAAAAGACCCTCAAAAAGAGAAACCATGATTCTGAACAGAAGCAGCATTCTATATCTTAGTAGTGCTGTGATTCATGTTGTCTACAGACCAGCATGGGAAGAAGAAGGATCAGGAATGAAAGCAAGTCTTTGAGGTTCCTTTGCCCTACTGTTGTAAAGATTTATAGGGCTCAAATCCTTTAATAAAGGAATTTGGCTTAGAAAAGCTGGGTAATAAAGATTGTAAGGGTAAGAGTTTCAGCTTGGTCAGAAGGAATGAAAGTTGAACCAGGCAGCTGGGATAGGAGAGAGTGTTCCCTTGCTGAGGGAAGAGTCCAGGTGAAACAAGGGTGGGTAGAAGGGTAACAAAAACAAAGCTGAGAGACAAGCTAGGGAGATCTCACACTGACTTTATAACTGTAAAAAGGCTTTTTTTAGCAGTATTGGTTTTCAAGTTATAGCTTCTTGGGTTACCTTAAGTCAATTCTCCTCTGACCTCTTTTGAGGTGTAATGACAACTAAACTTATTTCCATGGTGTTCTACATGTGTATGCTGTGTATAGTTTAATACTAAGGTTTGTAACATTTCACTTGTAAAATTAGAAGTTGATTAGCATTGATATCAGCATTGCTAATGCAGTAGTGAAAATCAAAACAGCCTCACTGGCATATGGGACTTGACATGTTTGGCCTACTGGATCTCACTCAGGCAGACTCACTGAGGCTAAAAATATTTTCTAATTAACAAGGGAGCACTCTGGACAAGATCTGTGCATCCTCTTTCACAGTGTCTTGTTTGATGCCCTGAATTAACCAGCATTTCAGAACACATAGTTGTGAAATGTTGCTAGATATGTGCTCCCAAGAGCCTGATGTAAGACCATCTTCTCACTGCATACAATTTTGCATATTTGGAAATTTTCACTGGAAAGGAGGAAAAGGGTTGATCTGGGAAGGCATGCAGCCATGTATTGATGCCAATGGATTTTTGCTTTTTCACTATTGCCTGTATATTCCCCATGTAGAAAGCCCTGTAGCTTTCCATCCTAGTGTTCATAGATCTAATACCCAATAAAGAACTTCTGTCCCAGTTATTCCTATTGCCCTAGTGTGAGAGACTGACGCGTTATATGGAGTAAACATTTTTTATGAAGGATTATAGCAAAAACTGTATAACAGAACTTCACCAGAAGACCACTACCAGCCTGCATGGGCCCCTCTGGGCTGAAGACCTGGACTGCACGTGAATTTGAGATAAGATAACGTTGACACCATTCTGGGGTATGGGCGGAGGGAGAAGAGTGCTTCACAAGAGGATCACGCCCAGCAGCTTCGGGGTGGAGGCTGTAGCCCCAGGCTTACCTGCTGCCAGGTTTTGGGTGTGTGTGGTGAAAGCCTCTGGTCAGAGGGACACCCACCCTGTGCTGTGCAGAGCAGCCCAGCTGCGGGAGGCCCCCAGTCAGGGAAAAAGCCCCAACTGCAGGACATGCCCATGGAGGGGGAGCTGAGGGGCTGTCACAGCTGTCAAAGGCACCCCCAAAGGGGTTCCCAGAACCCTGCACCAGAGCCCTGCATGCAGTAGATCCACGGTCTCAGAAGGGACAGTTTCAATCTGGCCCCTTAGGGGTGGTACCTGGGCGTTCCCCCGGCCCAAAGCGTATATTAATCCAAAAGGTTTTATGCTCTTTGGCGGTGGCGGCGGTGACAGGGACCCTTCACCATCAAGGAGACCAGATGTAGGGGATCCACGAGACATCAGTGGGACCCATGGACAGGTGATATGCTCCCAACTAACCTGTCACTCTCCTTGTCCCCGCCCCACCCCACACACCTCTTTTCTCTATTTATTTCTTTCTCTATTTCTCTCTCACTTATTGTTAAATAAAATACATCAATTCTCTTTGGCACCAACATTTGATGTCGTTTGGTCTTAGTCTCGCGTCTTGGAATTATGTTCAAACCTTAAACATCTCCAGCTTTATGTGCAGAGAGTTCTCTTTGTTCCTCTGTGTTTAAAACTGGATTGTAACACCTAGCCATAACAGAGACACGTTTTGTTCTATGTTATCCCCACCGGCCCTGAAGAGAGAACACCGTATCTTCTTTGACACTAGCAAGATGACAATGAGACACTGTCCAAAGTCCACCAATGTCCAATTTACATGTAATTGTACCTGGTTCTAATTGGAGAATTCATGTCAACTAAGTAGAATCAAAATATTCCCTATAAATGTGGGTGCTCTCTCAGGGTTGGGCCCTTTTCGGTCGTTATGCTCTGGATCTTACTGTGCTCTTGGGAACATCTGGGACACTACCAGGAAGCCATTGGAGGGGGTTGGCCTATCCCCCTCTGCCCGGCGTATTCAGATCTCACAGACTAAAGATACCTTATTCCCCTTTCTGCACCGAAAGTTGTGTCTCCAGTTTTTCTGTCTCCTGCCAGCCTAAAAAAGGCATCAGTATAGAAGAAGGTCAAGTTGTAATATTGACTATAAATCTTATATTTGAAAAAATGGAAGCAGCCAAGCACTGTGTAATTGTACATCTATGTGAAAAAACAAGGTTTCAAAGGAAAAGAAAGAGCTGCTTGCCCCAAACCATGAAATATTGCTGGTCTGGTAACATCCCAGAATGAATGACTTTGTAGGGAGAGAAAATGTTTTTAAAAGTAGAAAACCAGACAGGCTTTCAGACACATAAACCCTTTAAATATGACATGGAAACAGAAAACTTCAACTGAGAACAACTCCTCTGAACAAAACTATAAACTTCTATAGAATGATGTGATAAAGTAGTTGTAGCCAATGTGAGGAAGAGAAGATGTTAATTTATTGCTTGTCAAAAATGCTGGTACGTGACAAATGGAATGCGAGAGAAATAGGCTGGGTTTCTCCAAAAGCTCTGATTTCTAATATTTAGTAGTTTTGGTTCTCAAGACCGTCTTTTGGAGCCACTTTGTAAACAGGACAGATGCCTCCCTTGGTTATGAGAGCAGGGAGGTTGGTACCAAAGGACCCATATAGTGAGAAATGTTTTCCTCCTGGTTAAGTGAATATTTTGATCCTTGATCCATTATCTGTGTGTGTTACTTTTGATGTGCAGTGGCACCCTAATTTCAGCTGTATGGTTTACATGTAGACATCTGGTGCATTGGATTTCCTGCAAATGGAAGAGGTCGAGATTTTGATGATACCATTATGGGAACATGAATTCTAAAGTGTGGTAGTATGGTGGCAAGTTTTATGTTGCTTTATTCATGCTGGTCATAGGGAGAAGCTTGTTCTAATGATTTTAGGCAGATGGAAGAGATTTCTGAAGGATTTTTTCCTATAAAATTCAGAAACGACATTATCCATCTCTAGCAGGCCTATGTTCCTCACACCCTTCGGGTGCAAGGGCTGCACTGGTATTTCCCACATCACTCTTCTTTCTTTTCTGTTAAAGAGTCAAAGAGGAACCAAATGTTGAGTAGAGCCATGTCCTGTTGTACTCTAGAGAAGTCACTTTAGGCCAAAGGACACCTGGACACCACTGTCTTGAAGCTCTGCTTCCCTAAGTTTCTTGCAGCACAACTGTTCTGTTCTGTGCAGGTGAGCAGTTGAGAGAGCAGAAGCTATACCTCATGCTCATTTTTTCAAAACTGCGCTGAATTACAGTTCTGCTGGAAAACCTAGCATTGTATTATTCTAACAAATAAAATACTTTTTTTTTTTTGCCCCAGGAATAAGCTAAGAAAAGATAAGATGATACAGCACAAAAAACATTCAAGAAGCATACAGCTGAGTACTGCTTAAAAATCAGGCTCTTGTTCTGCCCTCAGGTATACCAGATCACAAAGCTTGTGGAAATCATCATACAAATATATATTTATCTCAGGCCATAAATTTGCCTTCAATTTGGACTTGTTTATTTTTCCTGCAGCCTGACTGTCTACCCCTTTGAACTCCTATGTAAATTCCAGATCTGCCCTACTGCTATTTGCCAGTACATTACAGAAGTGCATGAAATTGAGAAAACAATTTGTTTAGTTGAAGACTCTTCTTTTCAGGAAAATCCTCCAGAGGTATAAGACAAGTACACCACTCGGTCAGTTCTTGCATACCTGCTTGGAAACACAAAACAGAAGAAAGAATGACTGGAGAGCTCTCTTGCTTAACAGGAAGGGGCTATAGCTGGCATAAGTACATTTGATAAATTTTCAAAGAGTTTAGACCAATTACAGGTCAGCTCCCCTTTTTATAACTGACTTCTTAGTCATTCAGACTACTGAGTCTGAATGTCAGTAGTGTGAAATCGTTTCTGTGTTTCTCCTTGTATCTGAGTGTACTTTTTGGAACTAACCGAAAGCTACAAAAGGTAGTATCTGGAGCAGCACTACAGACCACCTGTGTCACCTTCTTCCCAACCCCTTTCCCATCCTATGCTTGATGAAGAATTGCATGAAAATAGGAAGAAAAAAGGGAGGATTCCTTTTTAGAACTCATGGACATTCACAAACATCAGGAACAGACAGAGGATATGTGGGAATCAAATCATCAGAAGTTTCATTTTCATCTGCTTGTAGGTGTTTTTGGACCATAGGAGGAATATGCAATAATGGTTTTATAATCACAGGAAATTTGGCTGTAGGATGACATACTGATAGAGCAATTTGTTTCTGGTTTTACTCAGATTATCCACTCATGTAAGCAATATGTTTGCATGAACAATGACAATAGAAAGCAGATTTTTCCCATTTTTAGTCAAGGATAACTAAAAATACACAATGTACAATGTTAATAATAGCTTCACAGTGTGCTATTTAAATAAAATAGCACTTAAAATTGTTGCTGTTCCTGTTTCACTAGCACAATTTCATTAGTAAATTTATGTAGAGGGCTTAATTGACAGAAGAGTAGCCATTCTTATAGGAACAATTTTTATAGGACATTTCATTTTTAAAATAATTTTTGAAAAGAGCTAGTCTTGAAAAGCATAAGGTATACAGAAATATAAGTTTGATTGTTTTATCATTCTTTAGCCATTTTGGCTTAAAGGTATACTTGTTAAAATAGAAAAATCCCCCAAACCTAAAGTGAGTTTTATAGAACTCAGAAATAAGAAATTATTATAGTTTGGCCTTTTCCTACAATGAGCAATCAAAGCAGAAATGTAGCTCATCTTGAGGGATCTAATTAAATCAAAGAACAGAATGTGATTTTTTAAGGTAATAAATGATGAAAGACTGACAAAGATGCACAATGCAAGTAGATTTCTGCGAGCTGTAACTGAGGACAATGCACCCTGATCTTGTAGGGATTGTGTTTAACACTGGAACAAATAATCCTGCCAACATACTCAGAATCTGCTCAGTAAGCTTGCAGGACCAGCTCAGCTTCATTTTAATTTTGAATGAACTGTCATAAACTGGTTACTGACTGACTTCCAATTTTTTGCCTATCAATGTAAAAGACAAAAATGTGTTGCAGGACAGGTTCCAAGAGTCAAAGATCAAGGGAAACTGCATCTGACTCATTTACTAGGAGTCAGCATGACAGAGGGCCAGAAAAGTATGACATAGGGAAGGGATGAAGACTGATGAAATCACTAGTGGTTTGATAAAATGTCAGATACACAGACATGGTGCCTTGATATTCAGAAAGATATGTAATTTAGGGCTGAGCTATTTGAAAAACTAAACACACCCCTTATGTTTCCTTGAGGGCTAAAATTCCAGTGGTTAACAAATACCTTTCAAAGTTCTTATTCTTGCTTGTCAGCCTGAACATTTGTAGGGAAATTCAGAAAGGGCAGAGCATGATGTGGATCTTGGGGGTTGTGTGGAAGTGAGAAATGACTTGGGTAGCAGAGAGGCTATTTCCAGACACTTGGTCTGTGGAAAGGTGTAAGTGGATACAGCATTTGTCAGAGTGTTTTCTAGAGATGCAGGTTTTGGAACTGACAAGGGATGTGAAATCATATTAAACAGTCTCTACCTGCCCTGAATAAATCCCTTTTTTGGATCTATTGCCATCTCTTTGGAGTCCAGCCCAGAAAGTCTTAGTCTGGAACATCATCCTCTTCAGTGGGAACTTTATGCTCCTTCCACTGTAAGTGAGTTACCATTGCCCCTCTAACAGGCAGTGACATTTGTTGATAAGGATGCGATACAGTGCATGTAGAATAAGAGGCATTGCAAATAAAATTATGTCAAGAAGAGATCTCACCAGAACCACAAAGTCTTAGAAAGTAGGTGATCCTACAAGGCTCCTCTGCAGCTGAAAGAGAGATACAGGCAAACATAAGACTTGTCCTAGTCAGCTGACTTAATATCTGGGTCACCCTCTGAAGGTGCTTCTACTGACTCCATAAAGATCCCAGGAGAGTATACTCCTAAATTAGGTCCCTGAACTGCCTGAATGTCTGTGTGATCAATCGAACCATCTCTATGACTTCAGGTTAACTTTGCATCTGTTTCTAGTACAGTTTTTGTTTAACCTCATACATATGATAATAACTATCTAAGAAATACTTCAGAAACATTTTTTGAGGATTCACCGTCTCTTTGAATCCTCTGCTCAGTTCAGAAAATTTTGGAAAGCTTTAGGCTTTTTTTTTAAGTCTAAATATCTCTGTCATTTTCGATCAATCACCATAAGTTTCTTAATGAAGAGGTTGGTTTTGTTGTTATGGCAGCTGGGCACAGGCTGGGAATAATTCACAGGCATTTCAGAGATTTCTGACTAACTGCATGAGGTGATAGTGTTTTTAGACAGTTTCTTACTTTTTCCTTGTCTCTGCATCTTCTTCAGGTGTCTCAAAATTATTTTTTTACCGCGAGTTGAGAGCGTGAGTAACTCGGAGTCTCTTGCATCGGTCCCGTTTACCTAGATAACGCAACTCAGGCCTTATCTAGTCTCCGATCAGAAGCGAGCCGGGCATCGAGACTCCCGCAGATGTAGGCTTAGCTCACGCACAGCGGTTTGATTTATGCAGGGAAGTGAAGAGACAAGAAAGGGTTCTTTTCCGCTTATCGCCAGCGAGGTTTTATTACTGGACCATGGTGCGGAGAAGACGGCTAAAATGGCGCTCAGGGCGTGTTATAAGACGGAGGCGAAGGGAGGGCAGTATGGGAGAGCCAATCACTGTGGGGGACCACAATGATTGACAGTGATGCCGGCCAGTGAGTCGGCTGTCTGCAGCCGGCACGGGAACCAATGAGCTGTTCCCCTGGGTGGGGACAGCCCCTGCCGAGCCGGGCTGCGCCACCCCAGCTGCCGCGCGGGGGGGGAAAGGACCGGCACCGCGCGGGGAGGGGGAAGGAACCGACAGTCCTGGCCCGGTCGCGAGCCACGCCCAGAGGCACCACAACATTTTGCGTTTCTGTAACTTGCTGGACTTGAATCTCACTGCATTTCTGCTGAAGTCAATCCAGTAACTTATGGTTCTACAGAAAAATATAAATAACACAATCCACCCACAAGCATTTCTTTACACAAAGTATTTCCTTCTTTGCCTAGTGACTTGATGGCTAATGACAAATTGAATTAGACCCAATTACAAAAGGGTAGAAAGGTCAAGCAAAGGCGTATTTTAATGTCTCATTTCAATGACTCTCATCATTAACTGAATTGGTTGAAATTCTGATTACAATTTACATGTCTTATTTTCTTGCTTCATTTGGCAATGGTACATATATTTTTATGGCAAATATATGTAAAAATACTCAAATGTAGCAATTACTTGGGGGTATGGTCTTTTTACATCTTGTACATTCTCCAATATTAAGTAAAGATTCAGTCTTTAAAACTTATGGCAACACACAGTTTTTTCCAGAAAGTGTGGTATGATTTTGTAGTCATAGTATTTAATGTTCTTTTGTTCCCACCTCAGCTAGAGTCATTATTTTTAATATGAAGTGATACCGTGACAACATTATTTAGTGTAGTAATTTAGCTTTCTTTCGGGCTGAAAGAATATGATTCTTTGTTTGTTATAAACAATTACATTGCAAATTCATAATATTCAGTTTCAAGTAAGAGTAATTTACAGAATAGTATAATGTAGAAGCATGAGTAATCACGCCTATCTTTCATGTGAACAGTTGAAGTGACACTGATTGCAGTGACATTCTATATCCCATCTTCCCTAAATAAAGTGAAACAAGCTACATTTCATTGTGATTCATAGGGGTTTGGGGACTTGGATGACTATCTCAAACTCACACACCTTGCCAAGGTTGTCATATGGTGTTTAATAGAGGAATTCAATTCTTTGGTGAACTCAATTTCTCTTACATGCTTGTCTCTTTCTATTGACCATAAATAAAGCATAGAACAGCTACATTTCTACATGGGAATCTCAGCTGTGCACCTAAATTTGGATTGACTAAAACATGCAGTGAACAGATCTTTTTCCTTTAATGTATTTCACAGTTGTACAAAGTAAAACTTCTATGTTAAATGCTGCTCTGAGGATATAGACAAAATGTACTTCTAGTAAAAGACCCCCAGGCTTATCAGAGGAAACATTAACAATAAGGAAAGTAAGCAAAATAACATAAAAAAAATTTATACTAAAATGGACACTATTTGCCATTCACTTCTGAGTTTGTAGATCAAAGAATGAAAGGATACTTTGTAACTGCAATCTATCTTCCATTGCTTAATTCAAGAATGATCTCTATTTAAATCCATTAGCAAGCTGGACTCTACTATAGGATAGTAGAATAGTAAAGACCTTCTATGGCACTTTTTTCATGAAGCAGCAAGAAAGTTGGATCTTCGTAAAGCCTAGATGGCAATCTAGATTCATAAGATGTTTTTGATAAAGGGGTCCTTGTTTTCAGCAGGATTGACAAAAATGGGAATTTCCCTAATTTTCTCTTTGGTGAAGATTTTCCATATTGCATTTACTGCCATTGCTCCCAACTCTTGCAACTTTCTTTCCTTGTCGTTTTCCAGAAAATTATTTTCTAGATCCCTTGAAAGGAGGGGGGCATAATGTAGTCAGCACTATACACAATACAATCTTACCAACTGCTTTCTTTAAATATATTAATTTTGTGCTATCCTTTATGTAACAGAGCAGTCCCCCATACTGGATACAGTGAGAGATTTAGTGCTGAAGTTTTCTCTTTGGCCCTCTAATTAAACAGAGTGAATGCACTCTACGAGTTTAACCCCAGAGTGTGAGTTCTTCTGTAGGTATGTCACTGCTTTCACTTGTTAAGCCTCACTGAAGTCGATAGGACACTTAAGGTTTGTAGCCATCATTCTGCTATCTTGTAAATCAGCCTCAATCAGATTGAATTCTTGTTTCCTATTTCCTGATGTTCATTACCAAAGTAATGAGAAAAGGGGAAAAGAAAAGAAAAAAATCCCTGAAAGGAGCAGTATTAGAAGTCTGCCCTCAGTAAAGCTATTCAATGGGTTCAGTTATTTGAGAAAAGTTGCCTGGATTAAAATAGATTCCTCATTGTCAGTCAGATCATTGAGACTCCAAAAAAGGAAACGCTATTGAAAAAGTTCCTGCAAACTGGCTTTGTTTGGCATCTGACTGAATTGTGGGAGCCCTGAAGCTACCAGCAACTTCCTGCCTGCCACTCCTGGAAATCCTTTAGATAGTAGAAGCAATAAACACTAGCCAGTGGGAAACTGCAGAGTAAAGTTTTACATTGATTACATGCTAACAGCAGGGAGAAGGTTGATGTGAACTTACAGAAGCCAAATGTATGAGCTGAATACCCTCTTCTTATAACAAATAACTTATCAAATCTAGGACACTACACTATCCTCTCAGATAGAGACGACTTAAAATTACATTTACACTCCCCTTAAGCCAGTGACAGTGATGTGGCTGTGAAAAGCGTGAAATTATTCTTGATTCTCCAGTAAGTTAAACTATATCCATTAAAGTAAATTGAAAAAAAAAGATCAATGGGATTTGTATTTAAAATTCCATGTTTGCCAGGCAGTGCAACTGATTGAAATGATTTCTTTTCTTCTTGTTGAACCAAAAAATTATCATACATATATTTTAGAAGATGTATTTTTTATAGTTATTTAAAAAACCCCAAACTCACAGAAACAAAAAAAAAAAACACAGGTAAGCCAAGGTGAATTTATAACAGACTTGTAAAGGAAATGAGGTGTATTGAATTCTGATTGAAAGGTGTAGTTTGGTGACTGAACCTTCCTATAACTGTGGGTATTGTCGCGAGAATAAATGTTCTTGCTCCATAGGGAATAGAAAGTTTAACAGGGAGTTCATAAAGTTATGTTTATTTATACAAATTAAAAGTTAAAATTTTGGTAACAAATAACTTCTGGTATTTTTAAGAATCAATGTGCATAAACTTGAAGTTGAGGCTAGTGACAATACTTTTATGTGGCTTTAATTTTTGCTGATATCATTAATTCCCTTATATTGCTTTTAGTAACAGTAATGGTATCTCGGCTGCATTTCTGTGTGGAAATCTCCTAGTGCACCTTTCTGTGAGTTTGGCTGCTTTGGGTTGTTTTTTTTTCCAAGTTTCTGGTGTGCTTTTCATTGGTGCTCTTTTATGGCTTTCTCTCTGCTTTGGACACTGCGTGCCTGGTGCTTTTCCATTTAATAGTTCTGCCTGCAATTCTTCTGCCAAGTCTGTTAGAAGGAAAGGGCCTGGGTTTAATTTTCCCGCTGAAGGAATCATCTTGAGCCCTGGCAAACCCCTCCAAAACTAAGCTATGAGGGAGGCTGCATTGTTCCCAGTGCTGCAGGAAATACCTTTGATAGATGTTTTAGGACTGTGTGGCCTTAGGAGCTATTCTTACACTATGAAGTGCAAGAGACTGAGAAAATATTTGAAAAGAAAGAAAAGGCTATTGAAAACCACTATAATACTTCATAAGATCTGAGGAGTACTCTCTTCAGTCCTCATATACTGCTGCATTGCTAACAAAATTATGTATTAAGTCAGCTGCTTCCCTCCTCCACATTATTTCACTGAGGGCTGCTGAAACATGCTAATTCAGCAGCTCCATCATCTGGTTGTATAAAGCTTTGGTGAAGCTATTCAAAGTGGGTACCCTTCTGATGCCAAGAGCAGAGGATATCAGGCTCAGGCATTTTTAAACACCTCTGAGGGTGGCTGCTCCACAATGTTCATAGATTCCAGGTTTTAGAGGGACTTGGACAAACTTGAGAAGAGGGCCCATGGGAACCTCATGATGTTCACCAAGTCCAAGCGCAAGGTGTTGCACTTGAGTTGGGACTTTCCCAGATATGAGTACAGGTGCAGAGAAGCCACTGAGACTAGCCCTGCTGAGAAGGACTTGGGGATTCCCACAGATGAAAAGCTGGACATGAGCCAGAAATGTGTACTCACAGCCCACCTACAGCCAACTACATTCTGGACTTCATCAAAAGAAAAGTGGCCAGCAAGATGAGTGAGGTCATTCTGCCCCTCTACTCAGCTGTCATGAGACCCTGCGTGGAGTGCTTCATCCAGCTCTGGGGTCCTCAGCACAAAAAATATGTGGACCTGTTGGAGTGGGTCATGGGAAGGGCCACAAAGCGATCAGAGGGCTGGAGCATCTCTCTTATGATGACAGGCTGAGAGAGCTGGGACTGTTCAGCCTGGAGAAGAGAAGGCTCTGGAGAGATCTCATTGCAGCCTTCCACTATCCTACAGGGTGCTTATAAAAAGTAGGGAGAGGGACTTTTTACACGGGGAAATAGTAACAGGGCAAGGGGCAATGATTTTAAACTGAAAGAGAGTAGATTTAGTTATATTCCAGGAAGAAATTCTTTACAGTGACAGTGGTGAGGCACTGAAACAGGGTGCCCAGACAAATTGTGGATGCCCCAGTCCTGGAAATGTTTGAGGCCAGGTTGGATGGGGCACTGAGGAACCTGATCTAGTGGAAGGTATCCCTGCCCGCAGCAGGGGTAGTGGAACTCGATAGTCTTTGAGGTCTCTTCCAACCCTAACCATTCTATGATTCTATGGTTTTATAACTCATTCTAATGTTTGACCACACTCTCACTGAATTTTTTTCCACTTAATCATAATTTCCCCCATTCTAACTCGTGTCCATTTTCTTTCATCCCATGACAATACGCTCTCACAAAGAAGAGTGTGGTTCCACTTCTTTATATATTCCCATTAGGAAATTGAAGAAAACAATGAACAGTCTCTTTAGCTTACTTGTTTTAAGGCTCAGGAAACCAGGTCTCAGTTTCTACTCCTATGCCTTTTTTTTTTTTTTTTAAGACCAATTACCCTCCTTCATTTGTTTCACTTGTCAGTATTATTATATCAATGTCCCTCTTAAAGTGAGGAACCCATACATGCACACTGTACTCCAGATTTAATCTCCCACATCATACTCCCTTTGGGAGAGGAAGAACCACTTACACATGACCTGTTAGCTACACTACTGCTAATGCAAACAAACATGCCTGTGACCCGCTTTGCTCCAAGGGCACACTTGATGATGTGAACATGGATAAGACACACTGAGTGAACATGGATAAGAATCAGGGGGAGGCCTAAAAGGCAGATATCATGATGGGAGTCTGTTGAACAATCCAACCAGGATGAAAAGGCAGAAGAAACAGCTGGGAGAAGCCTCAGAATAGCTAGAGCTTGTGCTGATAAGGGATTTCAGCAGTCCAGATACCTGCTGAAAATACAGCTGAGATGAAATACTCTAGGAGGTTCCTGGAGTGTGTGTAAGATAACTTCCCGAACTTCCTGACATAACTCATGTCTGAACTAGCCATGGAAGGTGTCCTGCTGGACCTGTGATTGGTGGAGAGGAAAGGAATGTTGTATAACCTGTGACAGTGGGAGGCCATCTTTGTCACAGTGATCATGAAACAACAGACTTTTGATTCTCAAAGAACTAAGGAGGAAAGAGGGTCAGCGGAACTGCCATCATGGATTTCTGCAGGGCAGAATTTGGCCTAGTGCCATGGCCTGCAGGAGACAGGAGAGAGGGGAGCTCAGTGGGGCAGGGCAGGAGGGAGCTGGTGGGAGAGGGAGTGGGGCAGGAGCCTCAGGGACCTGAGAGGACGTGGGAGGGGGGGCGAGGGAGCTGGGTGACACTGCACCCTGCCCTGACCTGAGCCCCAGGAGCCAGCACTTCTGTCCCGACCCTTGTCCAACTGAGCCGCCACCACATGCCCTGGAACTCACCCCTGTCCAGGCTGCCCTGCTACAGCCCTGCCTGCCCTGCTATGCCTTGGTGACAGCCCCACTGTGACCCATCCCCTATGCTGTCCCTGGGAATGGAATTCCAGCAAAGTTCTCCTCTTTCCTTCCTTCTACATTTGCTTATTTTCCCCATTACCTTTTTTTCCTCCACTTTTGTCTGCTCCATTCACCCACTTCCTTTCTTCCCCCTATTTCGGGCTCTAGTTGCCAGAGTTTCTTGGGAGGTAGTACTGAAGGATAAAGTAGTCCAGGAAGGCTGGGCATTCTTCAGAAAGGAAAAGAGCTTGCTGGGTAAAAAATGCCTGCATGGCCAAGCTCAGAGAGCGGTGGTGAATGGAGTTACATTCAGCTGGTATCCTGCCACCAGTGGTGTTCCCCAGGGCTCAGTGTCAGGGCCAGTCCTTTTTAATAAAATTATTGATGATCTTGATGAAGGGATCAAATGAACCCTCAGTCATTTTGCAAATGATACTCATCTGGGCAGAAGTTCTGATCTGCTGGAGGGTAGGAAGGCTCTGCAGAGGGACCTAAACAGGCTGGATTGATGGCCAGAGGCCAATTATATAAGATTCAACAAGGCAAAGTTCTGGGTCCTGCATTTGGATCACAAGTGATCATTCCCCTGGCACAGTGGTGAGGCCACACCTTGAATACTGTGTTCAGTTTTGGGCCCCTCACTACAAGAAAGGTCTAATATAGACACTTATGTTGTAAATATATATGCAAATGAGCCAGTCCACACCACAAAGCCTGAGTTGAGAATCAGCCACTGGCCCAGTTTTATTAGCGGTATTGGAAATAGCTGGAGTGACTGGTAGCCAAAGAACTCCCAGTGTCTAAATACTCTCTCCAGGAGGCAGATGAGATCCAACAGCCTTTTCTGTTCAGGACAACTGTATCATGGTTTAACCCCAGCCAGTAACCAAGTCCCACTCAGCCACTTGCTCACTCCCTCTCCAGCAAGATCAGGGAGAGTATCGGAAGAGTAAAAATGAGAAAATTCATGGGTTGAGATAAAGGGAGTTTAATAAGAAAAGAAAAAGTTGTTCACACAAACAAAACAAAACAAGGAATTAATTCAGTGCTTCCCATGGGCAGGCAGATGTTCAGCCATGTTCAACCATCTCCAGGAGAACAGGGTCCCATCACATGTAATGATTACCTTGGAAGACAAACACCATCACTCCAAATTCTCCCCTTCCTCCTTCTTCCCCTCACTTTATAAGATGTCACATGGTCTGGAATATCCCTTAGACCAGTTTGGGTCACCTGTCCCGATAGTGTCTCCTCCCAGCCTTCCATGCAGCCCCAGCTTCCTCACCACCATGGAAGTACAAGAAGCAGAAAAGGCCTTGGCTCTGGGTAAGCCCTGCTCAGCAATAACAAAAACATCTCTGTATTATCAACCCTGTGTTCAGCAGAAATCCAAAACACAGCCCTGTACCAGCCACTGTGAAGACAATTGATTCTATCCCAGAAAAAAACCAGCACAAGTTGCAACTAAAATGTCTTCTTTGCGATACCACAGAGGGGTTTTTTAGGTTAGAAATAGCAGTCATTGGGAATCTTGCAGTTTGTGACTCTCTGGCATGTAATGTTTTGTTCAGACCTTTTCAATAATATTCCATACTGCAGAAAGAAAATAAAATGATTGATGAGAAATTGACTGAATGGCACAACAATGAACCATTACCTCTAAATCAAGGTTTTCTCTATTGCCAACAAATATTTAAATAGGAAGCAATCTGTGAAAATGGTTACTAATCTTTTCTGTCAACAGAGTGCTGAAGCAGACCTTGCATTGGGACCATTACTTGCTATGAAGGTAAACAATATGGGGCAAGAGTCTCATGTGGAGTGACTGGAAGTCAAGCTGCTGCTTAGAGGGTAGATGACCTCAGTAAGAAGCTTAAAACTAGTGCAAAAAGAGGCTCAGTTCTAGTAGCAATGATAGAGGAGAGAAACAAAATATTAAGAAATCTTTAAAAAAGCAAAGAACAAAAGAATTGTTATTTTGGAATGAAAATGTCTTTGCCACTTACCTTTCTGTACAGCAAATACCAAGATTTCTCATTATTCTGTTTGCTTTGGAGCCAGGGGCATCAGAATCAAAATGTTCTTTTTAGTACAATCCTCAGGGGATAATTGAAATATAATTACGTTTTATGAGGTGTTTGGATTTTAACTTTGTTTCTAGATACATTTACTTTCTAAGAAAAGGAAGGAGTAGTAAAGTAGCTAGTAAAGTCACTCAGGCTTATCCTTTTAAATTACTTCTACAGATTTCAATGGAAAAAGTATTTTTATTCTTTTCCCTCAATGTATAGTAATAAAAAAACCCCTCATTTTTTAGGAACTACCGAGACAGAGTCAGTTTTCATTTTGGATAATTATGGAGCTGGCACAGACACTCAAGGATAATTCACCAATGGCTTGAGCAAAATATAAGCAGAGAAGTACTGTAATAGGTACAAATCAAGTCCCCAGCTGGGAGCTGGTACAAAGCACTCAAATGCCCCCTGCAATTGCTGGAGACATTTTAAAATCATGCAGTGTTCTTACACAATTCTTTTGTGTTGGCTACATTTTGTCTTGACTGGATTGAAAGGAAATGTCATTCCTACTTTCCAAATTAGCTTCTGCATAAGAATGTTGACTGTCTAAAATATTGGGTGCCTATGTAGTCAAGGAAGCGCTTGAACAGGTCAGTTAACAGCCATTGGCAGAGACACTTCAGACAGGACAGATGACTTGTTCCCTTGAGGTGCCAACTGCCCTTGTGTCCCTGGGCCGGGTGGGCCAAGGCACTCTGTCCAACTGTGATGATGAAAATTATGTAGGGTGAAATCCACCCTTAGTCTTTCAGTACAACCAGGTTTTCCAACATGCAGGTCTCTCCTTATTCATTGCTTCATATTGGATAAGTTAAGTGAATGTCTGAGACTTGTTTTTTAATTCAAATGTTTCTTTGTTTTGTGGAATTATGCTGACACCTGTTGTCTGTCTAGTCAGTTATTAAAAGCAAAAAAAGTCTTCAGCTTTCCTTATCTGGCAAGGGGCAGAATGAATCAATGAATCAATCTTGAACATCCACTTTATTTAGCATCACACTGACAGGACTTTGACATTCTCTGTTTCAAAGACTGAAGTTCTTCATCACCTGTGTAATAGGAAGAATAAGGTATTTTTCCTTTTCATCTTTGACAGTTTAAATTAAACTGCGTCTCTGCCTTTCTAACAGACAATGTTCTTTTAAGACAGCAGATAAGGTCCAGTGTTTGAAGAACATTAATTATAGGTTCAGATGATAAAAACTGGCTGGAGTAGGCTAATTTTTACAAAGGACCTTATCCTGTCATGTTATTGGGGAAAGAAAACAAGGAAAAAAAAAAAAAGAATAACATGCAATGCATATGGTAAACTATCCTCACCTTCGCTTAAGGTTCACTTTATTGGCAAATATAAATTACAAAAATTCCCTGACTCCTGTTTAGATGAGCATCTAATTTTTTTCCTAAGTATAATAATTATCAAGTCCAACTGCCTGACTGCTTCAGGCCTGACCAAAAATCAAAGCATGTTATTAAGGGAATTGTCCATATGCCTCTAAAACACTGATAGGCTTAGGACTTTCAGAATAAGGGTTTGTTTCCTATGCATACTCTAACAGATTAGGATAAAAGTAAACACAACTGGAAGAAAAGAAAACGTCTCTCGGGCTTTTATCTTTCATTTCCAATTTTTGGTCAAATAGCTCATTCCGTATGAATTCTTTCCTAGTTGTAATGCTTTTCCATTACTTTTCATTTACCTTTTCCATGGATTCTTGCCTAGAGATGTTCCCTCTATATAATAGAGTGTCAGATATGATCAACTTCAAGGTGCTTCTTTCATTTGAGAAGAACATTGTAAGCCACTCCATTTACCCTGTGTTGCTCTGCTGAGCACCATTTTAGTGTAATCCTGTTTAAGACATGCATGAAATATAGTAGAGATAAACAGAGATTTGGGACTGAACAACATAAATTATTAAAAGCACTGAAAACCTCTGCATGAATCCAATCTGAGAAGTATAATTTAAGGAAGGAAGAAATCCATTGGATCTCTCAGAAAAAATAAATTGTGTTGCAATTACTTTCTCCTGACACATAAAAGACTAGTCAATTCCAGCAGGGTTGGAAAGCGAGACATTTAAAACTGATTTTTTTTTTCCCCAGAGCAATCAATATAAGAAATTAATCTTCTATGCCTCCCTCTTGAAATATTTGAGTTAAGGCATTTTAGAAAAGGGCAAAATATACACACAGATAATAAAAAATGAAATTTCAAAGTCAAAAGCCTAGGTTGTGTGCCCTAGTGCACAGACCCAACACTGGGTATCAATTTAAAACTTAGCTGGGGCAAAGCTGCTGTTTAACTGATTGTTTAGGGGATTCAGGAGTAGAGTGGAAATTGTAATACTTTGCTGCCATTCTAGCCTAGCATAGCAATGTTTATGCATAAGGTGAAACCTTGTAGCCCAAAGAGATATGCACTGCTGACAAGGAGTCAGAGGTATACCTGAGTTGATGGTACTTTGTTCAGAGACACAAGCCTTAATTTTTCAGAGATTTTTCAAAGCCTAGATCTTCCACATCCTGATCTTCTTGTAGAGGCCTAGAGTTCCTTTTGAAAGGCTTGTCAGGCTCAACAGGATTTCCTCTGATTCACACTGGTACAAGCAAAATGCAAACAGATCAAGGGCTGTCAGCAGAAGTTTTTACACAAATAACTCTGGCAGATATCAGGACCTAACTCAGGTTCCTACAGATCTTCAATGCTTTTGGCTGTAGGAACCTACCCAACATTTGAGATACCAAAAGCACAGTACCAGACCTCTTGAATCTGGGACCCAGTGAAATATCCAGACTTATTTTACAGAGTCTAATAGTCTCACTTCGAATGTAACAAACTAAAAAAAAAGGAAAAAAACCACCACCAACAAAAAGAACTAATTTAACATAGTTCTTATAATGAGACATCCTATGCTGGTATAGTTTATACTTAGAAAACACTGTAATTTACTGCAAAAAATGCTTCAGTGAAATCCACAGAGCTTTATTTGTGGGTATTCACAAATTTATGACGTGAAATGGCTGACTCAGTGAACCTGTTTAATATACAGTGGGTAGGCATACTGTCTTGATTACACTTCATTTCTACCTAGTTTAAAGTAGATTTCAGGGACTTTAGGAGTTGTAGTGGTCATGCAAAGGCTATAAGGATCCAGATAGTTTTTGATTATAACTTGTGACCAATTAAAGTGGTTGGCAAATTTGCCTTAAAGAAAATACAGTCATTATGGAGAAAAAGGAGAATTTGGAGAAACTTACAGGACTGTGGTAGAAATGGGTTGTGATAGTATAATTGGTGTTGTCCTATGGGTTTCTTTTCTTTCCAGAGAAAGTACTTTGAGATAGAGCGGTGGAAGTTCAATTTATACCAGTTGGTGTTTTGGGAATTTATCATATTTTTCTTTTTTTTTTTTTTTTTT
>VZRZ01006610.1:795169-813470 GCA_013398175.1 Climacteris rufus
GGGGGGGGGGATTAAAATGTCAGAGCATTTTTCCAAAACATTTTATCAAAAAGGCTGTCTTTATTTTAGATTTCTCTTTGACAAATTGACATTTTATAACTAAATACTTCTACAGTGTAAAATTTCTTGTAAAGTCTAATCACAGATCTACCAAACACCGTCTTCTATGATCAGATTTATTCATTGGAGCATTGCATCTGTCTTTATGTCAGTGAAAGATCCTGTAAGAAGATGCAGACCACTGAATTATCAGAATCAGTGGAAAATGTGAAAAATTGAGGCAAGAAGTCATGATCCTATAAAATAGGGACACAATAAGCCTGCATGAAATTTCATCATTGCCCCTCTAAAAAGTTCTTAGTGTTCCATAACCCCAGTCTTTGAACTGCAGCAAGTTATTGTCTCCCCAATTATTTTTGAAGTACCTGGATAATGAAAAGTCCTTTCTATACCTACAGATTCTAATATTGTACCAAAAAAGCATGAACATGTTTTTTCTAGGGGTCAAGTGGCTTTTGCCTGACCACTTGTAGCATCATACTCCATATATTGCATATGTCAAAGGTCTGACAAATCTTGTCAAACCTTGTCAATATGGGCCAGTTTAACAGCCTTTTGTGGTATACTGTGCTAACACATGGTACTAGACAAATTTCAGACTATAACTGAAAGCTGGTCTTGTTAAGAAAATGTATAAAAATAAACAGAAGTGGCCACCAAGAGGAAGACATCCCACTACCATGGTCATCATACCCTTCCCAATGAAAGCTTGAGGGAAGTGATGATATGCTGTAAAACACACTCCTCACTTCTGGAGAAGGAAGATTGGCGCACTCAACCCAACCCAAAACAACATTGAAAGGACAAGCAGTTTCAGGGTAAAGAGGCAAGTAATAGTAACTTTTATTGTATAGCAATTATAAGTTTATAATTTATGAGGGCTCACTATATAGTTTGGTCTGATTGTATAGCATCAAAACTGGACTAATGGTTTGGATAACTACATTGCTAAAATCCTGATGAACAAACAAGATGTTCTTAGTTCCATAGGATCATTATATTCCTCTTTCTCATAAGAAGATTTTGGGTGTGCATCACCATTTGTTTGATCCAGATATTTTTGTTTCCTTTTGTTGGAATGGCAAACACTACTTCCTGGAGTAATTTTTTTCTCAATGTTTTAGTTTGGTCTAAAAGATAAGGAACAGAAAATGAAAGTTTATTTTCTTGAATATTTTTTGTGTTCTGTAACCATGGTTTTCGTTATACAAATCTTGGCAATAGATCCCAAGCACAAGTACAAGCTGGGCAGAATATGGATCAAGACTAGCCCTGGAGAAAAACACTTGGAGGTGTTTGTGGATAAAAAGCTCAATACAACTCAGCAATGCGTTCTTGCAGTCCCAAAAGCCAAATGTGTCCTGGGCTGCATCCAAAGCAGCGTGGCCAGCAGGGTGAGCGAGGGGATTCTGCCTGTCTGCTCTGCTCTGGTGAGACCCCACCTGCAGTGCTGCATTCAGCCCTGGGGTAATCAACATGAAAAAGATGTGAACCTGTTGGAACCACTCTAGAGGAGGTCATCATAAAGATGATCAAAAGGGCTGGAACACCTTTTTTATGAAGACAGTCTGGGAAGCTTGGCGCTGTTCAGCCGGGAGAACAGAAGACTCCAGTGAGACCTTCAAGCACTCTTTCAGAACTTAAAGAGGGCTTAAGGAAAGCTGCAGAGGGACTTTTCACAAGGGCATGTAGTAATAGAGCAAGGGGGAATAGCCTTAAGCTGAAAGAGGACATGTTTAAATTCAATATTAGGAGGAAAATCTTTCCTTTGAGGATGGTGAGACACTGAAACAGGTTTCCCAGAGAAGTTGTGGAGTGCCCATCCCTGGAGGTGTTTAAGACCAGGCTGGAGGGGGTTCTGAGTAATCTACTCTTGCTGAACATTTCCTGCCTACAGCAGAAGGGTTGGAATTAGATGGTCTTTAAGGTCCATTTCAATTCAAACCATTCTATGATTCTATGCCCAAGATGAATAAATTTAAAGATGACAGTATTTTGTAACTGTTCTGCTTCTGAATTTTCTAATCCCACAAAAGGCTGTAATAATTTCTTATGCATCTATTGAACATGTAGAACCAGATTATACCTCTGAACACAAAGCTACATCCACAGATATACATGACAAATGTATTGCAAAATTTGCAAATTTATTGCAAATTTATTTAGGCTGTTTCCTTAAGATGTTGGATTTATACAAGAAAATATGTCTCCCCAAACCCAATCAGCCTTTTAATTTCTCTGTAGTTACTTTAACTGAACAAGATTAAAAGCCAACCAAAGGAAATAACAACAGGGACAGTCAAGTCAGCATGTCAAGGGAGTCTTGTTTACAAACTATAGCCAACATCAATTTATTTCTGCCTTCAATTCCTGACCTCCACTTCAAAAATAATTATTCACAAATGACAAATCTTATGAAGTCTGTGGACTGGCATGTTATGGATCTTGTAAGTATAATAACTATATATTTACTCCTTCAAAAGTCTTCATTTGGCACCTTCAAAATACCAGGCAGACTTAGCAGCCAGATGCCTGCTTATTGAACTGATACATGCAAATAATATTTGTAAGCAGTAAATTGGGATTCTAAGATGGTGTCTGTAGTAAAAAAAAAAAGGCAAAAATATATTCTAGACTTGCATATACTTTTCTTACTTCAGAAACACCATAATCAAGACTATTGTCTCTAGACAAAAGTATTTTTTCCATTTGCTTCCATAAATAATACTCTGATGTTCCATAAATGCCTTCTCTGTTGGAAGTCCAAAAAGCTCTTAGACTGTAATAGTAAAACAGGACTTGCCTGATTATCCTGTTATTCTTTTCAAATACACTGATTTTTTTTTGAAAACAATCAAATGTTTTCAACTATCTGAATATTTGTAATCCTTATTATTTTCTGTGGTTTATTCCACAGAAGTTTGAATTTCATCTCTAATTATAAAAAATAATCCCTGTTATGAACTCCTACTATTCTGTTCACTGTGCCAACAAAAATGTGGGAAAAACATACAGAATAACATATACATTGACCTATGTAAGAATGGAAGATTCCTTCTCTTCACCAGAGCAAATATGTGGTGTAGCTTATGCAGTAAACAAGATACAAACCATTGTTATTTTTGAAGTAATCAAAATCAAATATTGCCATTTATTCCCTTTTGCTATAGAAAAGCTCATTCTCTGAGAGCTATTTTTTATCTCCTTATTTAAATTGTAGTTAGTGTTTGTCAGAAGTAAGCATCATAGACATTTTTTTCCAATACTGGCAATATTTGGTAGCTATCAGAAAAAGACGTCAGTATATTGCATACATTTTGATTTATAAGTAAATTCTCACTTAGTTAACAACTTTATTTATCTTATTGGTATCCCAAGGAAATTGATGGCTGACAAGAGCTTGAAATTAAAATGCAGTCAAACTAAACTATCTTCAGAAGAAATAACTTGCCTATTACCATTGTAATACTTAATTTCATTGCTGGACACCTTTGAAATATTTAGCATAAAATTAACAATAACTTTATATTACAGAGGACCTGTGTAACATTCATTAGTGTCATGCCTGAGAGCCTTTTGAAAGGAATTAAATAATGGAAGCCATGGTTCACTATTTGTTTTAATGATATATTGAAAAAGAGACAAAGTTTTTTGACTTCTGTTTGTGACTGTATTTTTGGTATTCTGTTCCAATCGTGTTAGTTTAATCCAGTAGGTATGTGGTTCTGTGTTGCAAAGGCCAGGGGTGGTTTCTTCTCTTCTTTCCCTCATCTTTGATGAGCATTTTAGCTTCTGGAAGTATTTTTCATTTGTTTTAGGAAGTTATGGAGTGGTTAGCAGTGTATCAGCGAATGAAGTGGAAGTTGAAACTTCCGGAGTAAACATCTATAATATTTGGTAGCAGAAGGAGACCAGATGTGTTGCATCAGGCACTCTCTGGTTTTGTCCATAGTGATAAAACTAAATAATCAAACTGAATGATGAAACAGTGACATTGCTCTGGCCTTGAGGCCAGGTAACACACAGTACAGCCACTTTGCATGACATAGCGCTTGGCCAGGGATATCCTCTGGTGATGCTAAGTCATAATTGATGTGCCATGTGAATGTATTTCAATTCACTTCAAAGTGTCTGAAATTGTGTGATGACTGTGTTGCAGCTCATCACAGAGGTGTTGCCATGGCATGAAACACAGAGTGAATTATGTCCTCAGGTGTGGCTAAAGAGTATATGGAGTCCTATAAGGCTTCAAAGCTGACTGGGGTAGTACTGACAGACTGTGGAGGGAGGACACAGTGAAATTTTATGAAGTCATATATGTTCCCTTTTTGAGGAATCCCTGGAGTGAATTACGTTGAGAAAACCTGAGATGAGTTAAACAAGGTGAAAGCCACTAAGCAGTTGGGTGGACAATCAGGAGTCCAGTGCTGAAGTAATTCCCTGGCCTTCTGTTATGCAGAGGTGTAAATATATACTGAATATCTTAAAAAAATTTAAAAAAAGGCAAATACAGGGATACATTAAAGCATTTAGGTGTATTCAGGTGTCCCACAGTTATCAGAAAGCACATGAAGGCCTCACCTAACTTGTACACTTTCATATAAAGCATTCTTCCCACTAAAATACCTTTTAAAATATGTGTGTAGGCAAAACTGTGGATTTGGGTCCCATAAGGGTCCACTTAAGTCTTACACGACGCGGTACTGAGAGTCATTGAGATGTCTTTGGAACCTGCCATGTGAGAACAGGTTGAGTTTAGATAGGTTAGAAAGGCAGCACAAGGAGCAGATAAGACTCTATTTTCTTGGTTGACTGGAATTGCCCGTGGTTCCTAGAAGTTTCTTTTGTTCTTCTCCTGCAAAAGAATAGCTTGATGAGTACATAGATTTATTTAGTTGTATTTATGTATATGCATGGAAATGAATTGCTGAACTCTGCACAAATACTGAAAAACACTGAAGGAAAGCTGATCTGAAGAAATTATTTGCATTCGTTTTGCAAATTTCCTCTTTGCAGGAATTATTCTACAGTGTAGATCAGGAGCATAAACCTGGCCTCTCAGCAAGATATCATTCACCAGGACGTTTTTCTCCCATTCTTCAGCCTATTTCTTGTTCTTTTTCCTCAAACCCTTCAAACACAGTTGGGAACCAAGAGGTTTGTTCATCCTCCATTCTGTGACCGAAAGCGCATTCCCCAAGGTATCCTCCATCAGGTGAATAATGCATATCTGTTTGTGTGAGAATATACAGAGCCATTTGGTCATGTATGTGCCCTGATGCACATACTCGTTCCTTTGCAGCACCAGATGTGTCTATGACAAGAGAGAGGCTGTTTGCATTTTATCTATGCAATGGATGCATGAGATATCACATGATGAGGAAGAGGCTAAAGAGTAATTTTGCTTTAGGTGAAGAAAAGTGGCCCCATCCCCAATTCATATATGAGCCCCCAGGGAATCTTTCTGTGCTCTATTTCATTGATCCATGACAGGATTCATCATGAAATCTCTTCTGGTGGAGAAGACATACTCCCACCAGTAGCAGACATAAATCAGCCCTCCTAAAAAGATTCTGACAGATTCCTTGGATGGGGCCTGTGCTGAACTCAAGCTGGGGTTCAGTCCCTGAATGGACATGAGCAATGGACAAACATGTTCAAGAAAAATCATGTTGGTAAGCAGATGGGATGACAGATGTTAAACTGGCTGTAGTTTTACAGTGTATATTCCCAGAAATAAGTAGTCATATCAGAATTGAGTATGATGACTCTTATCTCCAACAATGCAAAATACATTTAGGAACCCAGAAAAAGCCAGAAGAACCATGGTTCATGAGGACTCCACAGACATCTGTTTGAACTGCAATTGACTTTCTCAGAATGTTCTCAGGAATAGGCTTTTTCACTTTCCACATAAATTTTACTATCAAAGGAAGACCTTTCAGTAACCTTGGAGAGTGCACAGAACTCAGGAAAACCAGACCCAAAACGAACACAGCACTGGACTTTTGGTAGATTATGACTCTGTACAGATGTTGAAGCAAGATTATCTGTTCAGATGAAAGTAGAAATTGTGAATATCAGATTGGGAGAGGAGATAACATTGAGGTGAAGAAAATGGATTAAAACTCAGGAAAGATGGATTTAACCCATACCTCTGATTTCTTGCCAATTTTATGACAGTTACTTCTTACCTCTTTGTTTTGTTCTACACCTTGTTGAAGGGATTACATTCCTCCTAGCTCTTGTCCATGGTCTCTGTTTAGAATATGGTTTCTGTCATCAATATCTCTGATGAAAAATACATGAGCTGTGAAATCTCTACACAAACCCTTCAGTGACTCCAGTTCATAGTTCTGCAATCTAAGAACAATCATGAACAATCACAGCAAAAACCAGAATCTGAGGATACTCCATGCAAAGGGAAGGAAAATTGGTATAGAAATAGAGAGTGATAATCAGAATAATTTCAAATGACATTGCATACCATACAGACAAAAACCATACAGCTTTGACTCGTTTTAGTAGCAGCTGAACCATCTGTCAGTGGTAAATTCATTGACCAGTGCCATCAGATTTACTGGAACACTTAAGCCTGTGTACTGTATGAAAGCAGAGGTACTGATAAACATGATGGAGTCAGTAGTCATATCTTTCTAATTCCTCCACTTCATCATCATCCATCATAGTTGCTAGGCATTCTGTACATGAATTGACACTCCTGCATTTTCAATCAGCATTCAAATGTTTTATTGCTCAAGTTGTTATCTTCCTTTCACAACTTCCATGTTCTGATGGGGTCTGATCCTAGCTATGTGTGTTGCTGTAAATCCCAAGTCTTTCTTTCAACAACTAATGAGTTACTCCTAGCAGTAATGCACAAATTTAAAGTTCATTTATTTCATTCTTTTACAGTCACTCAAATCCAGCCTAGTATTTTGGTTATTGCCTTCCTAATTATTACATCAGCTGCATATACATGTAGAGCTATACAACCCATTATTTATTGATAATAGAAAGTGTCTATACAGGGAATATCCTGTTTTGCAGGGGTTTAAGTATCTGCCTTAAGGGCTCAAACCCCAAAAACATTACAGGATAGCTTCTCTTTGTCTTCAGTGGTCAGTCCCCAGGAGATCCATATCTGTAAAATTAATAAGCCTATTGCTCAATTGCACTGTCAAAAGGAGAAAATAACTGATGCATTTGAGATCTTTTATTTTTAGCTTAATGCAAAGCCATGTTAGGTATAATCCCATTTTTCAGAGTGAATGAAATCGCATGTTATCTGAAAAGCTAGAGCTGCTGTGTCAGATTGATGGAGCTTAACTTGTTTAGCCTGACATATGCTGCTGAGGATCAAAAGACATGGATGTAAACAATGGCGTATCTTCAAGGTCAGGAAACTCTAAGGAAGTTGTCTTGCTATGATGTAGGATAGAAAGAGGAAGCATGTTAATTGTATAGATAACCACAGCCATCTGAAACAGTACAACAGCTTTCATAGGGATGAGTCCCAGGACATAAGGCAAGTCCAGTAAGGCAAGTGCAGAAATACTCTGCTGCTCATTCATAAGTTTCCTATATGATGGCCTCTTATTTTCAGCAAATCCTTAGCTTAAATGCTATTCTTTTTTATCACTGCTTTTCTAGCACAAGACAGATTCTTTCTGTGTTTCCAAGCTCTCTTCATTTTGCAGTATAAAAATGGTACAGTCCTTAAACTATTGTCCTCAGTATTTTGTTACCATCTGGAAAAAACATAATAATTTCTGGACTGAGGCCTTAGTGTTGGACAGATTGTGTAGAAATATGGAGTATCTTTCCATTGTGAGCGCTGTTATTATAAGATTTGTGAGCCCCCAGTCTTTGAAAATTTTATTCCAAGAGAGCACAGAAACATCAGAGAAGACTTTGGGGTAAGTCTATGTTCCTTTGCCCAGCTTTAAAACTTTTTTGACCCCCAAACTAATAATCATCTAGTAAAGGCTGGAGGGATCTCAAGAAATGAGTGATGATTACTATCTAGTTATTTTAGCCACATAGCCAAGTGTTCTTGCTAACATTTATAAATAGCATTTATTCAAGATTTTCCCCTTGGTTAACTACTAGTTAAATTTTTTACCCCTCTCTCTCTCTTTTTTTTTTTTTCCTAAGCAAAGTTTAACTATGTGGAAGAGCAGAATGACAATGCATGTTCCATTTCTGGATTTCATTGCTGTTTCTGGAACAGGACTTAGTGGGCACAAAGATACCAGTCAGTGCCTGATTGGAGGCTGGAAAGACAGGCAAAGGCTATGGCAGATATGTGGATCTCTAAGCAACTAATAATTTTTATTGAATACTATAATTTCAGAAGAAATGAGGAACAACTGCAGACTACCTTTACAATCTTCTACAGATCTTAACAGTGAAATATTTTGATAGGCATCTAACTCTCTGACCTACATCGAACAAATGGAAAATTGTCACAAACCTTCATATTTGACCAAGTGAAAATGACATTATTAGGACTAAAACCATTGAATGCAGTCAGTCCAACTGTGTTACATCCAAGATCTTTCCTGGTTAGGAAATATTGAATTCCAAACCAGAGATTTCTTCTCTGTTTTAAACAAGATAATAACTGTGAAGATTTTTCAAAGATTATCACGTAAGTGTCCAGTTGCTTTTAGCAACGGTTTTCTTTCTTATCAAAAGTGAGAAACAGGCTAACTTTTCCCATCTCTAGACTGTAGTTCAGTCTGCTACAAATGTTGCGGAAACAGGAAATTTGACATTTCCAGCTATTGGCTGCAATTTGTAATCCGTTGCAGAATTGTGAAGTCACTGAGATGACATTTCTTTGAATGTCACAGTCATGTTGGTGGAATTAATGACAGCATAATAAAAAAATGAGTTAATAGTACGATTATTGAATACTACCCAGACCCAGTGTTTTAGGGGTAGCAGAGAATAACGTGATATTGCACAATTCCAAAATCTAGAAATTCATCTGTTCAAAATCTGTCTTTTGCTTGTGTGCATGTAGTGTAGTATAGCTGGACACCTAAGCAGAAACTTGAAAATTACCAAGACCTCTAATGATTTTTCTTATGTAAATTTTACTACCTACATCAACACCAACTGCACATAAAACATTAACTGGCTTCAGAATGTTCCTGGATATGGTAATAAGTTTCTTCAATTTTTAGCTACAAAGAAAGCCTCTACTATTAGTGCTTAATTACGAAGTCCTGTGAAAGTCAATTTTATTCCCATAATTGTAAATACAAGTTAAGACACTGGCTATTCTGATAAATAAGAAGTATCCTTTTCAGGTAAAAGAGAGTTCAAATTTCATATTGCATTCATCTGACATCACAATGATTAAAAACGAACCAAGTAAATATTGCAGTCGGTGCCATCCTCTCTGTATTAACCAATTAGGTATTCAATTCAATCCGCTGTACTTTTTCTAAAAATTTCTGCTTTCAGAGGACCAAAGAATTTTTTCTCCTCTGAATGCATAAGCATGCTAAAAAAGAGATCAAAAGAGAGTTGGATATTTTGTTCTTTCCGGTAAGGTCTCCTGAAGAGGAAAGAAAAGTTTATTTGAAATTTGTATGGAAAAAAAGTCTTCATTTTTTTTCTTGCTAACACAACCTGCAAGGAAACTTGCAAATTCCTAAAGAATCAGGCTTATGTGGTCACTGTCTGTTTGTCCTTAACTTCTGAAAATGAAGTCACTGCTCAGCTGAATTTAAGTCAAAAGCAGAGGACCCTAGCTGTCTGTAGGACTTACAGATATGTTCTGGGAGGAGAAAGAAGACCCTGTAACAGCCTTCACTAAGAGAAAAGGTGATAAATGAGAATATGCATTACTAGATAGCTGCAAAGCCATGTGGGAAAACAACGTGAATGCTTTAAACAGGAATAAAAGAATTTTATCACAACTTCTAGCAACCCTAAGATTCAAATGCACAGATAAAGCCCTGGAAGTCTGGTCAGTTTTGGTACTTTCATTACTGTTTTTTGAAGATTTTCCTCTAGATTCTGTTAGAATGAAAGCTGAGACAATGGGGCTTATTACTGTAGCAAATGGTGGGCTTCATAAAAAAATCCATACCTGTGAAATCCCAGCTCCCACAAGGCACTAGGAATTATCCCATATAATTACTCCTTAAATGTCAAATCTATTTAATACCCTGTAGGATCTCCCTTCATGCTGTACCTTCCATGGGTTACGGAAGGAGAATGAAATTCCAAGGTGGTGCTAAGCTTTGGTGACCAACAGTTTGATGTATCATGAAGTGATAAGTAGTAGAGCTCAGTTTTCCCTTCTGCTGCATGTAGAAAGGGTTACATAAGCCTCCATGAAACATATTTCAGCTACTGGAGAGCTATACAGGTCAGGAAATTGATTTTTACCTCTTCCTGTGAACCTTCAAAAGCATTGCATAGAGAATTTGCACATAAATGCTTCCTCAAGGGGAGACTTTAGCACTTATTTTCTCAGTTTGACTTCGAATAGATGGCCAAAATCATGAAAATTCATTTGCAATCACAGGTTTTCCTGGAAAAGGATTAAGACAGAAGTTAATGTCACTGGTTTCATGGTCTAATACTCATTGAGAAAGTCTGAAAAATGAGTACATATAATTGCTTATCTGTACCTAGTGAACACCATTTAAAAACTTCAAAATGTTAATGTGACTGCAAATTATAATTTTTTCCCTCAGGAATAGAAAATGTGTCTGAAGTTCATGCCAGAAATCTCATGTTGCTAAAGTTTTAATACCTGAAATGCAGAACTCAAGGCTATTAATTTCGTTAAAGATACTGCAGTAAATGTCATTGCTAGCTGGAACATAGAGTTTCAGGGATTAATACCACATTCACTAGTCTGTTAAACAAGAACAGCAACAGTGCAAAGGATTAAGAAGTGATTGCAAATAAAACCAAAGAGAAAAGTGCAGCTCTAATCGTTCTTAGTTATCAAGAAACAACAGTGTGCTGGTTCTTTAAAAGTAAAGAATCAGCATTGTTGTGGATTCAAGCTTCTTTCTGTATTTATGTGACATAAAACTTTCCAAATTCTCTGTGCTGGCCAAAGAGAAGCTGAAGATAGTGCTACAATACAAGTGAAGATAGTTACAAGCTGTTAGATAGTGAAGATAGCTTAGCAAAAATTGCATGAAAAGGCCTCATAGAAGCACTGCAGTGTCCCACTAATTCAGCACTTCAGAGCATCAAAGCACTATGTAAACATTAACTATATGTTAGTCATAGTTCCTCCAATCAGCAAGACTCCCTTGTAAATGCTGTAGAGTTGCAGTTTCACTAGTCACATGCACAATATTGAAGAGAGCAAGTTATATTGTCATTCAGAGTAAATCAGGAGACTCTGCATTCAGCTTAGCACAATGTATGAAATATCATTTGGGTAGGACAGAATGTGTGATATGTGAGAGTAGATTACAATAAATTTAGAAAGTTAAACAGCCTGATTTGCATAAGTAGATTTTTTTTCCCAATATTTACTCTTTCAATATTTATTTTTTCCATATGTTGATTCTTTTTAGATCTTCCACCTGCTTCAGTTATGCTGCTTTAAAATTTCTGGTGATATAAGAAGAGCCTGCACAAAGAGATTTGGTGCTTAGCACTACTGAAAAAGTGAAATTACACCTGCAATCCAGTCCACCTATCCAGATATGTAATGTGAAACAAACTAGAGCACTGTTTCACCTAAAAAGCCTCCTCAAGCAAGCACCTTGCCTAGTCAAGAGAATGAGAAAGATCTCTGAGATATGTGCAGAGGGAAAATACCACTCACCTATTTTAGGTATCTGTTTTTCTCATGCAGTCTAAAAGGAGCAGTGTTTGTTTAGTGATGATGAGTGTCTTTGGCATAATAGCCTAAGATCAGAGCCCTAATTCAGAAAGAGAAAGACACAGAGCTCTCCTTCTAGCTCCCAGACACTTCACATTTTCATCCAGTGGGAGTCTAATGTCTCACGTATAAAGCTTAGAGGGAGTTGCCCCTTGAGCTTAGTTGCCCTTGCCGGGTCTGTGGCCAAAACTCTGCATGAAGTTTCCATTTCTCTCCCTCTCTGACATCTTGGAGTTTTCCTTCCTCACTGTGTGATATTACAGGTTCACCCAGAGGGTGGGAATGTCCTTCCCAGGATATCTCAGAGCTTCATCATGCAGAGGCTCTTCTGAGATGTTTTAGCCATGGCAGCAGCAGCTTTCAGCCTTATGAAATTCATTGCATTTGGGAAACATCTCCATAACACAGTGTGTAGAAGATGTATTATTTATACATAGAAGCACAGACTGCACAGAGTAAGAAGCAGGGCCAGCATGTCCCGGATAAATTGAGCCTAGCGCATTTCTGCTGTGCTTTGGGACTGTGGCCATTTTTTTTTCTAGGCACCAGGCATGCTGTATTGATCTACAGCTGCTGGTCCTCCTCTGAGCTTATTGTTGCCTAGAAATCATAGGCAAATGTATCACACTTTGCAGTGTTAACAAGACGGTCCTTAAGCAACGTGGTAAATCTGGACCTGAGGATAATTTTGTAGTTCTCGGTCAAGTCTAATTTTCATTTTTTTTCCTCCAGATATCAAAATCTGTACTAAGTACCAAATATTTTTGCTTTCACTAAGAAGCAAATGGATATCTATATTCATCCCGATTAGTTACCTATATCGACCCCTAAGAGCATCCTGGTTTATTTACCAGGTTGAACTGAAGTTACTGAGGCTAACATATTGCTCACAGAGAGGTTCCAAATCTCTGCTGATTAGCTGAAGCTGAGTTGAAACCTTTTTTCCTGAGGCAAGAGAAGTGAGTATTTCTACTGTGCAAGGTGGAAGCACTCTTGCTCCTTGTCTCTTGAACAGATTCCAAGATTCACAGGGTCTCTCAAATGTAGCAGTAGATGACAAAATCTAAAAGGAGATGAATATACTCAGAAACCACGCAGAGTTTATGCACAGTAAGAGCAGTGTAAGAATTCAATCCTATTCTAGTTAAGGAGAGAATTCATTTGATCTCTGTCATCTATGTTAATCTACATTTCTTTCCTCTCACTGTTGCTGTCATCTCTTGTGAATACAGCTCTGGGATAACAGTAATGCAAAAGAGTAACCCAAAGCAAAAGTGAGTCTCTCACTGCATTGTAAAACCCCTTTCAAACCTTCTCCTCTTTCTAAGATGTATTTACAGTTTGTCACAGTTATGTCTAGCAGATGAAATTAATCCTTGTCAGGTCTGAAGCTTTTTCTTAATATTACAAATAAGATTTACCTTGTCAGTAGATTCAAATATGCTAAACTGTCATGGTCTGATTAAGAGTGCAGATGGTTCAGAAGGAGTGTGGAGCATGCCCATAAGTTGTCTGGTGGGGTACAGCCCAGAACAAGCTACATGACACAAGGTCTGTTTCAGGAAAGAAGAGGGCCAAGAATCCCTCATCTATCCTGGGAGAAGAGAGAAACCAGCTGAGTGACAACAAGTTACAAAGGCAGGTCAAAAATCAGGAGGAAAAAACAGCAAAGCCTTTAAAATTCTAGTAGACTTCTGCTTGCACTACTAAATTTGTAGCTACCAATCCAGTTCCAATTCAACTATCTTTAACTTATTCCTTTTACCTTAAGCTATGCAATAAAGCAGATGAAGAGTTTTGTTTAAGTGGTAGCTGTAACAGCAGGATCTGCTTATGCAGTCATGAGCTGCATTCAACACTGTATGATGAGAAGAATCTGAAAATATGGCTCTCTGCTTTTGTCCATTGGTTTTGGTATGTTAGTTTTCTTTTTGTAAAATTAGGAAAAGAAGGAAACTGACCTTCAACAGCAAGTAGAACTCTAACTAAACTCTCCAATGAAAAAATTTTTTGCTTTTCCATGACTTTGATAACACCGAGATGTACAAGTCATTGTACATTTCCATCTAGTTCAAGATCAATGGTCACATAAGCTAGACTCATTCCCAGCACACTTCAGTGCTATGAAAGGATCAAGAGCAGAATTCAACTGTTCTGGGTATCTTGGTAGGTGATTTAATGAACATTCACCTTGTTCGCACATATTGGTGTGATATATAATGATTTGCTGTCAGCTGAAAGGAACATCTGAGTAGACAGATTTCATACAAACTGAGGGATAGAGATGAATACAGTAATTAACTGATCTGTATTAAATGGAGAAGTCTGCATGGTCACCCAAATTTCCAGACTTTGACAAAAATTGCAGCTGCATCTGCACAGAGGATCCTGGTAGCCTGGGATGGTGTGGATAAAGAAGAAAGAGGATGGGAGGGTGGAGGAAGAGGGGAAAATGAAATAACGGAGGGGTATGAAAGCTGAACACCTGTCTAGAGGTAGGGATTGGCAGTGTTACAGTTTCACAAAAAGGCAATGATTCTGGAGTCTGTTGTGGTATTTGATGGATAACTTCATAGAATTCTGTTATAAACATTGTAACATTTTGCAATTCTCTTATCCTTAATGACATAGTTGAAGTAGCAGAAAAAACATCTCACTGACATTTGTATCAAGTACATTTTCTGGTTGTCATCTAATAGATGCAGGGCACTTTGAGTTACAGCTACATAATTACAGATGATCCTTACAGAAACAAGCAGATCTGAAGTTGAAATTATAGTCTTAGTAGGTAGTCTACATTTAAACTAAATTTGAGCATTATTTGAAGCTCTCAATGTTGCCTCAAACTGGATTTTCAGCTTTAATTAATCCCATGAGTTTGTAGGTTAAAGTTCTTGGTATAAAAGTAGGAATATTTTCAGTTTGTTTTCGGTTTCCCCTTCCAAATAGATGTGAAAGAGCAGGAATGCTGTTTCTACACAACATTGATCATTTACTTTATGCTAACAGCAACAGCTCTGAAAGAGGCATCCTTAGATCTGATAAATGATACATTTACTGGTCTGCAATCTGCTGGAGTTTAGAGAAACTCAATCTCTTTTAATTTAAAGCTCCATTCACTTTTGTTTAAAGGGTCACACTGGGCCCTGGATTTGATCTTTTAACTTTCACAGTGGAGATGGTGGTTATGACATGGATGTCTAGAGCGTTCCCTTTTGTTCCTTTAGGTTGACAGGGCAAAGTTGTCAGCTATCAAAAACAAGGTGTCAGAAAAACCTCACATCTTCACTTAGCACTTGACCCTGAGGACCTGGCTTCTCAAGTGTTCTGAATGCAGCTATTGACACTGCACCTGCAGTTGCTATATTTAATTACAGTAGGTAGCATGAGGAAACCACTCTTTAAATATCTTAGGGGGATTTTCTGATCCACTGGTGGCTGGATGACATTCTTTCCAGTCTTGTCTCCCATTCTCCTTCATGCTTTTGGAAACCTCCTACTAATAAGGTCATCTCATCACTATGATGTCTGGTTATGGATGAGAAATGCAGAAATTCTCTGAAGCTATACATATTTCTTCAGGTGTATTTACTCTGGCTATTTAATTACAAGGAATTAAAGAGAAAAGAGTGAGATTCAATCCCTCTCAGACATTTAATGGTCCTTTCACCCATTTACTGTTCAATTTCTGGCTTGTGCTGTTACCATTTATTACTTAACTTACTGTATTGCTTGACTCTACAAGGTCAGTTAGGGTGCTGTTTATTGAAAAGAGGTACATAATAAAATACTCAAGCATCATGTCATTGCTTTTAAATTAAATGCCTCAGAAAAATACAGTTGAGTAGCTAGTGAGCTAGTTAAGTGGTCTAGCATGTTTACAAGGAAACACAGCACGCCTGAAAGGAATTTCTAATTTTAAAAATTAAAAACCTGGCTTTCCTCAAGGGTGAAGTATCTTCAAGAGCACAAATCTACCATGAAATGCAATAACTCTCTTCTCTGAAACAATATAGACAGCATTTCTAATGCAGGTTTTTAATTATTCAGATGAGAAACTTCAGCCCTGGGAATTGCAACATGATTTCAATAGTAGGATGGAAACTGGGACAATCCTTATCTTACTGTTTAAATAGAGGTGGCTCTTTATGAAGCCATCAGAGTTACTCTATTTGGCATTGGTACAAATATTTTGTCTGAGCATCACAGAATCAGAACTTTTCTATCACATACTGTGTTTCTCTGGTATGCTGAGTATCTTGATGGGAAAAGTAAGAATACTTTATTCTCTTTCTAATCCTTGATGTTCTCCAAAGGCCTGTCCCTGTTGTCAAAATGAAAGAGCCCACTGCTTTTAGGGCTTAGGCAGTTTTATGAGAGATCCTATGGGCTCACAAGTAACACTCCCACTTTACAGTGTCTTACACTGTATTACACAAATCTGTGTGCATATGCTTCCTGTCAGCTTGATTTTGTAAGTTTGCTTTATGGTGCTTTTCTCCTCAGCTAAATCACTTTTATTTGTCCTTTGCCATTGCTTTCAACCTTGATGGAGTCTGTCTGTGCATGTTACTACTGACTTCATTGCTGACACCTGAAAAATGTGGCATTTTTCAAACCATTTGTTTAGTAAAACTTACTTTAACACTTTAGCAAACTTTTGGAAATTAAAAGTAATTAACTAAGAGAACTGAATTAATTGAATTAATTAATCAGGGAAAAAAAGGTTTGGATACAAAACAGAACTCAGCGTTCCCATTAGTGATCCAATATTGCCAGCAGCCAGGGATCTCAGCAATGAAATGTGGCAGTAGATGAAGGGAATAACATGATATTGCCAGGGTACTGAGCTTTCTACGCAAGACATAATGCACCTGCTGTGAGTGTTGTAATCTCAGGGCAATATGGTTCTGTTCTCAATTATTCCAAGAGTTAATTCAGCTCCTTCAGCAGCAACTCTGTGTGTATGCCTGGACAAAAGGAAATGGTATTTGTGAAGGATCTGCATTGCTGATTTTAACTCACAATCTTCCCTCCACTCAGAGCTGTAGTCACAGCACAGCCAAAACAGAGCCCGTCCTCTCTTTGAAAACCTGTTAAATAGTTTCCTATTTAAAATCTCATTTATTAGCATGACAAGTTGAGCTACAAGGATTTCAGTTGAGACAGGGCTGTAATGATCTGGATATGGTTCAACAGAATAGTGACATGAATCAATTCACCAAAATGATGGTTTCTGTATATACTACTGCCATCCACCTTACAGAGGTTGAATGATTTTTTTCATGTCAACTCTAGATATATTCTTCCTTTACGCTTACTACAACTTTTTCCCCCATTCTTGAAATTCTCAGAACAGTGAAGTGGTTTTTATCTTCAGCTCACAAAGATGTGAAGACTGGAGGAAATGCTGACTGCTTCTCTAGATGATGCTAAAACAGATGCAAAATAAATACATTGCTGGAAAAATGTTCTTCTACCCCCTACTACTTTTTTGCCTTCCTTACTGTAAGGAAAGAGAAAGCTGAGATAGAAGTTAGCCAATTTATCTGCAGAGGCACCCTTCCTCACAGGAAATACTCAGCTGAAGAAAATGTGTGGTACAAATAAAGTACCAATGGAAAAGACAACATGAGCCAGACACTCATGCAGTAGAGTTAAGGAGAGACGCAGTAAAGTTGCACGTAAAGTACTGGAAATACCATAGACATCGGGGAAGAAGGTGTCCTTGGGTTGGTTTATGCGACCTTCCCTGTATCACATAATTTAGTCCAGCTGCATTGGCAGTAAGCTAAGAAACCAGTAAAAGAAAGACCTAGGCAATGAAAACATGCACATTGTAAATATAAAGTCATGTACTGCAGCGATAAAACTCTATCAAAGTGTGAAATGAATGGGGGAAAAAAAGAAATATTGAACTGTGATGGTTTGATAAGTTTGTAAGGTCTAGCTTTTTGGGTGTGGTAGGGGCCAAAAGAGGGCTCCTGTAAGGAGCTTCCAGAAGCTTCCACAGCTGTCCAATCAGGGCCTATCTCTGATGGCTCCTGGGAGATTGATGTGTTGTTTTCCACAGCTGGGCCAATTAGGAAGGACAGAAGCGCCTCTGTGACAGTATATTTAAAAACCAATCTCTGTAGTACACGCGCGCGCACCATGTAGTCACGTAGGAGTAGGTTGGGTGGAGGAGAGGGAGTATAGCAAACAGCTAAGAAGAACAAATGAACCATCAGATATGAAGGCCAGCAAACTCTGCCAGTCTGCCAAAGAAGAGGAGTGATGGGGGAGGAGGTTCCTGCATCATTGGAACTGAGACATTCTCATGGCCTGTGGTGAGAAACTTTAATCAAACTTGGAGCAGAGACGGTG
>VZRZ01006610.1:813948-886820 GCA_013398175.1 Climacteris rufus
GGGGGGGGCAGGAAGATGTGAAGAAGGCGGAGGAATAATGTTTAGGAGATGTTCCTTTGTTTTTGCTTGCTCCTTTGACTCTGTAATAAGTTCACTTTATCACTTAGAAGCACTGACCTTGTCTCAGCCTGATTTTGCTCCTCTGCCAGCATTCCTTATCCTGGTTTAGTAACACAGTTCTATTCAGAAGGGAGAAAAGCGCAGTACTAGTGGGGCCTTGGCCATTGGCCAGGGCTAAACCACTACATGAACTTCTACTTATCGAGGATGGGTGCTGATCACCAGATTCCGAAATCCAGTGAAGAGCTCTGCTTTTAGGGATTAAATGTTACATTTTCTCCAGTTAGCTTCTCCATTCCACAGAAAGATTTTAAAAATAAGAATTGTTATCCTGTCCTAGATGACTGAAATGCAGAGCATTGACAGAGATGTAAGACATGGGGAAACAATCTTTTTTTACCACTGAAGTGTTTTCATAGAATATTTGAAAAGGGAGGAGATAAGAAAATTTGTTGCTTTTATTGTTAAATGAAAGGAAGCAGAAAATAATCCATCAGTGGCCTGATCCATGACACAAAAATCCCAGGACTTTTCTAATCACTCTCTCTCTGGCAGTGGAACCAATAAACCCTCCTACAGCTGGCCTGCTGAAGGAAGTTACTCTAAAACTCAGCTTCTGATGTTTGCAACTGCCAAGTGAGTATTCCACTCTCACCTTTAGGTATCTATTTTGGACCATATTCAAGGTGAGAAGAACAGTGTGAAAGCCAGTGGTTACAGAAAGAAAGGTGGGTATCACAGGGTAGTGTTATAAATTTCCATGTTTTCAGTGCCTGGTGAAAACATTTTCTTTGCGTCCCTGCTCGAGGGACAGGGACATGCACTTTAAAGGCCTCCTATGGGGATTCAATCCACCTCAACCACCAAGCTTCTTAGCTACAAAGTGGCACCCCACCAGTGTGTTTGTGTGTGTGAGAAGGGTTTTATGGACAAGAGAGTACAGGAAGAGATTTCAGTGGTTTGATGGGCAGGTGAGCTGCTGCACCTGCCCAGGTGGGGATGGCTGGAGTGTGCCTGTCTCCATGCAATGCTCTCCCAGAATGGTGCCCAGGTGGTGCCAGGCTTGCATACCTCTCTCTCCAGTGTACCTGGTGTTGGTATAGTACATTTGCAGACAATCCCAGAGCTTAAAAAATGCCCTTCCTTCTGTATAAAGCAATTACTCATGTGAAAAGATGATTCACCCCTGGGGAGGAGTGAACTGCATTATATGCCAGGGGAGGGAAAAGGTCTCTGTTACTGGTTCCTGTTCAAAGGAAAAAGGTCTCTGATACTTGAGCTCTTAGAGGTCAGAATAAAAATACTTCATCTAATTCTGCGTTCAAGGATCCTGTTGTTCTTAGGGTTAGGAAAAGACTTATGTTTGATAAGTAGTCATTTTATCAGAGTGTAGCTAAGATGTACTAATTACTTGCAACACTATTTCCTTTTTTGACAGAAAAACCTACAGGCTTCATGCATGAAAATATGATGATTTTTCTAGTGTAATTTCATTACTTGACCCCCATTGTAATTTATTGTAATTTATTTCAGAAGCAGAAGCTACTAGAGAAATCATATTACCTGGGTTTTATTGCTGTCACTTTTGCTGGACAGAATCCAAAGATAAAGTATTGCTAAGTACCATGTGTGCGTGATCAGGAATCACATACATTGGATGTGTCCTCTTGATCCACTTCAGTTCTTAGGGTTAGGATTGTAGCAGCGCGCTTGGCAGAAGCTGCTGCTTTTGAGCTTCAGGTTTTGGTGGGAAGAAAGCCCAGGCTAAGCCCTCAGCCTTCTTCTTCCCATATCTGAACTCTCTGCCTGAGCTGTGGTAAAATCCCATATTTCCTTGTGTTACCTGTGCCTGTATCTCAGATGCCATATATGGCTATGTCCTGGAAAGCTCTTCCCCACTGGTCACTTTGAACTATGCCGTTCCCCATGGGGTGTTTCCTGGTCCCATCTCCCTTTAAAAGAGCCTTGCAGGGCTTCTTCCCGGCTCTTTCTTCTGGGTTACTCAGCCATCTGGATAACTCTGGACTCTCACAAAGCAACACTGGATTCACAATAAATGGCTGATATCCCAAGGAAGAGCCCTCTGTCTAGCCTTTTATTCTCGTCGTCGCTATCACGCCACACCTGGGGAAACTCTCGTCCTAGAGGAGCCAGCAGAAACAGGTTATCTGCGGTAGCTAGAACTCTGTCCTTTGGGAGAGTTATACAACTCACTCCGGCAGGCATCACGCACACATAAAAGTGCTGTCGTGACCTCGACAGCTTCTGGGCTTAGCGCTTTTATAGGATGGTTAAAGATGAGTTCCTCCTCACATGGGTGGAAGGGAAAGGAGAAAAATCCCTTCTCAGCCATACTTTCTGTCACCAGTATATTCTAAATATCTGCAATGTGTGACTAAAGGATTAAGGATTTTCATTATTGGTATGACATACAAGTCCCAGGAAACTTGTATTAAGGAGGATGAAAACTTGTGAAAAATATTGGTCTTACCTCACACGGCAAAGCAGAAGGTCGCGCTTGCTTTCTCAAGTCACCAGAATATTCCAGATGAGAAAGATGAGACCAGGAAAGCTGTGTTGAAAAACAAATGCTAAGTATCTAGGGATAATTCACATGCACACAGCTATTAGGACCAATGCCTAAATGCGCAATTGGCTCTGAAAGCTTTCTCATTCTTTATGTTTCCATAAATATTTTTCAATAGTGGAGGAGAGTGATTCTGGAATTCTCAACTGTGAGACAGGAAATTAATGCTATACCTTGCCTCTCAGAGCAAGCTCATACTGCAAATTGTCTTTGAAGTTACTTTATCCCTTAACAAATTAAATTCATTACGTTTGTTTCAGGCTATCATGACAGCCATGTGCAGACAAGGTGTATATGCAAGGCTTAGAACTGTCCTTTACTTTCAGACAAATAGATGTGAAATTTAGATTATCGCTCCCACACAGGAAGGTCAAATGTATGTCATCTTCATACGGCATGTAATTCTGAATGGAAAATGTTATGCTATTTCATATGCTGACATCAGAGACAACATTATTTAATTCCCATGAGCTGCAAAACTTGATTTCAGTACCTGTTATTGGCAGCAGAAACCAATTTAAAAAATCTTGTACAAGCATAACCGTGAGTTTTCTACACTAGGAAATTTTCCAGTAAATTAGCCGCTTTGCTTTCTCAGTGTGGAAAGGATAGAGGAAGAGGCAGCATATTAATTTACCTTAGCCAGGACTAAAACTGTGCCAGGTATATAGATGATGCATTTACTTGGCATCACTATCAGAGGAGGATAGGAGCCACCATCATTAATTTAGGAACAGAGGTGCATGTATTTCTTACAATGCTATTCAGCCACCCGCTATAAGTACCTTGTCTGGGCAGTAAGAAGTAGTTCAGACACTACAGACAATGCAGAAAAGGAATTTTGTTCATAGGAGGCAAAGAACTGTGGTTGGATCCCTTTGCTGTATTGTGTTGTAGTATATCCTCTAGTAGGGTATCTTGCCTGACCTCTGGGTTCTTCTCCAGAACGCTGCAGTTCTCCTGTAAGCCTTGTGCCCCATGTAGCAGTGCTGCAGAGTTGTTATGGATAAGCTTCACAAATGGTGTGAGGTGCCCACATTTAGGTAATGGAGTAATTCCCCTAAGGTGGGACTGATCTCCACATCACAGTCACCGAGTGTCTTGGAAGGTGGGCTAAATTCCAGCCTGTAGATGTCCATATGTGAGTGAGATGTCTAAGCTCCTGCTGCTCTTGATGCAGGCATGGGATTTGATTATTTTTTCCAAACAGAAGTTGTTATTTCCATATGCATATTATGGGCACAGTTAGTACAGGACACTCATGCCTGCTTGAAATGTCTGCCAGAGGCCAAGTGGGATAGCCTCGGCACCTCAAGTGGCCTATTTATGTGCAAACTCTAAATCTCCAAATCTCCAATCTCCAGAACTCAGACATCTAATTCACACATAGATACCCACATTAAGTTACCTAAATTTAGTCATCTTTATCTGTGGATTTTTCTCTTCTGGTTTCTGTGGGGTAATGAGTGGAGAGATGTTTTTCACTTACAAAGTAGTGTATGATCTACTATTTCCCTGAAAAACAAGATGTCCTGCATGAGGTCCTGAATTTGATGCTGAAGAGCTTCTCCTTGGAAGAAAAGTTAGGGGAAATCCTTTTTCTGTACTGAATTTGTCCTTGATTGAGGTGTGGTGACAGACTCATAGAAAGGTACAAAAATACATAGTCTCTATTACCGTGATGCCTGTTATTACGGCTTATCCCGGTAATCAGTCGAAGACGCAGAAATAATGAGAGCCGGAGTTCGGGCTGTGTTCAGAGCAAGGGCGGAAAGGGGGGGAAACCCCTTTCGTTTAATTCTTATATACACTTTTAGAAATCACACATCATTGGAGAAAGTTAACACTTCCGTCTCTAACTATATTGGTTACAAGAAGTGTCCGTCAAAGGGATCTGTGTCCATGGGAAAGGAATGTAAAAAGATAATTTTTACAACAACATAGCTATGTTTACAGAAATCGTCCTTGAGACTGTCTAACAGAGAAAACTAGCTATTTTACAGTGAAAAATGGGCAACAAGTCTCTTACCTTTATGACTGGTATTTCAATAATTAATATTGATTGACAACAAATATTTTGTGGGAAAACGATTTTGGTTTTTTTTCCAGATTTTACTCTCTTCTATCCATTTAGCTATTTCTATTTCACTTCTGTTTGTCTTGACATCCAGGCGTTTACTTTTTACAGCAATTCAAAAATGTGATGTTATCACCTGTCTGTAGAATTAGGCAGCTGAGTATCACTAAATATCCTTTTCACTAGACAGGCCAGTAAGTATTTCATTATCTTGTAAATGGTCAGTCCTTACTTCAGCAATAATGGAATGGCAAGTTTAATTTAGCTGTAAATATTTTGTGTCTATTCTTTTTTGCATATCTAATGCAAAGGAAAGTGCTTCAGTCCAGACTCTTTCTCCATGAGGATGCTGATGGAATGCCTTTAAGTTGAAGTACTGGTCTTAGAAAGGGACTTAGTCACCGAGCTACCCCATGAACCCCTTCTCTTGCCCTTGAAATGAAATGTTCAAGTCCAAAATCGGGTTGTTTCTCTCAATGTCTCTGATTCCCCTGAGCTACCTGGAGAACTGAGCTCATGCGTAAGTCTCAGCAAGCTTCACAAATTGGTAATTTCACTACTTATGTACTACATGTAATTTTCAAACAGAGGTCTGTCAGACTGGCACTCCCACAAAAAGCAGCCAAAAGGAGGACTTTTCAAGTTTCTGTTATTTCAGCTGGCAGACAATTGAGAGTTTCTGCTCAGTATTTAAGGAGAGGTTGGGTACAGCTTAGTGGTCTTGTGAGTCAAAACTTAGCAAACTATTCTGTCCATGTAATGTACAGGGAATATGGGTGGCCCCTGCAATCAAAAAGACTACTTAACTTTGTTTTCATTTCTAAAGTAAACCTCTAAGATTGTTAAACAGGAAAAGTCTGAACACACTTCCAAATGCAAAAACCTCAAGCGGTAGTCTGATTTTTGTAATAGAAAAAAAATGCATGAACATACAATACATTCGAGATACATTTTAAAGCTGCTATATAACAAAGGGGATTTTTAAAAGACTTATGTATTTAATAATAATAACATTAACTGGTTTCCATTTATAGCAGTATCACAGAATCTCGAATGTTTTTATCTTAATTAGTGATCCATCTCTAATATTAAGAGTACATCTCCATGTAGCTGACAACTGCAGCTACACAGGGAAGTATCTACATATTGTAAGCACTTCCTCTGCTTTTCCAGGTATCTAGACATGCACTGACTACATTTCTTTGTTGGAATTACCAGTATAAATTATCTTATAATGGGACTTTAATAACTTTCAACTACTGGGTTTTCAGTGAAAAGCCAGGCATTATGGGTGTCATGAGATATGCAGGTGCATTAGTCAAGAGGTATAAGAAAGTGCCAAGAAGTATTGGCTTCCAAAGAAGGCAAGTGAATTCCTATGGGTCACTCAGAGACAGGACTGGTTTTGGTAAAAGTTGCAGACTGTGGATTCAAACTATCTAACCTTAAGATAGATAACATTGTGCAAAAATTCTGAACAAAAAGTCTAGAAAAAGGTCTTGTAGTATCAAAATTAAGAGTCAAATCCTGCCTGGAATTGTATTTCAGAAGAGGCTTTATGGAACCTGTTTGGATTTGGTGTGGTCTCTACAAATGCACCAAACTAGACTGCAGTCCCAGCACTTGAGACAAGCTGGTATTTGATCTGGGCTATAGAAATCATATAGTTTTGTGAAGAAGGTTGAATTTCTTCCTGTTATTGGCAAAACCACTGCAGTCCTATAGTCTCAAGGGGAATGTATGACTGGCTTGTGTGCTCTGAAACATGCACACCAAAATTAAAAGGATGCCCTTGAAACTTGTTCCTTCCTACTGCCATGTTTTGATTTCTGTGCTTTCCACCACTTTCTGTGACAATTTGAAACCAAGTCTTATCCTCACCCTTGGGTTTTTACCAGTCCTGATCTTGTTTCTATCCTGTCGTGTCATTTCTTATTTTTCAGCTTTGACCTTGGGTTGAAAATGTCACTTACTTCCTCACGTACTCTCAGGTAAAATGGACTGGATAAAAGCCTTTGTGCGCATATGCCCAACGAAGTGAAGATATGCTTAGATGCAATCATGTTTTTGCTGGAGCTGAGAAATATTCACACTGGCACAACTGGTAACTGTTCAAATCCTGAAGAGCTGGGTCTTCATATTACATGTTGTACCGCTCAGCTATGGATGTCACACCCTTCTAGTGCTGTAGAAGTGCAAACAGAGGAATGCGTCCCAAGAAAAACAGCACAGACAAATTTGATTATCAGCTAAACACTATTAACAACTCTCATCTCTCTCTGCTTGAGATCTTCTCTAGTTTAATTAATTGCCTGATCCGAGACAAAGCTTTAGGATAAACACACACTTATGAGCATTGCAGATAAAACAAGCAGAGAATTCCAAATGGCATTCATAATTTCTTTCCTTTTGAAGTGTCCTCCAGGCACTAATTTGCCTTTTCATTTTCTTCTCTCTTTTTTTAAATAATATTTTTCATTCCTTAGTTCCAGAAAAGTGGGCATGGTCAGAATAAACTTGTGGCATGGCTTTCTGTCTTTCTTTTAGTGTTGCCATAATGACTAATTCATAGAATAATTTGAATTACCATAAAATATTTGGAAATATTTATTCTATTTATGGTTATGCAGAGCAAGTGGCCCCATGAATATTCCCTCCCAAATGTAGAGCAAACAAAGGTAAAATAGGAGCCAAATCTTGTACTCAGTCATGTAACTTTGGTTTAGGAAACTTAAGTTCAATTTCTTATTCTTATCCGCAGAAACATCTGAAGACAAAGCATTTGAATACAAATACATTTTGGCACATGGCTTTTCTTGTTAGGTCCTAGGTGTGTTAGGAGAAAAGTCCATAAATATCAGTATAGATCTATGCCTTCATTGTTTTGGGTTTTATTTCCTCATTTGGTGAGTTTTTGTCAGGTACTGAAGGAGTTATGATTATACATTTTTTCATTTTTAAGAGTCATCCAGATGCAGCAAACCATACTGATACTTCTATAGAACTGTAGATTGAGATATGTACAATACTTTGGTATTAAAAGATGACCTTGTGAATTTTTTATTTCTTTTTCAGTCTTATTTCAAATTGTTATGTAATAACAGTGTCCAATAATCTCTAATATCAACATCACTGCAATTGCAAGTTTTTAGTATTTCATGAATCCTTGACTGCTACTAATATTTTTATTTTAACCTTACACATTTGGTATTTTTTCTTGAGTCCTCCATGCACCCAAATACAGATTTTTATTCCCTGTATTCAGAATATTGATGACTAATCTACTGGTGATAGGAAGATATAGAGAGTCACAGCTAAGAGTCTTGTGTAGCAGTGCGCTTGGCAGAAGCTGCTGCTTTTGAGCTTCAGGTTTTGGTGGGAAGAAAGCCCAGGCTAAGCCCTCAGCCTTCTTCTCCCCATATCTGAACTCTCTGCCTGAGCTGTGGTAAAATCCCATATTTCCCTTGTGTTACCTGTGCCTGTATCTCAGATGCCATATATGTCCTGGAAAGCTCTTCCCCACTGGTCACTTTGAACTATGCCGTTCNTCTGTTTAAGCCTTTTATTCTCGTCTGCGCTATCACACCACGCCTGGAGAACTCTCGTCCTAGAGGAGCCAGCAGAAACAGGTTATCTGCGGTAGCTAGGACTCTGTCCTTTGGGAGAGTTATACAACTCACCCCGGCAGGGATCCCACATGCATAAAGGTGCTGTCGCTACCTCGAGAGCTTCCAGACTTAGCGCTATAGTCTTGGGGTCAAGAACCCACTTTAGACAGCTGATGTGGCAGAAGCAGAGAGATGGACTGGGCTCTAATTACTGTTTTGCCTCCTAAAAGGACAAAGAAAAAAGGAAAAAAAGAGAAAATGAAAAGAAAAAAGAAAGAAGGAAAGGAAAAAAAAACCAACAAGAAAAGGGCAAACAATAAACAGAAAAAGAAGTATGAGCTCATCCTTATCCAATAATTTCTTTAACAAAATTGAAACACCTAAGAATTTGTTGTTATCTCACAAAGAAACCTTAGTGTGAAGAAGCCATTCACTGTTAAGTGTACCTTGAGCTCTTAAGGAAACTGGTGCCAGCTGTATCTCTACACTATTTGCTCCATTATGGAAGGAAATTGTCTTGGTTTCTATAATTTTTCTAGCAGTAGGCAATACCATATAGCCAGGGAACTTCTTATGGCTGTCTGAATTCTTTAATATCTACTAACTGCCTCATTTCTATTCATTGCTTCTACTTTTCTTTTATAGAGGGCAATTCGCTGAAAATCACTATCTTGAAATGTTAAAACCACTTTGGGTCTGGAGGTACATGACAGTGTTGTGAGAAACATTAGCATCTGTAAATGCACAGCTGAATGTTCACATCATCACTTTTGGTGTCTTCACTTTTAGGTGTCTCTCCTACTTCAACCAACAGGAAAAATAAGTGTGTCCCTGCTCCCATGGATATACTGTACATTACAGCTGTCTGAAAAAGAAAGACAATGGAGAGGTCTCCAACATTTTCAAACAAACATAACTCTCCAAACTACACTGTAGCTGCAGGAATAGATTTCATGTTGTACTTTGTTATCTAATAGCCACAGACTTAAACAATGAAATGAGATGATGCTGTAATGAAATTCTACTAGTCTCCTTGACACCGTGGAAGAATTGAGACTATTAAGTGAACTGCAAGGGAGAGAGAAAAATTAGGTATGAGCAGACATTTGCATATTAGGTGGTGATTTTTCTACAGATGAACTAATTACAATTTTAATTCATGCATGAAGAAAGAAGGGAACACAGATTACTTCTGTCAAAATAGTTCTGAATGCTGTGAAGCTATTAATGAGTAATGTTTCCTTGGATTAAGTGTTAACATGTCTTTTTCTATACTGTTATTTTGCTCTACTCCCTTGTTATCTTGTAGAAAATGTTGATTGTCATTCAAGCCTTAAAATAAGAACATAATGAGTATGTAGGATTTCAGGAAGAAAACACAAAATACAAGACAAGCAAAGCCCTTTATCTGAAAGTATTTTTTATTATTCTTCACAAGATCTTCATCTGTTTAGAGAAGTGTCTGTAAATCTGTGCTTATTTTGATACAAACTTAATCATAAGATAATCAAATGTGCTGAGTGGTGGCATGCACCAGTAACCCCATTTTAACAATATAATGCATTTTTCTGCAGTGCAGAACATCACTTCTAATGGAAATAATGTCCTGTAGGCAGATCTATTGTGCCATCTCTCCTAGGTTTTGCTGGAGTACTTTAATACTTAATAGCCTGGGGGAATACTTGGGTGTGTAACTAAATCAAAATTTCACAGCCAAACAAAGGATAAGAGAATTAGAGAAAATGCCCACCATTTTGTGACAGTTTATTACAAATAAAACAGCATTAAATATCTGATAAGTTTCCTAGAAACTTACAAGAAAGTTACTAGACATTAAATATCATCCAGCATTCAAAGACAAAGAGTAACTCCAAGACAGAGAATTACTGTCTTGTCTGATAAGACATTTATATGTTTTCCTCCTTCATTTTAAATGTGTTCTACAGAATTATGCATTGACAGCTTCGGAGAGAAAAAATAAAAAAAACCTAGTTATAGTCAATACAATGCTAATGTTAAGAGCAATCAAAATCATAGAATCGTAAAATCATAGAATGGTTTGGGTTGGAAGGGATGTTAAAAATCATATAGTCCAACACCTCCACCGTGGACAGGTCATATCCATGGTCATTGCTACTTCCTGGTAATTGCAAACTGTGTGGGATACTCTGCAGTGGTTGTGATTAAGCAGTGCCAATGCAGAAGCAATGCATGACCTTCCCTGTTACTTCGATGTATCAGCTGTTCATCAGCCTGAGTTAGTAAAATACCATTTTCCACGTCATTAAATATGTAGGTTTAATGATATTTATCTTTATTTAAAAATTTTGCCATTGGTAATGGAACACATGTAAACTGTTCTGTCCTGTAGTGGTTTTTACATTAAGGTGCTAAAAGAGCAAGAGTTAATTATTTTACTCCTGTGTTTTCTGCATTACCCTTATAGTAATGTTGGCTTGTTTATTTGTTTTAGTTGACCCAACATGATTAAAAATGTAGTCAAGTACTTGGATCTTGTTTCCCAGCAAAATTCAGAGTTGGAACTGTATTATAGACTCCAAAATGTAAATGAGAACTGTTATAGATTGACTATGAGAATGAGCTCTGAACTACTTCAGCTCATTTTTGTCAGAATGAAAACAGTACTTTTACAGGCATCTTTAATATTTATGCCTCTCTGAAGGAAAATACTGCTTAAAGTAAATGTAACATTTTCCTATACTCCAGTTTCAAGTAGTAACAAAGTTTCTGATGCTGTTTGAATCAACAAGCAACTAATGAAAATAAACTAATTATCAAAAAATACAATCTTTAAAGAGCATCAGAATATAAATTGCTAAAAATTTCATGTAACTGTGATGTAAATTGGAATTCCCTGAACTGTTACTGTTGAAATTATGTTAATTTAAAAAATAAGAGCAGAATGTGAATTGACCTAGAAAAGACTGAATATATTTTACATTTTGCTTTTGATCCTTTATGCAAGGGTTAGGGTTTTTTAAAATTATTATTAAAATTTCCATGGTTTTGTCCACATCTGTTACAGTAGCAAAACCCATCTACTCAGATAAAGATGAAGAATCATTTAGAAATCCAAGCAAAGTTTCTTGTTCTGTTGCTGCTAAAGAAAGACAGGGAAATGTACATTAATGAACACTGTAATTATACATTTTGCATAAATATTTTTAAACCATTTGCACCATCTTTAAGTCAATGTGTTTCATAAATCTGATTGCTTAGCTCTTCCAGATTCCAACTTATTTCCATATTACTTACACTGCTTTTATTTATTTCATATAAACATATTGTTCATGAACAGACTTGTGACACTGCAAGTTGAATCACTCTCCCTAGCTACAAAGTTGGCACAATATACACGTCAGCATTGCTTAGCTGAAAGACTGCTCATCCAGGCTGAAGAAATCTCCTCTGCTTGAAAGTACTGCAAACTCCCTGAAAACTTCCCTCAATCAAGCTCAATCTGTTTTGCTGGTGAGATGCCGAGATTTCATTTACTTGCTCATTTACTTCTCTGCTTCTGCAAACCTTTACTTATTTAGTTACCATTTAAATAGTAGTAATAATTATACAACCTGGAGAATAATAAACAATTCTTTCAGTTTCCAAAGAATATCTATACCCATAGCATATGGACTGTATTCTTTTTCCCCTTCTTTCTGCTGAGATATACTCTGCTGCCAGCATATACATGACCTTTGTGTACCACATTACAGCACATGAGTTTTTAATAATAGTAGATGCTAAAATGTTTCTCTAATACCAAACAGAATAAGTGGCACAGTAAGAATAGCTTGCCTTTCCTCTCCAAAAAGGTGTCCAAAACATGATAGAATATCACTGTAAGGCAATCACATTGGGAACTAACAAAACTATAATTTTCAATGTATCTGAATGTACCAAACTTTTGAAAGGATTTTTTTTGTGAAGCACAGTAAAATGAGAACTGTCACATCATTGTAAGCTGATAGAGACTCTGTCAGGCTTTTGAAAGCTAAATTGGAAGCAGATGTCTGCCCACACAAAGACAATTATCTTATTAGTAAATGTTTTTTTCTAATGATGACAAAAGTGAGATTTCAGCCAAAAGACAGAAGTTGTGGATAGCAGAAGATGGACTTGAGAATTCATGAGCAGAAATGAAGGGAACAGTTTTAATGATTTTATTAAGATCAATTGTATTCTTGATATTGTGAAAAATTTGATGGAAGTGTGAGGAGTCCACTCTCTGTTAAACATGCAACGTAAATCTTCTATATTTTCCTCCTAATTTGGGAATAAGTGTTCATGCACTGGAACAGGCTCCCCAGAGAAGTGGTCACAGCACCAAAACTGCCAGAGTTCAAGAAGTGTTTGGACAATGCTCTCAGGCACATTGTGTGATTCTTGGAGTGGTCCTGTGCAGGGCCATGAATTGGACTTGATGAACCTTGCGGGGTCCTTCCGAGTCAGGGCATTCTATGGTATTTGGGTTCCTTTGCAAAAAACCTCTAGGAACTTTTTAAAGATTACATAGTAGTTGGAAATCCTAGAAGTAATATAAATACTTCATATTCCTTACACAAAATGGCAAGCAATATTCTTGAGCAAAAATAATGTGCTCCCATGGTTAACAGTCTCAGCTGTTGATATCTTGCTTAGATGTGGATAGAAAAGCTTTGGGGGATAACAAGAAGTCACTTTTTGCTTCAAGTACTGCATCCCCCATCTAAATTGAATTCAATTTTAATCACAGTAACTATCACAATGGAAAATTCTGTGGTATTTTTCACCAGTGGAACCCAAAATGCTTGATAAGGAAGAGTAGAGGAACACTTGCTGCATTTTATATAATTTGTCTGGGACATATCATTATTACTTTGAGTTGTGGTTTAATCCCAGCTGGCAACTAAGCTGGCAATGTAGTTGCTAACTCCCATTCCCTTTCCCCAGTGGAATGGGGAATAGACTCAGAAAAAAATTAAAACTTGTGGGTTGAGATAAAAATATTTTCATAATTGAAAAAAACTTACAATGAAAATTAAGACAAATAAAAAAGAGAGAGAGAACTGAAACCCAAGAAAAACAAGGGATGCATGATTCAATTGATTACTACTTGCTAACCTATGCCCACCACATCCCAAAGCAGTGATTGGCACCTCCCAGACAACTGCCTCTATTTTATACACTGAGCATGACTTTCCATGGTATGGCACATCCCTTTGGCCAGTTTGGTCAGATGTTCTGGCTGTGCTCCCTTACAGCTTCTTGTGCACCTGCTCTGCTGGCAGAGCATGAGGAACTGAAAAGCCCTTGACTTGAGAGTAAACACCACTGAGCAACAACTACAACATCAGTATGTTACCAACATTACTCTCATAAAAAATCCAAAACACAGCACTGGACCAGCTCCTAAGAAGAAATTTGGCTATCCAAGCCAAACCTGGGACACTTTGAAGGGGAAAAGCCTGTTCTCAACTGGAGTATATTAAATATTTCTTTTTAAGCAACAATAATAATCTTTAACAATTTCAAATGTTACTCCATTATGCAAAACCTTGGAAGCCTTTACATAAGTTTGAACCCTCAGATGAACTAAGATGAAAGCAGTCCTTGACTTGTCACTTAAAGTACGAGCCCATTCTTTTTGAAGTCTTACAGGCTGGTTTAGCTAAATCTGAGTCTTCTCCATTATCTTAGGGAACTAGTTGTGAAGTGCCTGAGCTTCTAACCCAAACAAGATGGTTTTTTGGCCCTGCTGCTGACATCTCTGTTGAACTCTAAAAACAAGCTGGTTCAAGGAGAGCCATAGCACCCCTTGCAGAGGGTTGTAGCAGTGACTGCTGATGTTGCCTCTTACTTCAAGCTCCTGTGAACCTGTTGCATGGCCATGAATTTCCACTGTGGCCTTAAAAGTAATAATTAGTGAAACACTGTCTAAACTATTTTAATATAGGACATCAATATCAGAACAACAAGGTATCAATATCAGAGTGCTACATTTGAAAACTTCCTCAGTATCTTGATTTTCAAGAGAAGGTTTGGATTTCAATATTTATATAGGCAAACAAGAGTAGATTCAATATTTTAATATATTGAATTTCAGCACACCGAGGATAAGCATTTGAGCATCTTGAGGCAGTAAAAAGGAGGAAAATAGAAATCAATTATAAAGCCAAATTACAGCAGAAACATGTCTTTTTAATCTGACAGCTTCCAAATTTATGTAGTTTCCTTCACTTTTGTGGTGTATAGCTGATGTACTTCTGAACAGAAGGGCCAAAGGATTGGAGACAACATTCACGTCTAAGTGCCAAATTTACTATCACAGGTTAGCAATCTAATACATTCATTGCACTGAATTTAGTTATGAATACAAGAAATTACACTGTTGGTAGTGATGCCTAAAAGGCTAGCCCAAAAACTGAGGCCAGGCAGGAGTAAGGGAATAAAAGGTGGGTATTTATTCGAAGGGCCTTCAAAGGTACATTTAGGGCAGACAAAGCCCCCTCCTTGGGGCATCGCCCAAAATAGACGATGAGTCACGAGTTCTCCACACTTTTATAGGTTTGGTCCATTCACATATCAGCATAGATTTACCAATTAAAACTTTACAATTTCCCCCTAGCTTGCTCCCCCCCGCCCCCTTTAGAAGCGTGGGTCTGGGCAGCCCGAATGTCCTTGGAGGGTAAGTACAGAGTGGTAGTGTTATGTCTATAGAAAACAGCAACCAACGAGATATAAGGCATACACGCCAGACAATGCAGGATTTGAAAAATACAAGGGTTAAAACCTAAGGCAACAGGAGAAAGGCTGTAACCTTGTTCTAAATCTTACAAAATTAACCACTACACCACTAAGTACTTGTTATTCATCTGTCAAAAGGAAAGAGGAAATTTAAACTGAAACATTGTTCGAACTATAGCTCAGTGTGCCTCTGGAGAACATGCTTAGGAATATAATCAGTCACACTGTATATTTTCACATCCAGTTTCTTCCTGGAACTGACCAACAGTATTGCACAGCGTATCAGGAAGAAAGGATTGTCAAACAGACAGCAAAGGACTCAAAACCTAGTCCACACATGGATGCCTTGCAACATGGAGTTAAAATGTTTGATCGGGGAGGGGGGGGGGGATAGAAAAAGCTTTTCTCGTTCAGCAAATATTTACCCACAAGTCTGTGTCCTACCTTTTTTGTCTGGTGTTTCAGCATCAGCAAAAATGTCAATACAGAATGGTATTGACAGTACAGCTTGGCATGTTTTTGTTTTATTGTATTTTGAAATAAGTTGTTTAAGGAGAGCTAAAATTGATACTGACTTGAATTACCTGGTTAGCTGCAAATACTGCAAGTGCTCAGGAGGATGAGCAAAAACAAGACTAACTTTTCTCAGGTCAGGAGGAAAGAAAAGGTGAAAACAAATCACTTGCAAAAACCTGTGGAGGGAGAGAGTGAGACTAGTGAAGGCCCTGACTGGTGCAGGGATTGTCCAGTTTACAGTGACTGCAAGTCTCTGTTCCAGCAACACAGCATCACTTTCCAGGAAAATAGTTAGTCCCAACTGAACTGCCTCAAGACAACATCCAGAGGAGGGCAAAGAAGTTAAATCTAAGTGGAAGGGTTGATACTTTATTAGTAGTGCAGGAATTTTCACCCAGATGATCCAGCAAGAGATTGCTTACTGAGTCGTTTTTGATCTCTCCTACCTTTGGCATTCTCTTCCCACATATCATAAAATCTACAACAGTTTTAGAGGCACTCTACAGGTTATTGTTGAGCTTGAGAGCTTCTCATGCCTTCAAATTTAATTTTGAACCTCCTTATTTTACTCATCGTGTACACTGTTTCCCACATGAGCATCTGATCCAAAATGGTGTGTGCAGGAAGTTTCCAACACAGATAAAATTATGAACAGGGGCCACGAGAACCTTATGAAGTTCAACAGGTCTGAGTGCAAGAGTGCAAGTTGCTGCACTTGAGTTGCGCACATGAGGGGAGAAGTCACTGAGACTAGCCCTGCTCAGAAGGACTGCGGATTCCCATGTATAAAAAGCTGGACATGAGCCATGAGTATGCATTCATAGAACAGAAAACCAACTGCATCCTGGGCTGCACCAAAAGAGGAGCATCCAGAAGACCAAGGGAGGTCATTCTCCCCCCTCTACTCAGCTGTCATGAGACCCCACCTGGAGTTGTGCATCCTGCTTGGTTCCTCAGCACAACAAAGATGTGGACCTGTTAGAATAGGTCAAGGGAAAGACCATGAATATGATCAGACGGATGAAGCACCTCTCCTACAAAGACCAGCTGAGAGAGCTGGGGTTGTTCAGCCTGGAGAAGAGAAGGCTCCAGGGAGACTTTATTGCAGCCTTCCAGTGCCTAAAGAGTATCGCTGGGTGTGGGTGCCTGCTCAAGGCCACTCAGCGTTATTCTGGGAGTGACCCTGGTTTCCTGGGGGCTGCCACTCGCAGCTTCCCCAAACGCAGGGTGTCCTCCAGCAGCTCTGTTAGTGCTGGCTCCTCTGGGGAGAGCGAGCCCCCGGCCGATGTTGTGGGCACAGGCGAGAATAAAGGCCAGAGAGAAGGGCCCTAGTGTGATTCCCAGCTCTTTTATTTCCCGGGGAGAGGCAGCAGGGAAGGCAGGAGAGGGTCTGGGGTCCAGGGTCCGGGAGCGGCGGCGCGAGGATCGGGAAGAGCTGAAGGCTTCAGGGACCAGAGATGACAGGCAGGGGGACAGCAGGGAATTTGTCAGGATAGAAGTAGCGGAGAGTACAAGTATTGGGGTACAAGGATTTACATGGAACCAATGGAGAACTGAACAGCAATGAAGTTTCCAGAACATAACCATACACGGAACATGAAGTAATGCCTTGATTAACCAATAAACTGAAACATGTAAACAACGTTGCAAGGGACGCTGGGGGTGAGCCAGAAAGCTCACCCTGACAAGGGAGTGTGGCTAAGACAGTGGCAACCTCGGGCTGAGTCCACCAGTCCTGAGCCTGTGGGGCTGTGACTTTTGCTACATACACCACCACAAAAGAGGGCTTATAAAAGAAAAGGAAAGGGACTTTTCATATGGGCAGATAGTGACAGGACAAGGGGAAATGGTTTTAAACTGAGAGTAGGTTTACATTAGATACTAAGAAAAAATTATTTACTCAGAGAGTGGTGAAGCATTGAAACAGGTTACTCGAGGAAGTAGTGGATGTCACATCCCTGCAATTGTTTAGGGCCAGGTTGGACCAAGTTATGAGCAACCTGATCTAGTGGAAGGTGTCCCTACCCACAGCAGGGGGTTGAATGAGATGATATTTAAGGTCTCTTCCAAGCCAAACCATTGTATGATTTCTGCAAAAATTATTTTTAATTGAGCAGTAGCTTTCATTCATTCATTATGTCATATACACCCCTAGCATAAATGATCCTCTTGATACTACTTTCCACCCTTGGAGAAATAAATTTTTCCAGATTGAATTAAACTTTGGAAGACCATCCATTTCTGTACATGAAATTTTTAAAGTATAAACACAGAATCTGCAAGCAATCAATTCATGTATGTATTTGTGGAACAGGAAGAGGAGGATGGTTTATCTGTCACAACATCCAACATCTTGTAAGCCAAAAGATGGAGAAGTCAGCTAATACCACCTTTGTTTTCACTAGCAAACATATTCTCATCCTCAGTTTACAGCAGTAATAATAATAATAATAATAATAATTTTTTAAATTTTTGGAATCCCTTTCTGCTTCCAGCACATGTTGTCCCAGAATGTTAGAATTGGGATATAATATCCAGAATAAAAAAACCACAGAATATTCTTCTCTGCTGATAAGATTGACTACTTGTGGAGATCACAATTTTTTTCTGTAAACAAGTAAGTTGTGACCATCCTTTTACCATAGGATTCATAGTACTCATCATCATAGACTGTGTGCACAGCTGCTGTCGTCAAGTCTAACTCCTCCTGTTTGTAAGACAAGTCAGACAGTAGGGTTCTGGTTCTGTACCTGGCCTTGATCTTGCAGTGTAAGAATCTACATGTCAGCAGTGGGCTCAATTGGCTGCCTAAATATGAACACCGGAGGCCATCTCTACAGGTTGAGATATCACAGGGCACCTTAGACATGGGGCTGGTGGTGCAACATGGAGGCTATAAGAGACTGTCTCTTTCAGGACCAATAGCTGGATGCTGGGCAGGATATTCAAAGGCATCACAAAAAGCACTAGATCTCCATACCTAATCAAGGGCGCTGAGCCCAGTGGAGTTTTCAAAGCTGTTTAGTTGACTACATCTGTCTACTTCTGGATAGTCTGTATAAATCTCTAGATTCCACTGGATTAGCTATTATTATAGCTATTAGCTGTTTCCATAGACTAAGAGGAGTGAAGACAACCTCCTCACTTGTGAAGACATATTCTACAAACAAATAAATCTAGGTGACTGATCCTGGGCTTAAATCTAGACCTGAATTACACCTTTTGCTGAGATGTATGGTTCTGAGAATGATTCAGACCACTTGGAAGAGATAGAGAAAGAAATGGAGAAAAAAAAAAAGGTTGGTGAATTAGGAGACAGGGCTTGTGAGGAAAGACTGGAAGAAATTGTTTGGTCCAGAAAAGATCAAAAGACATCATAATGGTATTCAAGTAGTTTTTGTAGAAAGAGCAGTTGTAAACTATTCCCTATGTACACTGAAAATAAAGGGAGTAATTGCTGTAAAAGGAAATGTAGTTCTGACCTTGAAAGAGGAGTTTCTAATCATAGGGATGATGAAGTGCTGATGTACACAGCCTGAGGAGGCTGTAGAATTGCAATCTCCAGTGTTTTTAACAAATAGGTTGGACAAACATTTCCAGGAATTATTTTGGTGTAATCAAATGTGCCTGAGGGCCATGACCTGGGCCAGGGAATCTTTCAATCTCTCCAACTGTATTTTCTCCAATCAAATCTCTTCTAGCTTTTAATCTTGAACTACTCCATGCTGAACAGGATATATCAATAAAATATCTATTTTAATTTTAAATTACACTCCTTTTACAGTGAAGAAAGTACATGTTTAAGAGTAGACAACAGTGATGAAGTGTTGAAAGAAATAGCTTACAAAATGCCTCTGCCACAACACTTACCTTGGTAGAAGAGGAAATAGAGCTGTAAACTATAAGTAGCTGTAAACTATAAGTAGCTGTAAGAACATGCCACAATTATTTATTTACTTAAATCTTTATATGTATATTTTTTTCCCTAGCAAAAAGAAGCAGCTGTAGCAGTGTGGGATGTACTACAAAATAGAGGAGCTCTTTGCCTGTTATAATTTTATATTTACTTCTAATGGAGTCACTTTTCTCCTTCCCAAGTATCCACAAGACTTGCCTTTGCTCTCCTGCTGCAGGGCATTATTGCAGTGTGCTCTGATGGCTAGCTGTGAATTAATTAGCTGGAGTAGGGAACCAGCTTTCCCTCATACTATCCCATTAGCAAAACTGCAGCAAAAGGTTAGTCTTTTTCAGGCCCCAAATCACATTAATGCTGCGCTTAGTTGTTTAAGGAGTAAGGGAGGGACGTTGTTGTCACAGATCTGTTTGCTGCACTTCGAAAACGAGGACTGGTATAAAATTTTAAATACAAAACTCCCTGCTGTGCCTTCTTTCACCATATCTGTAAGGACATTTTGAGTTTAGATTGGGCTTTGGATTGTATTTTGCCCTTGGTGGAAATTAGCGTAAAGACCAAATGTTTGCAATACCAAGTGAAGTGGCTTTGCTGGATATTTGCTGTGGTCTCCCCATAGCTCTGCTGAGCCTAGGGTTGGGAATACTAAACTGAAGTAACTTTCTGTAACAGTTATTCTAATTCTTCTGGAAAAGATGATGCCAAAGAAAAAGGTAGAGAAGACAACATACTTTGGGCTGACTTTCTGTTTCAGGTCACCACATCCCTTTCAAACTCCTTATTTTAGTAAAAATAATTTTAAAAAATTCTTCTGACTGTGTGGTACTGTTCAAGCGAGGTGGTTTAAGTTCTTATTGTAGGTCATGGTGACAAAATTCTTTGGTTCATTTAACAAAGGCTTCTTCTAAAGGCTGGGAAGAGAAAGTGGAAAATTTGCAGCTTGGGATGTAAACTGTCGCACTGATACGGGAAGAAGGAGAGGAAAGAAGAGACATTGACATTAGCTGGGGGGAAAAAAGGAGAGGACAGCAGAGGAGAAAGTTACTGAGATCACAAATAGTGAGTGACTGAAGAGTAAGTGAGAGAACAGTGCCAGGAGCAAATAGACAATTACCAGTCAATCTCTGAGTGAGGGCTTATACATACAGTATCTTGGGATGATCTTATGTACAGTCAGTAACAGGCAATTGAACATCATGAATCCAGGGAAGGGCTGTGTCAAGAGGAGCCAGGGCCTTTTTGGCTCAAGGGTGGAAGGGAGGAACTGAGCCAGGTGGCTGCATCCTTGACACAGGCATGAACGTTCACACTGCCTCAGGCTGGTACAGCTGGAGAGATGAAAGCCAAAAGCAGTTTAACTATTAGCGCAGAGTTAGTGTACAACACTGTGAGGAAGTCACTGGTCAGTACCTACCCCTGCTGTGTTTTATGCTCCTGGAGAGTATCACTGTGAGGATAAATCTAAACTCTTTTAGAAGTAAGAAATGTTGGGCTGCCGGGATGCTTCAGCTACCAAGGTCTGGGCAGCTGCCTGCGGTAAGGATACAACACTGAATCTCTACATCGTGTCAGCAGCTGGGCATCAGTTTGCAGGGTAGAGAAAGGCTCCAGTTTTCAAGCCAAGCTCTATTATTAGGCTGACAGCTGCAGCTTTCAGTCAAAGTGAGCTGTTACCACTGCTGGCAGAAGAAAGAGCAAGCAGACAACAGGGCTGAATGGTTTTTGCTAGTGAATGCAGAGTAAGAAGCCTACAGTGGTTTCGGTTTATTTCAAACAAGGTTAGCACATATTTTCTTTGCTCATGTTATTATGCTATCACTTGTTCATGAAATTTGATCATTTAAAACATATACATGATTCTAAATTCCCTAGCTGAAAATACAGACAATACTGTAGCTAAGCAGAAGTGGCACAGTAATGTGGTAGAGAAACAACTGTCTAGAAAAAAAGGTATATAATTTTTTTCTGGATCTTAAAGTCTTGGGAGTTGCCATTTCTGCATGAGAAATGGTTTATTTTCCGTGAAGAAACATAAAATGACTGTGATGTAACCTCAGTTGCCACTTCATCCAAATACTCTGCAGCAAGGGATGATATCTTCTGAGAATAAGAGGTAGGAGAGACCATCTTGTTCAAGATAGTCCCCAGTATCCAGAAATAACAGCAAGTTTCCAGATAAGCAAGTTATAAGATGTAACACAGCTAATATATTCACAGAATCACAGAAAAAATTAAATTGGAAAAGCCCTCTGAGATCATCAACTCCAACCTATGACCAAACACACCCATATTAACTAAACCATGGCACTCAGTGCCACATCCAGCCTCTCCTTAAACATTTTCAAGGACAGTGACTCCAACACCTACCTGGGCATCCTATTCCAAAGTTTAATCACCCTTTCTGTGAAAAAATGCCTCCTAATGTCCAACCTAAACCTCCCCTGGTGTAGCTGATTATGTCCTCTCATCCTGTTGCTGGTTGCTTGGGAGAAGCAACCCCACCTGGCCACAACCTTCTGTCAGGCAGTTGTAGAGAGTGATAAGGTCACCACTGAGCTTCCTTTTCTTCAGGCTAAACAACCCCAGCTCCCTCAGCTGCTTCTCAAAGAACTTACCCTCTAGACCCTTCACCAGCTTCACTGTCCTTCTCTAGACTCAAAATTTACTTCTTCACTGAGAGGGCATTCACTGGAACAGGATCCTCCAGCAAGTGGTCAGGGCATCAACCTGACAGGGTTCAAGGAGCATGATACTCTTAGTCATATGACTGAGGTTTAGATAGTCCTGTGTTGCACTTGATGGTGCTTACAGATCCCTTCCAACCTGAGATATTCTATGATTCTATGGTCCAGTAGGGACATTGCCAGATGTCCACACATCCACATAATAGCACAGACCATTTCAGGGGCTTCAGCTTTATTAAGCAACGGGTTGTTTATAGGCATTTAAATTCTCCAGTTCATTGGTAGCCCTACCCCAGGAAACATCTGTAATTATGAATATGAAGCAATATGTGGGAAATAGGTGCTTTATCAGACCTCCACAAGAACTGACTGTGTTTTGCAGAGAAGCTCTTATAGCACTGTGCTTAGTAGTTAGTGTTGGCTATTACATAATAATATTACACAAAAGCCAGTGTTACGAAAGGCAATTTGGTCAGAGCTCATGTGCTGGCAGGGGTAGCCTCTGGCTGGCTCCCTGCCTGGGCAAGCACTCTGCAACAGGGAGCTCTGCTGTATAGAACCGTAGAATCATAGAAAGCCTTAGGTTGCAATGGACCTTAAAGGTCTTCTATTTCCAACCTATTTGGATTTGACTGTCCAATACCACACAGCACTATGTGTGTTCATACCAGTTCCTTGGTATGTGATTTAATCTGACCAGATCCTTCTGGAGTGCCTCCAACTCCTTCCATGCCAAATTGGCCCACTTCCAACTTTGGCAGTAGGTGCAATTGATTATCTGCAGAACTGGTTTGGTGTGGAGGCCACTCGGGTGGTCAGCACATGCCTCCATTGCCTCAGCACCACTGTACTCTCTGCTCCTGTACTGTAGTGTTGGCCAGTCTGGGCCAGTCTCTGTGGAATTTTACTATGCTGCTGACTGCTCTCAAGAATACAATAGCATCATCTCTAAAACATGCCTCTTTTACCCTCGGTAAATGGTCTATCTAGCCTACCCACAGTTTACTCTCCTTGCCTGGACAGGATCTGAAAATGATGTGGAGTGATTCTCTTCCCTTCCTTAAAGTAAAGAACAAAGCTGACCTTCTTTTGGTTAGCAAAAGGAGAAGAAATGTGAGATTTCCATCCAATCATCTACTCAGTTGGGACCTGAAGCTACCACACAAGATCTTTCCTCTAAGGTGAGCAGCTAACTCAGGACTGCCCCTTTCATGCTGTGCTAAGACTGTCAAACTGCGAGAAGGTTGAAATGCTTATTGCTGGTATGGACTTGTCTGTTTCTGCAGTCACCAGGAGTGATTCATCTCACCTGATTTAAGGCATCTAGGATCTAGATGTAGACTAGGTATCTAAGCTCCTACCACACTTAGTGGACAATGATGATTCATCTCACCCAAATTATATTTTTAAAATATACAGAATCACACTCTGGAAATGCCTATTACTCTCCATTAACCATAAAGATAGCCTAGGTAAGATCTCTGTTTAGTAGAGAAAAATAATCCCCACCAATAACAAAAGTTTTGTGATTTCAACTTTGCAAAATATTATGGCAGGATTAGGTACAATTATGACCACCTCGTATCATCGAAAAATTGCACTGGGCTGATGCTCAGGGGAGGAAGAATGAAAATTGTTGCCCAGTTAGTCACTGTACCCTGTACCCTGTATGAACATACATGACACACAGACTGATACAAGTTACATCTGTGTGTTTGATTCCCCAAAACCTCTTCGCTAAACAAAAATTGTCTTGATAAATACAGATCGTTGTGCTTTGAAATTCTCGGTGCTACCTATACTTTGGGGAAGCCTTTCTACTTTCCCAGCATTGGTAACAGTGTAGGAGTCATGTGTTCTCTTTAGGGTACCTAAATTAAAGAAAGACAAAGCTCAGTTTGAGATAATCCCAGAGAAGACCAACAAAAAGAATCAGATCTAACACAGGTCCAATGGGAAAACTGAAAGTTGTGGAAGACAGGCATGCATGTCTCCGTTTGCCCGTGTTACCTGGTTAACATGCCAGATTAATAATAAGAGTAATTTAAGACTTTTTAGAATTCTTCCAGTCAAGTCAGGGCTTCATCAAAAGTAGGATGAAAAGTGATACTATTACATTTTATTTTATTTTTTTTTTCAGATTTGGCAATTTAGAGAGATTAATTTAGAGCTCTCCTTGAGCTCTTGCTGAGTGTCTATTCCCACATTTGTTTATGAGTCATAATAAACATAGCAACTAACCAAGTTCCTGTGCAGGAATGTGGCTGTGTTTTACATGTTATTTAAACACATATATCATATACTAGGAAATTAGTACTTTTCCCCTGTTCTTATGCAATTTCCCTCTCCTGTTCCTAATTCTTGCCTGAATCAAGAGTACTGGGCAAGCCTATTTTGAGACATAGTATTAGCCAGGAAAGCTTAATCTAACAAGTAACGTGTATGTTGCAGTCTACCTTGTTCTGTGATTTATTTCATTGACTTGGTTAATTTCAGAGTGAGAATCTATTAAGTAAAAGATCTGACAATCTCATAAGGAGAGGGTTATCAAGTGCCTTTTGATTTACTCAGAATGATCCTGTGAATGAGTTTGCTGATCAGTACTTCATTTGCTTCAAGAACTTATTTCTGAAGAACTGCCTCACTGTAACTAAAGCCACATGTCATTTTCTGGGCTTTTTCTTGACAACTTTTTGCCAACTAAAGAAACTAAAAGCAGAAACTAGCCTGGTAGGAGAAATTAGATCATGGGCTTTAAGACACAACTTTGATCTCAGTTAGCAAGAGTGACTAGTTCCATGAAACTGTGTAGTTGCAGATGTTATAATTTTCTCTGGTATTGTTGTCATAGCTGCAACGGGCTAAGGGCATCAGTAAGACAAGGTTCCTAGGTAGAGATAATACTTGGGTTTTTTTTTCTGATTCCCTTTGAAATGTTGCAGTTTACTGAGACAAAGCTTATAAGCTCTCACCATAGCCACAGAATATATCCACTGAGACAAAAGCAGTCAATTATCAAAGATTCAAAACTGGACTCTCAAAATTTAGAGGATTTTCAGACATGAATCACTGAGCTGATGAAAAAAAGAAAGAAGACATGGAAGAGACAGACAAATTAACAGTTGTATAAGCTGGTGTTTACAGAAGTCAAGATGGATGTGTGAACCTGTCTTGCTAACATCCTGGATCTGATGAATATTTAATATTTCAGTTATTAATACAAAAGGGAAGAGCTTCAGCAAAGGAAGACCCACTCTCCTGAAACGCATTTCCTGTATGTTCTCTAGAGAAAAACTCTCCGTTCCTACTTCATTTCTGCACCCTGACTATTCACACTGCATAAACTGCATTTCACAAAACTCAGGTACAGTTCTTGGGACACCTTATTAGAGTCTGCTCTCAAAACACACAGACCAAATCATACCACCGATTGATTATCTGTTGATATAGTAACTAAATTTGTAATATTAGTTGGGACCCTGAGTCATCGTTGCCCAGATCTCCACTACCACTGCCTCATCTCTTTCATCACCCAAACCAGCAGAGGAGAAGACTTGGAGATGAGCTGCTGTTTCCTTTCTCACCCTTCTAGTCAGCAGCACCCCACCTTGCTACAGCCAAGCAGAGCAGGTCTTGCCTGCAGTTTATGCAAGTGCAGCAGAAAAAGTGGTGCATATTGGACTTTTTCTTTGGAAGAGCTCTTCAGAACTTAGATATCCTTCTGGCGTTAAACGTTTGGGACCTCCTTCTTCAAGAATGAAGGAGGTTGGTCTTTTCTCAAGAAGAGATTGTCATGGCAATGTGCTATTCTGAGTTCTAGGTTTGTTTTGATCAGTTTTGGGTCACAGAGATAGATGGGACATTGTGGGCATCAATACCAGCCACCTTTATGAGGAACTGCATGATAAACTCTCATTTGGACTAAATCTACCTTAATTAAAATATTCCTCCTTAATCTAAAGGGATAAAGAATCCACTGGCAAACAGTTTGGTTAATGAGATCAATATATCATGTTCACATGATTCTTAATGTCAATTTATCTGACTTTAAATTCCAAATGTTGGATTTTATTATACTTTAACCCTAAGCCTAATCCCTAACCCTGGATTGACCAAAAATCCATCTATGAAAATAATATTCTTCGTGTTGATTCTTACATAGATGAAGTTATAACTTTATCTTAAAAATTTAGAGTATCCAAAATTTTCACTAAAAAGAAACATGCTGATTTTTTCTAGATCTTAAAAGACACACCTGTTCAATACCCTCCTTCGACTATATTTTCCAGAACCAAATTCATTATCCTCAACATCGTTCCCCCAATAACAGACACAGAGGTAACGTAACAGACACAGAGGTAAGTTAACAAACACAATGTGCTCGTGACTTGAGCTTTTTTATTTTAATCTTCCACAGACTTTGCTAATCCTTTTTGTAAAAAAACATGAGTTCATAATTCCCAGCTCCCAGAAAAGCACTCTTATCATCTTTAATATGATACAGTTTCTTCCAAGGAAAGTAATAGAGAAAGTAGATAGTACAGTTTATAATTACCTTGTATTTGTATCACATTCCTGCAGTAGCAAGGCCAGTCACAGGACTCTGGCCCTATGATCTAAGCCTATCATGCATTTTATGTTAATTGTTAAGTAAAGTAGGGATGGGAGCCCAAATGTCTTCTCCAGGTATGGTGCCCTGAGTGTTACCCTGGTACACTCATGATCACTTTTGTTCTGTGTCTCTATTAATGGTGATAGCCTTCAGTTACCAGGAGGTGGATGCACTTCGATCTGTGTTCCTAATGTAAATATCATTTTGGTATTTCTCTCCGAGAAAAAGATTGTATTGGATTTTTTATGTGTGTGCAAATACAGAAGGGGGTGGAGTGGAAAAAAAAGAAGATATGTGACCAGTAAATTGCACTAAGAGTGAAAAACAGAATTAACCCACACTGATTACCTTCAGTAGCTGCAGGCACTTGAAAATATCTGCAACACATAGAGCAACTGAATTTTGCTTATCATTTACTGAAGCAAAAGAATACTACTTAGAAGGTCAAGTAAAGAGATTTTGAAAGAGTCTTCAGGAAATTGCAGAAGCACTGAAACTTCACCAGTTCTGTATGATTAGGGATTAGAGAAAACTATCCCCTTTTTCTTGGCAGAAGCTGTAATTGTGAGGTAATGTAAATTCTATAAAGCTGCACACAAACCCTCACACAGATCTGGATCAACAGGTACTGGAATTCTCCCAAACACAGGGAGAAACAGCAGGCTTTCACAGGGTGCTGATTTCTTGCCTGATTAGCTTGGTCCTTGCCTGCTGTTTTCAGCAGACACCTCAGGCACACTAGCAGAGATTTCAGCTGGATTTGACCTTTGCATCTTTCTGTGATCTGCCTGAGAGGCAAGTCTCCCAGCACAGTGTGCACCCAATACAAGGCAAAACACTGCAGAAATTACACCATTCATCATTTTCTCTATCCCAGACCTTTAAGACTTTTTCCATTTCTCAGATGCTGTGTGGTTTTAAATTTACTTAGAAAAGGATTTTACGCTCGCTTTGAATAGTGCTTTTCTAAAGTAAAGATTTAGCTTATTCTTGTCTCTGGCAGAGCTGGAGCCCCAGATTGACACACAAGCATTCAGAGTGATAATACAGAAGCACAGACATCTAAGAAATCCATTTTAATAATAAGTATACTGAAGCCAGAAACTGTAAAGCTGTAAAAAAGTCTACATGACAAACCTCCAAAGAGAGTGTGTAAAACCAGTGTATTTTCCTACATCTGTGCTGTGTGGTAAATATAGAAATGTTTCGAACTTTTTTAATTATGAAGATCAATTTACCTGTCTGACCTTGCAATAGTGATAATGCAGACATTAAAAATTCCTAATAAAAAAAAAAACCTTGCACCATTCTATATCAGTAAATTTATTCTGAAGTTATTGAAAATAAAAGCAGGAATTTTTAAAAATATTACAAGAGCCAGTTGGTCTTTACACCAGCTGACAATAAGACATATCACAGGTATGTTCTGAGTCCAGAACAAAATATGAATATCTCAACAAAGGACATGAAAATGCTCTGTTGAACTAAATATGTTACTTCAAAAAGCCTATCTAGGGCCTAAAAGTGAGCACTGCACGTCCCATCCTAAAAAGTCAGACTCAGGGTGAAAACATCTCTTTGTTAATCTAAAAAGTCACAAAATATCAAACTGCTATTGAATTACAGATAATTTTATAAAAGAAAACAAAATTGTTATGGAAGGGAAACTGGCAGAAAATTAATATATGAAGAAAAAAACTATCATAAAGTAACAGGAGGAATATTTTAGCCCATTTATTTGCATGGTCAATATAAGTTTTGTTTGTGATGGATTACAGGACAGATTTTAGTGCACGGATTGCTTTCTCATATAGCTGTGCAGCTAATCACATAATTATCTCCTATACATGACACTCATGTACTAAAGTACTGTTGTCCCTCTGCTGAGCGTCATCCAATTTCTAGGGCATGTGAATCAGCTTCTCTTTAGAGGGGAAACAAGCAGCATTCTCCCTGCGTAATTCCTCAAATCACATGTGTAATAGTGTCATACAACGCTCCAGATAATTTGCCACCCTCTCTGAACAGAGGTGGGCATGACCAAGTCACAGCCAAACTGGTGTTCCATGAGCTCAGCTGACAGCAGATCTTGGCTTCAGGTGGTGACTCTGCCTCTGTAAATAATCCTGCTATATTAGCGAGCGTAAGAAAACCAGCTCCCTTGCCTTCTGAGCCCTTGTTTTCCCACCCACCCACTACCACCACCAAACAGGCAGAGTGATTGCCTGCTGTTCGCCCACAACATGCTGTGAAAGCCCTTGAGATAGTGCCATCTAGTGCCACCTGCCTCAAAAATACACCTGCAAAGTCCCCCCAGCATCCCCAAAATCACTGAATGTGATCATTAATGCACCAAGCAAACCATGATGAGAATTTATATCCATGGAGCACAGGGATAAATGAATACATCAATGTGGCCAGTTTCCCCACAGATGACCTCTTCCCAGTCTTAGACATCCTTCCCTTCTGTCCACCAGTTCCTACCCTCATCTGGAGCAATTATTCCTGGGTCTTTGTACTTTGGTATCATCCACTAAGAAAAAAAGATCCCTTATTTATTCTATTTATTCTGCTTGTGAAGCTCAATATGTTCAAAATATGCATTTTCAGATGTATGTGCTATATAATCTGTAATGTGTACACATATGTATTGTACATATTAGAGTGGCTTTGAATGTCAGACATTTTTATTAAATATTGAAATATCGCATTTTTAAATACAGAAAGTATTCAGTATTGTACCAAACTGTTGCAGTTACAACACAAAAGATGGAGACAGACACTTGTTGAGCTAAGAACAAACTCTGGGCTTCCCCCGCCCATCTTTATTTCATATGTGTCTCATAAGCCACTGTGGATTGGAGGAGACAAAAGAGCTTCCCCTCAATCACACCGGTCAGAGGAAACGCCCATCAAACTTCTGTGCCCAGGAGAAAGGAATGTAAATAAAAAGATACCATTACAATAACCTGGCTATGTTTACAGAGAATGTCTGGGAACTAGTCACAAAAGAATGATAACATCCTGATAAAATCCTGGCTTGCCTATGAAGGATGGCAGGACTATCAGGAAGTGAATCAGATGGATTTAGTCTTTCAGAGGCCTAACCTACTTTTTGGAATATCATCTTCTGTTCTAAGGCCTCTTTCCATATGGCAGATCTAGGGAGTTTATGTTACCCTTCATGTTAGATCTATCTTTAAAGTCAGATGTGGAAAAGACAGACAGTGCCATTAAAAAAAATATTTGTTTGATTTCTATGTCATATCTCATTTTGAGCAACCTCAGAGAGTATAGATTCCTTATATAAGAGCAGACATTAGGACTGCACATCTGAACTTTTCTATATGTCACCAGAATTCTACTGTCTGCAGGCACACTGCTGGTAGAAATGTGTATGGTTGAAGGTTTCCAACTCTTTTAAATCAAAAATGTATTCTGGTTGCGTATACCTACCAAATTATTTCAACAATATATTTGTCTAGTTGTATGCTTTTGGAATGTTGGTGAAAAATATTGAACAACACACAGACAGAGATTTTTGTGGTATACGTTCTTCTAAGTTATATTGGAAATTGTAATCTGCTCCCTAGTGTTATGGTATTCCTCTGTGATCCTGAGCAAGTAATGGAGTAAATTTTACCCTCTAGTTTAAGAGATTTTTTATCTCTCCCCCCATCAGTTCCTTAACTGAAAATACATGGTAATTCTATTTCTTCTCTCTCAAACCCAACATAAAAGTCGAGTCATTTATTTTGGTTGCTGTGGGCACGGTGCGGTTGGAGTAAGCATCTGAGAAATGCCTATGTTTGGCATGTTGCACAGTAGGCATGGCTATCCACATACACATGGAAAACTAGAATGAACCCTCAGTCAACACTGTCTTTCCAATGTACAACATCCTAAGGAAAAAAGACCTTATAATTGTGCATATAAACACTTACACAATCCACATGCATATGAGAGAAAGGAAAACTTAGTTCTGCCATGAGAAAAATTAGTTCTCTGTGCCCCAATATGGCTGTATTACACACAGAGGCTGTAGCTGAAGGATTTCCTGGTTTCCCAGGTCACAGTTTCTGGGCTGAGAGCATTCCAGATGTATTAAATATTTTCCTGGTGAGTGGTGGGAGCCATTTAAATGAGTGAAAAAGAACGTGTTTCATAAACATCCAAGGACCAAACATTGTCTGGTGTCTTTTTGAAAAGAAGTGTCACTGGGAAATCAAGAATAAAAGATGTTTGTATTGAAACAAAACTGGTTTGATGCCTTGGAACCATGTGTTGGAAGTTTTTCAAATATATTAAAAGAAGATCATTGGGTATCTGCATAACCACACATTTTTCTAGCATCCTCCAGGGAAACTTGAAGGGCCACTAAGAAAAGGGAGATTGGCAGGAGCTTTCACAACTTAAAAAGAACAAAATGCTCATTAGTAAATTCTGAAACATTTAAATAAAACTGGTTACATGAAAAGATACATTCAACAGTTACCTCTTGAATTCCTGAAATGTGGACTGGATCTAGTTTTCAGGACAATCCTTTCTTACTCAATACTTATCTTGCAGTAGTCACAGTGAAACCACAGCAGTTAATAGTTGAAATGTGGTTACGTTTGTCTGGTATAAAGTTTGGATACACACTGTATTGAGTAGGGGTCCTGCTTCAGAAGTGTAGCCTAAATACTAGGGACAAATATTTTTGTGTCTATCTAAAAATTCTCAAAGAGAATTAAGTGAAGAAAGCTCTCAGAAATGACAATCCAAGAATTAGAGACTAGTTGGGGCTGTAAGTGATCTCTGGAGCTCATTTGGTCCACCCCCCTTGCTCAAACTGGGCCACATATTTCCAAAGATGGATCCCCCAAAGTCTGTCTGGGCAATCTGTGCCAGTGGCTGATCACTTCCACAGTATAAAAGGGTTCACTAAAGTGATCGGATGAAAGTTCATGTGTTTTAATTTGTGTTCACTGCCTCTTTTATTGTCATTGGGCATTACTAAGAAAAAATCCCTTTCATTGCCTCCCTTCAGATATTTATAGGCACTGAAAAGGTCCCACCAAGCCTACTCTTCTCCAGACTAAACAGTCCCAGCTCTCTCAGCCTTTTCTCATAGAAGAGAGATTCCGATCCTTTCATATTTATGGCCCCTCATTGAACTGCCTCCGGTCTGTCCATATCTCTCTTTTCCTGGGGAACTCAGAACTGGACACAGCACTGCAAATGAAGTCTCACCAGGGCTGAGTAGAAGGGAAGGGTCACCTCCCTCGACCTGTCAGCAACACTCTTCCTAGTGCAGTCCAGCATACTGCAGGTCTTGTTTTGCTGCAAGAATGTATTGAAAGCTCATGTCTAATTTATTGTCCACCAAGACTCCTAGGTCCTCCCTGCCAAGGCTGCTTTTCATCCAGGTGAATCCCCAGCATATACTGGTGTGTGGAATGGTTCCTGCCTAGATGTTTCCAGTTGTCTTTGTTGAAGTTCATGAGGTTGCCATCAGCCCATTTCTGAAGCCTGTCAACATCCCTCTGAATGACGGCAAAATCCTCCGGTGTATCAGCCATTCCCCCAAGTTAAGATATTTGAATGTTAGAAAATATTTAGTACATTCCAGTGTAAACAAGGAAGACCTTGACATCTTGAAAGTGTCCAAATATGAACAGAAGATGACTTGAAACAACAATTAATGGTTTCCCTGCCAAAGACACAATATAATCTTTAGTGTCTTTATCTTTGCTTTGACCCATCTGCAGTACAAGACCTTTGTCTGGTTTCTGCTGCATTTTCAGATCTTATCTCTTTTTGACTTTAGAAATCTAGAAAGAACTGTGGTTCAGAAAAAAAACAGTTTTCAAAATTTTTTTAGATTCTTCACTGGAATAAAGCCAGGATATTTCCACATTGTTCATCATGGAAAGCAAGACAGAAAACAAAACCACAAAGAGATAACCCACCATAACATTGTGGATAAAATATTTACCTGATCCATAGGAGATCATGTGTCAGTTCCCACTTCTGACTGACTCAGGGCTGACACTTCTCTTCCCCATTGAGTGCCTTAGTGCACAGGTTACAGCTTTAGTTTCTTTATTGGGAGCAATAAATAATGAAAAACAGCTTCAAAAGGAGAGTCTGAGAAAGATTAACTACTCCTCATCGATCCGAAACAGTGGGGGATTTGCATATAATTCTTCAACACCCTCAGGACATTTCCTTACCATTTTCCTGATTGTAAGTTTGTGAAACTGTGTTTTATTCTTCTCCTCAACTTTTGCCTGGCAGCTACACAGAGTTTGCAAGGAGGGTTTGTTTAAAATGGCACATTTACATGAAAAGATTAAGGTTTGCCAACTAGTCCAGTATAAATAGTTCTCACTGAAGAAAATCCTTATCAGCACTCCTTTTGACCTTCCCTGCTCTAATTTTTGTTCTATTGTGATTTTTCTTTTTTGATACAAAGCAAGAAATGCATATATTCACAACAACAACAACAGATTAAATTTAACAGATATGATTTAAATGAAAGCAAATTAAGAGTTTTGGTTTTAATTCTGAAGTAAGCCAATACATAACAGATTACTTGGGGTTTGTTATTTTGTCTAATTTAACCTCAGCAGCCTTATCTTTGTCGGGATAGGTGCAAGCACAATTAGACCTACGGAGTCCTGGGCAAAGCCACAACTGCTGTTACGTATCTTCTGTTCTTTTGGACCTGTAATTCTCTGCAAACTCTATCTGCAAAGAAATACATTCCAATCCACTATATAATGTTATTTTCAGGAAATCAAGACCACTGAAGCATATTGCCTGGGCTGGGGAGCCCTAACATTAATCAATACTAGCTTTTGTCTTGCTTCCATGGTTACCTGTTGCAAGTACTGCAGGGTGCTGACTATAGAGAATGGAAGAGCAAACTAAACAGTGACTTTAGCAGATATGTTACATATATTTCCATTAATTATCTACAAAGCTAATTCTTCTTGCCAAACCTATGAAGCATCTAAGCTTTTACACCACTTTGCCAGGGCACTGTACTGTATCTATCAGCTCCACCAGCTCTGGTTCCTCTCTAGTTTTCTTCCACAAGTTTCTTTACAGGAGCCAGAATTTAGAAATGACTGCCAAGTTTACTTTTACAGATTCCTCAAATTTACTTCAGGATTGTACTGCAGTTGTAGGAAAAAGCAAAAGAAAGACAATGAAAGACATAAGACTATTGAGTATAAATAACTTATTTTCTTCAATATAAACCATTTTTTGGAATGAAAATCTCTCTTGAAGAATTAGGTATTCACTAGAAGAGACAGGTGCATTTATATGTCTCATGAGTAAACTCCTAAATGAGACTATTTTGCATTATAATTTCAGAATAAATTAAAAAAAAAAAGATAAAAGGAGAATGCCAATTTTCAGTACAAAATTCCCAAGACAGAATGAAATTCATTAGAATATGAAAGATTTGTGACATAATAACTGATATTCCATAACAGGCTGAAATATAACTCAATATAATAAAACGATAGCGAAGTAATAATAGAAAAGATTATTCCATTTAGATCAAGTCTCCTTGTGCCAGAGACAGATATAATCCTTAACCACTTTGTTTAATCTTTTTATAAGTGAAGAGCATAAGATTTTCTTCAGTTGCGATTTTCATGTTGTTCCTGAGTGTTCCCTGTAGCCAGTTTTACAAAATGTAAATATAAGTTCTCACTGAAAACACACTTCTTTCTAAAATTTGGTGGCATGGTGGCATGCAAAGATACTGTTTACTAATTATAATACTAGACAGGACTCTAAGCTGAAAAATTGTGTCCAGCATTAACTAGTCATAGAGAATTGAACTCTGTTTAATTTATGAGAGAAAAATACATACAGTGTGACAAGGTAGACAGACAAAGCAATGGTGAAATTGGGGCAAAATGACACCTGGTGCTGAATGTCTCAATAAGGATTTCTGTGGACACTTAAATGGAGCAGGGAGTAAGACAGTTAAACATATTTTTGTTAATGTGCATGTCAATTTACTTTTCTGATATTATCCTAATGGCAGGGAAGTAAATCCGAGAAGACTGATGGAGGAAACAAACAAAAGATAAATCAATGGGGACAACGCTGCTTGGTTCTGACTAAAAGGATAAGATTTATGCTTCAGTGGGTTTTTCAGCAGCAGCTGAAATAAGTCTTCCAAAGAAAAGTGCACACAAATTGCAGCAAGTCCCTATCTCTCTCAAGCTAGAGATTAGAAATTGAAAGTCCAGAAGGAATATTATAAATTAGAAAGTAGATAAGACCTATGTCGATGGTGGCTTTGTTTTGAGAATTAACCCGTTTCCCTACCTGCTCTATGGTTCTGGATAACTAGTGTCTTGAAAAGGTTGGGTTTTTTAATTCCCTTAATTAACTGGTTTTGTAGTTAACAAATTCCATTCCCTGTATATATTAACAGATCATAATGACATAAAGAACAAGGGGCTATGAAATTTTACAAAAATCTATCCCTTTGAAGACAATTTTTTTCTGATGGTTTATTTCTGAGAAAGTGTGATGTATCAACAAACCTAAGTGATGAACTTCAGTGTGTCAGAAAAGAGCACATTAACCAGGTGTATATTTGTAGTTTGTACTTTAGTATGTTTCAGTTAAAATCAAATAGGAATTTTGCCATGGCATTTTGTGAGCTCTTGTGTATAAGATATTTTTGCCTTACATGTTACAAGTGATCTTAGGGATCACTGTCATATAATTGATGTTATACATAATTTACATTGTGTGTGAAATTATGGAACAGGGACAGTCTTACAATTATGAAATATGCCAGAATTCAGAGTTAGTAATTTATATCTACTTGGATAAATTCTGTTGTTATTTTCGCCTGTTTCACTTTGAAGAAATGAAGCTGAGGAAAAAAATATCAGCCAGAAATACCTTCATATATGCAATGGAAACACTTGGTTTAGTCTTCAAGATGAATATAAGTGAATATATGTGAATATATGTGTATTTGACTTTCAGTTACACACAAGTCAAATATCAATACTTGCATTTCTTAGTTCACTGTATAACATAAAAGAAATGTTTTTCTTCTGCCTCATGAAAGTAAAATTATTCTTTCTGAAGGTGGCAAAGTTGAAATTTTTTTTCTTAATTTTACAAAGTTCATTCATAAGAGTGAAAGAATGGAAATGTGCTAACATGGTAAAAAATATTCTGGTTTAATGAGAAAACACTCAAACACGTTAGTAATTGCAAAATTGGCAGCACTTTTGATAAATCAGAATAAGCTGAAGAAAATTGTGCAAGGGGCATTATTATGTGTTTGTGAATATCTTATGTACAGATATCTTCTGTACAGAGATGACATGGAAGTCCTAAAGCAGCCCTCGATGAGCCAATTTGAATCTAGATTTAGTATGTTCAACTTTGCTTTTAAGCTGAGAAAATTGGTCTCTCAAATAGCCTGATGAAAGATATTGAGTTTAGCTTGACTTCTTAGATATGGCTTCTGGTGGAAACAGCAACTCAGAGAATTTATCTAGAGGGGAAAACAGCTCTAAACTTATTTTGCAAAACCTGTAGTGGAACAGGTATTTGGTGTTGTTTAAAACACTGGAGGAATTTTTTTTTTTTTTTTTTTAATTCTTATGAGATAGAAGGGAAGAGGTCTCATTTGACTCCTTCATAAAACAGTTCAGTTTTCATTAAAAGTTATAATTGTTTCACAATCATAAGTGAAAATACCTCAAAGTAAAAGTCATGTCTTTAACATGGAGATCATTGATTTATCCAATATGAAAAGAGATTATGTAGTTGCCTTCAGGTTAAAGATTCCTAACCATTATGCCAGACACAACTTGAATGCTCTAGTGCCCAGTGTCCTTTCCTGCTCTGGGATGGTTTTGCCTCCTCTGTAAGTGCTGCAGGTGAATGGCTGGGCTGCATGCCAGACTGGGCATTGAGCAGGTGTGCTGCTATCATCTAAGTCCTATTGCCCACGGAGAAATCCCAGGATGCACGAGCGTGGAGATCACATATGAGTATCTGAGGAACTGAAAGTTGGATCTTCCTGCTTTTGGGGGCATTTCCTACATGGAAGAATTTCCAGTCTTGGCAGGTCCTCACTACCTCATTTAGTTGGCATGAGTCTGAGGATTGCCCTTCGGGTGTGATTCAAGGGGCTGTGGTTTAAGCTTCATTGGAACCGGATTTTTCTGGTGTATTTGAATGAACACATGATAAAATTAAATGTTCATGACATCTTGCATTAGAGTGGGCAGGGAATCTGAAAGAGCACCATCAGAAGACTTTACCTCCTTTGAGTTCTCCTGTTCCACCCATAATAATCCAACAGACCACAGCCTCCACTGCTATCTTGCCTCAGGAATCTTCATAGCACTTCCTGAAATATGGAGAAAGTGGTTATTATACAATGTGAGTATCTGCCACTGGGATAAATCTATAATTAGGTTATACACTTATGGACATTTTCCAAATACCTCTAAACAGTTAAGCCAGTTACTGACATAATTGTAAATGAATCAGAATAAGCATCAGCAAATGAATCAAACTGGAAGTTGTACAGTTTGCCTTGCTAATTATATTCCTCATAAAATAGCTGTCATGAGATGTCTGCTACCTGCTGACTGGGGAATGTGGGGAGTTTTTATGTTAATTTTGAACACTTATTAATAAATAGGATATTAAAATGGAAACATATAAATAGCTTTAGAGAGTGATGAAGAGTTCCTATTTTAACATATAGAACATTCCCAAATCTCTAGATTTGGAAACCTGGCATTGGTGGGTAAACATTTGCAGTGTGTTAGCAGAAAATACAGGTGCTTTTCTCCTTAGTTCAAACTCTCCAAACCCAGTTCCAAATAGCTTTTTCTTTTAAACTTCCAGTCTCCAATACAAGCAAGTTTTGGTGTGACAAACTGAAGAAATATAAATACAGGCCATTGTTGGCAATTTCTTTATGCCTAGTTAAAATAAGCAGGTTCTTGTGGTTTCTATAATTTTATTGTCTTCTCCTCCTTAGAGTATTTCATGCTTTTTATTGATTTTGCAATCATACAAATAAGTCTTTTAAGCAGTTATTTGCCATGGAGCTTTATTACTATGATTCACAAAGAAACTCCCAGGAAATATGAAATATTGGCAGCTAATAAAACCAGATTCATGTCATACACATCAGAATAACCTTAATTTTGCAATTGGCCCTTTCAACTGGGCTAATACTTGACTGAAGTAATGAACTGTTCCTTCTCCCCCAGTGCCAGCTGGTTCAGTCCCACACAAGATGACAGCAGAGGCTGGTGAGGGGGATGCAGCAGAGAGGAAGCAGAGACTAAAGCTCCTGCTGCCTCTTCTTTGGCATTGCTTGCTTAGCTGTGCAGCTCAGCAGTAGCAGAAGTGCCTTGCAGATGCCTCTTCAATCAACTAAGCAAGTGTGGTTGTGTCCTCTCCACTCCCAGGAATCAGGGAAACCAGCACATCTGTACCCTCTTACTACCAAACCTACTGTTCAAATAAGACACTTGTTAGCAACAACAATGAGTGTGAGGCTCATCATTATCTCTTTTGCCTCCTGTCCTCTGTTTCTGCTCAAAAAGTTTGAAATTACAGCATGTGTAGTCTAAGAGCAGAAATAGAAGCAGCCATACATCTACGAATGGCTGGAAAAAAAATTAATCAGAAATTAATCTGACCAAGTGGCTTTTCCCACTGTGAATCTTTGAAAACAGAGAGGGAAGAGAATAATAAAGAGGTTCAAAAAGTTAAAGAAGAAAAAATGCTCAAGTGAACTTATGTTGCTTATTAATAATGCATGAAGAAATAAACAGAATGAAATTTGGTTCTTACTTTCCATGGCCTGTCTCAAGATGGCTCACAAACACTGAAAACAGGGAGAAGAATGTTATTATTAGTCACCTGTTTAGGATTATGAACACATAACACCACTTTTCACTTAGACCCATAGTCATACATTGGCATGTCTAGTAGAAGTATGGAATTTTTCTTGGAGAGCTTGCTGTGCAATCAGATAATTTAGAACCAAAGCCTAGCATCTGAGAATCCTTGTGTTAGATCTCTCATGTATACTTCTCCACAACACCAGTCCAATGGACCAAGTAAGTCTTCCTCATTTTTACATTTTATACATCTAGTTTTTTCCTCTTCAAATTGAAAACTGTCTTTAGCCTACTAACAGAATTTCAGAAACACCCACGTTCTGCAATATCACGCTTCAGAGAGTAAAATATCTCTAATCAAAGGTTCCCGTTCTTGTTTATTTTCTTGTGCTGCTGAGGAAGCTGAATTCTGCTCAGACAAACCAGCATATAAAGAATTTTGATCAAAAAATAACATATACCAAAAACCTTTGTCCTTTTCCGCATATCTGTTATGCTCATTTTTATAAACAGTTGTGCACAGTTCCATCACCTTGATATGGATATAATACTTGTGCCTTAGTGGAGTTTCTCCCTGCTCTGCAATGTTGCCTCTGGTTTTCACATACCGCAGAGCTGTGCTTTGAAAGTAAGTTGCAAAGCAGGAGAAGAAAGGACCTACCTAGAAATTAGGAGTTAGTGTTGTAAAAAAGAAAAGTGAGAGGAAATGAAAGCCAAGTTCAGATAGAAGAGGCTGTGAAATACTCACTCTTGGACAGCATTTTGGGCCTCATAATCAGTGGCAAAATTCTTGTCCTAGTTGCAGTAGATAGTGGATTTCACTACTTTTATATTCCTGACCAGGTAAAACTGCTGTTCAGGAAAAAAATCATGACTACACGAACATTCTCCTGCATTCTGTCATGTAAACTATGACCTCCTGCTGCTTAAAAGCTTTCACTTATCATTCTGAATAAAATTAAGAAAGTTAAATGCTACAGATAAACCATTTTACTACAGATGATTTGAATGATGATATAGCCAAGGTATGTGGCCAAGGCGGTATTTACAGAGTACCATTTGCCTTTTTTTAGTGATGATAATGTGTGAGTGGCTATCCATTATAATGTGATGCCTGATGTGTGTATAAGTATTGAGTTACTGGGGCAACAGCATTCGAAATCACCAGAAATAAATTTGCAATTTATGTTTCTGGCTATCTAAAGTCAAAGGAAAATTCATCTTCCTCTACTGAAAATATCAGAAGAAAACAAAATAAATAGAAAAAAAAAAGGTAGAAATTACAGGCCTAAAAAAAAATTGTTTGAAAGAAGCATGAGAGAGGCAATGAAGGAGTTTCCAAGGGGTAAATTGAAGATAGTAGAGAGGCTTGTGAAGAAAAGAAAACACTGTTAAGAAGGAAAACTTTTGAGTGGTAAAGTCTGAGGTGAGGGGGAGTAGGGTAGGGGCAGAACTCAACAAAGACAACAATAAAGAGAAAGAAGTATAGGAAACCGCTGAAGAGAAGTGCATAATGAGAGTGTCATTGAATGGACACTCAATGTCCAGTCTCAGTGAAGGAAAGTGTGCAAACTGAGAAAAAAGGGATGAAACATTTGGATTTCTGGAAAAAGAAAATTAGAAGATATTAAAAGTGGCAGATGGAATAAGAAATAAACAGGGGAAATCAAATGTGGATGCTGGCTTGGAAGAATTCTGTCAGGATGAGTGGTTGGGGAGGTGGAATATTTCTGAAGAGATGATTTTCAGGAAATAGCTATTCTGAGATAAGGTAGTAAAGTAGAAATATTGAAGAAACACATCATCTCCAGCTGCTCCTTCCACTTCTAATCCTTTCTTCCTGCCACTTATCATCATTTTCAGTTAAAGATCCTTGCACCAAAATCTCTCATATGCTTCCCTCCTTTTTAAACCATCAACAATCTTCCTGCTTCCCATCAGCCCTCTCCCTCAGCTCCTATCAACTAAGGGGGACTGAGTTTGTCCTGCCCTTACAAGTAGTCCTCTGTTGAGAGCCAAAATATTGCATCATTTCTTTGTACTGCCTCATAGAAAAGGAAAATGTAGAAAATTGTATCATAGAATGACGGAAAGGTTTGGGTTGGAAGGAACATCAAAGATCATCTGCTTCCAACACCCCTGCCATGGATTCTTAGATACCTTTCACTAGACCAGGTTGTTCAAAGCCCCATCCAACCTGCCTTGAACACTTCCAGGGATGGGGCATCCACAACTTGTCTGGGCACCCTCACAGTGCCTCAACCACCCTCACAGCAAAGAATTTCTTCCTAATCTCTAATCTAACCCTGACCACTCTCAATGTGAAGCAATTCCTCATTGTCCTGTCACTCCTGACTGTTGTCCAAAGTCCCTCTCCAGCTTTCTTGTAGGTCCCTGCAGATACTGAAAGGCTGTTTTAAGGTCTCCCTGGTGCCTTCTTTTGTTCAGGCTGAACAATCCCAGGTCTCTCAGCCTTGTCTCAGAGGACAAGTGCTCCAGACCCCTGATCATCTTTATGGCCCTCCTCTGGACTTGCTTCAACAGGTCAATGTCCATATTATGATGGGGACCCCAGAGGTGGATGCAGCACTGCAGGTGGGGGTCTCACCAGAGCAGAGGGGCACAATCCTCTCCCTCACCCTGCTGGCCACGCTGCTTTGGATGCAGCCCAGGACACCTTTGGCTTTCTGGGCTGTGAGTGCACGTGGCTGGGTCATGTCCAGCCTCTCATCCACCAGCACTCCCAAGTCCTTCTGGGCAGAGCTGGTCTCAATCTGTTATCTCTTCCCACTGCTCGCAGTAAGTGGTGAAATCAAATGGCCAGAGCTGTCAGCACTACAACTTGCAGTACTACTGCCTTCAAGATCTTTCTCTGTAACAATCTCTAATCCAGAGAGACACAAGACAAAGAGGAAAGCAACAATCACATCATAATAAGCATCATTCACAGTTGAAGTGTAGAAAGCTAAAGTAAGATCTTTGACAGTGGAAGAGCACTTTCTTTTGCAATGTCACTGAATTCTTAAGGGAGAGAAAACCCTGCAGCTTTCTCTCTTAGTTCCTACAGTTTTTTCCCATGGTTCTAGGGCCTTCACAGCTTGTGAAATGTGATCTGGAATGCAACAGATTTGTCCCATTTGCCATTTCATTTTATTGATGTCTTCTACTTAAGGATGGTTAAACCAAATCTTTTGCTTCACTTTTACATAACTATGGTTAATATTTGGAGCTAAAAATAAAGACAACAAGCATATGCAGGTAGTAAGGGAACAAAGATTTTTTACTGTATATACACCAAGGGAGAGTATTTTACTCTGTTTTTTTTAAATATAGTAGTTACAGAGTCAGACTGGTAGAAACAATATCATACATAACTGAACCCCATAGGTTTTTACTTTTATCTGTTTGGTTTCAGTCAGTGAAAGTAAAACATTAGTGGCTTCATCTCAACTTGACATTTCATACAATGTTTCTGAAAGATGTGGAAAGAGAAGGCTGAAACCAGATAAGCAAAAGAACAGGGTTGAAACAGAGTCTGGAGACAACTGAGTGTATTTTTAAATTCCTTACCACAGCCTAAATTCCATTAGCATGAGACTTGGAAGAACACATCTGTTATTCTTTAAGGAACTAAAGCAGTTGGCTGGCCTCCTAGCTCTTGAACAAAGTGTTCAAGGCTCACATGGCAACACTGTCTTGCATATAACTAACCTGTTTAATTTGAATTACTTTTCTAATGGAAAAAAGAAAGGAAGGAATAATGATTGAGAAGCATCTGTGGAGGATCTGCTATACCTGTTTTTTTTTCATAATCTGTCTTCATAACTTGATTCATCCATCACCTGGAGTTACTGGAAGTAGCACAAACGTGGAAGTATTGTAGATAAAAACTACAGTGGCTATATATTAAGTCCAGCTTCCTGTTTTACTGTCTTGTATATGAATGGAGAGTTTAGAGAACAGGTATGATGAAAGCTGCATGTCCATTTTATTCACAACAATCTGATTCAACACACTGACCAGCCTTTGTTTTTCTTAACCATCCTCTTGTTGGATTGTAGGTGCAAGATATGTTCTCCTTATATGAGATTTTGGTGTAAAAATCTAAGTTTAAATATTTAATAAAATCCAGATGTGCTGAATAGGGGAAAAAAAGCAAAGGATGGAAGAAAGATGAGGGGAGTAATACTATATATAGTGATAAAACAAAGATTAGGTGAAATCAGATGCACTTAAATGTGAAGCACTGTACTAAGAAAACCACAGAAATAAGTTCCAGACAGAACAAAGTCCCCATTCAGTCTTTAGATTAAGGAATTGAAGTACTCATGTCTGAATGACTACCAAGCAGACTGAGATAGAGGCTGTGGACATACGTGTGAATGTATGTTATCTAGAGAGGTGCAGAGGGTTAGTAAAGTGCAGAGAATTACCTGGAACTATATGTTTACAAGAAATATATACAGGAAAATTTTGTCACTACGTGTGTAGACTTAATCCTCTGCACTCAAAACCCTTCAGTCCTCAAGTTTTATAGTGTCCTGTAAATGTAAAATATTAAGGTTAAATAAGGAAAACATTCATAAGAATTGTCTTGAGTTTTTCATAAGAATGTAACTTTAATCCTTGAAACCAAGTTCATGAACTCTTTACAAAGCATGGTATTTCCATGTCTTTGCATTCCTCATTGATAGAGGTGGTAGGAAAAGCCAATCTACAGAAACAAAACCGGAAGTCTGAATTTGCTATTTGTGGTTTTCTTTTTCTATCAACTGTTGTACAACCAGACCTACTGTAGATATGAGGATCCTGTTTCTAAAAACTCCTTTGCACATTTGTCTTTGAGTTCTGTCTTAAAAAGAAAAAAAGTAGGAGAAAAGAAATATTATTAGAAATTTGCAACTATTTGAGAAGACAAGCTGTTTCTAGAGTTACAGAAAGAGAAGAGAGGCAGAACTTTTATAAAACTTGGACAGGCCTACAGTAAGATGGCCCAGGCACTCTTGATGGGACATTGTCTTTATGTCTGCTCGTCCCTTGCCTAGCGTGGATAGCTTTATTAATATTTTATATTTTTTATTTCTTCATTTGAAAGACTTAAAAACCCACAAGAGTGTTGTTCTATGACCAGCCAAGTTCCAGATGCCTCATAATGCATGCTGGTCACTGAAGTATTTCAAATACTACTTCAAGCAAAACCCTCCAATTATAAAAGAGCACTATAATTGTATATTTAGGAACATATGTTTAAACTGGCTTCATCTGAACAGTTTCAAGGGACATGACACCATTTTTCATGGAGACACTAAGAGGGATTTTAGGGGTAATAACCCTGTGTTTTAAAGCTGAAAATGAAAATAAATACATTGAGGAAAAATGAGATTTCAACATGTCAGTACTTAAAGATGATTGCCAGAAGATCAGTCCCACTTATGCCATTGCCAACTCTGTCAATGATTTGCAGTGTAATCTGAAATTAAGAGGGATACATTTTCTAGAAATAAAAATTTGCAGTAGGTTAAATGAGGTTGAAAAAATTGGACAAACTTGCAGACCTCTCAAATCTTTCAGTCACTGAATACCTCTGTTCCATTCTATCTGTCTGGAAGTTATACACTTAAGCAGATTCAACTTAATATAGTGGCTGATCCATTGGAGTTCTGCCACTGGGAAACACAAACACGCTTGTGTGCTCCTGGAAATTCTAGCCCCACACTCAGGGTACTGCCATGCATCAGAGCATGCAAGCTATAATTTCAGAATGTAGCCTTATTGTGGCACAGACTAAAGCCTACCTTCAGTCCCACAGCTCTGCCTAGGCAGTTACAGTCAGCATCATTCATTTTCCAGATATTTCTCTATGTTACGCACAAGGCATCATCCAGTGTATGTCAGGGGAAAAGTAAATAAATAGCATGGACTTAATTTCACCACCAACTTTTAGCAATGGAAGAATAGGAAGCAGCATGCAGGGAAAGCTTGAGAGGCTTTGAATAATTTCATTACATTGTACTACACAGGGGACTTAATTGTTTAGAATGAGATGAGCAAGCACTTGCTCAAAATGTAGAATGATTGACCTTCAAGGTCAGCACAATTGGTGGCTGTGCATGGCATGACTACTTGCCAAATAGTAGAAAGAGAATGTTATCAACATATTTTTCATCTTCAAACTCATCCTATGTGGGCTTCATGGAGGAACAGAAATTATTCCACTGAGGACAAAATAGAACCAAATGAACAAAATTTCCTATCTTACATTTGCTTCCTTCATCTGCTCACATTGCCTGAATGACAGGTTCATCTCAGTAACATTTAGCTGAAGATCCATTCAGAGTGCAAACCTCTTACATTTTCAACAGTAGACAGTAAGTCTGCTGTGTGAATGTTTACTCAGTAACAGCAAAATTTGGCTCTGTTACCCCTACATGAAGTATGCCTTCTCCTTTTTGCTCAGCAGCAGAGAGAGAGAAGGCTGTGTTGGAAGCACAATTTATCTGGAGGACAACTCTTTCACTCATCCTCAAGGCTGTAGATCCTTACACAGTTTGAGCATGGTTTCTTGATGTCATGTTATCATCCTTGCTTTATTGTCTTCCCTTTCAGAGAGGGACTATTCTCCCATTCTTAGAAAAAATAAATATAATGACATCAACATTTTTAAGATTTTCCATTTTGCATTTTAAACCAAGATGTTTAGAAGTGGTATTTCCTGAAGGTCATATTCTACACTGATCTTTTTCTCATGGGTTTAGACTAAACAATTTGCCCTGAATCTGAGAGACATTTAGCAAAGCAAAGAAATGGAGAGCCCAATACACAGAGATAATTGGGTAATCAGATAAAGATTTAGCATTTTCTGACAAGCCCATAGAGACTCCTGCATCAAGATCTAATTCACTAGCATATATTTATATGTTTAAATAAAACATGTAAATACACTGAATGAGAGATGGACCTTGTAATCCTCACCTAGCTTGTGAGACGAGAATTTGACACTTTTCACATGCCCATTGTATTTTTTGATCACTGGATTACTGGTTATTTAGACATAATCCCAACTGCTTTAGAGAGAAGCATGTCCTGAAACATTTCTGTCATTTTTTTTCTCACATACATTGCTTTATTTGTATTGGATTTGAGAAATTTTCCCACTGTAGAGAAGCTTCCAGAGAACTAGAGTTACCATACTGTCTCTGTGACCTTTTCTTACTCCTTTGGTTCATTTGCAGCCTAGCAGGTGAAATTTGACTCTGGAGTTGAGCAGAGCTTTGTTCTGTCACTTTTCTGCTCTTTCCTATATGCCCTTACCTTTCCCCAAGAGAAATACTGAGACTTCCCTCCTTTATAAAGTCCCTTGAGATTTGCTGCTGGCAATCATATCTTGGATGTTGCCTTTTTCATTTAATCTCCTTAACCTGCTTCTTTTCTCACGCTTGTTTTGATTCATACCATTGTTTGTGCCAACACAAAATTTTTGTCTGCTCCACACCATTCATTCAAGGCCTTGTATTTCTTTCAAAGCCACTTAATTCCTATTTTATATTATCAAGGATCTTTGTCTCACACTGTCAAAGAAATGTGATTAAAACTCTAAGATTGTTTTTCAAAGACTAACCTCTGTGTTTATAGCAAATCAAAACAGATTGTAGTCAACTCAGTTTGCTTTTGACAGATGTTTAAAGCAATTTTATGCTATACAGCTTCCTTGTATCTGGTTTTTGCAGTGCCAGGATACATCAGTTAAAATTTAGTTTCACAGAATACAGGGTAGATTTTTTGCCATTAGATAGTCCTTGTCTATGCAATATTATTCCTTTACTTTTAGCATTTGTGTTGTCAGTTTAGTGCTTGCAAAACATGGTGCTCTGGCAGAAATGAAACATTAAGTCCTCTGTTTATAAATCAGGAAAAACACACAGATTTCCTCTGCTGCCTTACTAATATGCCTTAACAGTGACATGACTACAGCTGCAAAACTAAAATATCCTGTAGGATATGCTTAGCTTTAAACAAGTGAGTTGCCCCATTAAATGTCTTGAAATCAGTTATGCTAATTCTGTTCAAATTAAGTAGTTGAACTGCTCTATCAGACTGATGCTCTACTGCCCACTCCTGGGCATTGGAAAGTAATTCATCCTCAAAATCTGTTCAGCTTTACTTCCCTCCTGAGCATTTGAAACCGACTGAAGCAAACACTTTTCTCTCCAAGAGTCAGAGTACACTGGATAATCATGATTTGAATTCAAAATCATTGTGGACTGGATTTGAGCCAATTACCTGAAAGACTCCATATTTCTCCACTGACTGGTGAATTCTCTTTTCCTCTTTACTATTTGCCATAAAAAAAATTTCAATACTACTGATCTTCATCAGACTACAAGTAATAGGAAAGGAAAGTGTGTAACATGCATACCTCTAGCAATCACCCTAGAAAAATTGTTCTCAAGTTTAAATGTCAAAGAATTCATCATAAGCTGAGACATCCCATGAAGAGGGAGTCTCTAAGATATGCATCTTTGGTTATTATATGAAAAACCTTATTAAAATAAAATACAATATCTTAAAAGAGAATGTAAACATGATTAGGGTCCTTAACAGAGTATTTAAGTCATTCACTCTCTCAGGTAAGAAAAAAGGTTATTTAGAACAGATATTGCAATGCATGGAGTATACTCCTTTATCCCTACCACTGGCTTTGAAGACTTCTCTTGCCTGTTAAGAGTGTTAGGGCTTTAGGCCTAAAGCAGTTCTTTGCAATATTTCTCTCTTTGTTCTTTGAAGCTTCAAATGGGTGCTGCCAATAATTTTTTTAGTAGTATCACCATGAGGTGATAAACTAACAAAATGATTATTAGAAATCAAGGGTAAAAAAATAAAACCATGACTATATCAAAATGAAAATTTGCAGGACAATGGACTCCAGTTCAAGCGTTACTGGTAACAGCCTGTACCTGTAATGCAGCAGAAGGAGGAATGTCATTAATTCAGGGAAGGCATAAACAGTCATAAACCCCTTGGTTTTTACTATTCTGGCTCCTACAGCTAGTTGCAGTCTCTGCAAATGCCAAGTTTTTGATTTTCACAGAAGTCTCACAGACCTGGGGACAGTGTCCATCCCAAGGACACAACAGTTAATTTTTAGCTTGCTCTCTGTCTCTGTTTGGGACCTTAATACATATTTCGAAGACAAATCCGTGGTAGAGACAGTTCCCCCAAAGCAATGTAGACACAAACTACACTCTCATTTCTCAGTGTAGATATGTCCTTGGAGTTCCTTGGTGTCAACTCCTTTTTGTCTTTTCCTGGTCCTTTTCCCCCACTTCAAAGGCATCCACAGAATTTTTTCTTTAGTGCTCAAGGATTTAACAGAGATATTGGCAGTAGTGCTCAAGGATTTAACAGAGATATTGGCAGTAGCTGGGAATTTAATTGTTTTTTATAGTATCAGCAGCTAGCATTCACATTTGGGAGAAGCACTAATCTGATTTGTATGGGAACTGTTTCCCTAAAAATGCATTACAGTCCTGCACAGAACTGGCATGCACCACAAGCATGAATATGCAACAGCAGTCTTATTCAAGAATCACAGTTAATGGTAATAACCTTTCCCCCCCAAATTAATAAAAAAAATATGTAAGTCAGCATATTTAAATAATGCATTGAAATCAAAGCACAGCATGAATAATATTTAAATTAAATCTGACAACATAAGAAACACCAAAAACAGAGTATTCACAGTAACGGAAATAAGAAATTTTGAAAACTACATTTTCTGAAGGAGCAAATAATTAAAAGATCTATTTCAGTAAGATAATTTATGGAATGACCTTATCAGCAAATAAAAAGTGTGGTTAGACCAAATGAGGTCTCTGTAAAATGAAAAGGAGAATAAATGAAAGCAAGACAGATATATATCTACTGCAAGCAGACACAGAAACTAAAACAGGTAGGCTGTTTTCATGAAAGACATCTCATTTTTTGCAGCTGAAACCTCTGTGTCACTAAAAGCACTTTTAGGAAAAAAAAGCCTTTTAAAAATGTATTTATAAACTTAAGCACATCTCAAACCAAGGACTTGGACAACAAGGATCTCTAGCTCACATTTCTGAACGGTGGAGCTCACAGTGGGAGAGTACATAAAAGGAAATGCCTGAAAAATACTCTTTTTCCATGCTGGTACCTTGCTTTGGGTCAGAGATAAGGAGTGTACTTAAGAGAAGGTATTTGTGGCCTTGTATTTCACTGCTGGTGTTGAAATATATTCAGGATACCAAGATTTTGCACACTTCAAGCCAAATTCTACAAAGCAGGGGAACTACAATGCACGGCAGCCTTGGTCACTTCAGCTCTGACTTTAATATCATTTAATGCCTTTAAAAGTCCAGCTGCCAGTGTCCTTCCTCTCTCTCTCCTGATGTAATACAGCTCATTACATCTTGTATTTAACTGAATATCATGGTCTTTGGGCAAGAGTGTTATACCTTGATGAATGTAAAGAATCCCTTAGATTGCTGCCAGTTGATCCAGAGCATTTATTTCTAATTTAGCTGTTTGTAGGTGTTACTCCTAAGCACTGTCAGAAATGCCCCTCAGTGGTTTAGTGTGTTTCCTGGCTCCCATGTGTCCTCTGGACCTGCACACAAGGAGCTTTCAGAAAGCCCTTTCTTATATACACTTTCACACTGAAATTTCCCATCTTCAGCTGCAATATAAATGTGTCCTTCTGGCAGCTAGCAGTAATTGTGAATAGTGACTGATTCCATCTACTCTGCTCTTCAGGTTTATGTAAATACCTGTGACAGCAGGGATGAGGAAGGTGTCACCACACCTTCATTCTGGCACATGGGAGGTTGGTGGGGAAGTAACAGCGTTTCTGCTGCCATATCAACTGCTCAATTAAACCAATCACTGCTTGTAGACAAAGGCACTCTGAACTCACAGATGGGAACAACGTCATCCTTGCAGATGGGCATGAGCATCCAGCACCAAGGAACATCGCACCACCACTGAGTATCTGCCCTGAATTCTGGCCAGAAATGTAAAAAACCAGGTGCTGATCCTCTTCTTCTGTGCCCACAAAACAAGGGAATGCATCACCTGTTATTAATCCAATGCCCCTCTGAGTTAATTTCCAGAAGTTCCTGGGAAAAATAAGGGGACTTTAATGAGTAACTTCAAAGCAAGCTGAGTGTTTCTGAAATGCATTTCTACATTTAGAAATCTTAGAAGAAAAAATTCTTTGAAATCTGATCTCAGCAATACCTTGATTTCATGCAAATACTGGAATAATCTTCCAGGAAAGTAAAAGTTCTCCTGAAGCTGCTGATCTTATTGCTTACTCTAGGATTCTGAGTATTTTACGGTTACATATCACCAAATACAACCCTGATTTTACCACTACCAGATTTACAAATTTAATACTTCAATAGGGGACACTGAAGAAAGAAGGAATATATTAGAGAGTCATGAACAGAAAGGCTGGAATTAATGATGTTACTCTTTAAGAAAATGGTCAAGATATCTGCAAAACCACAGATTTACTTGACAACATTCATTGTAATCATGGGGTAGCACAGCTCAGAGCTCTGTCTGAAGACAGAAATATAAATGTATTTCCAACTGCTTTACAAGATGTAGGCAGCCCAGAGCACATTTTTTCACTTGAGTCTCTATTTCTGCCTACTGCATGAACATCTGCCTAATGAAAGCAGAAGGGGCTTAGAGTAACATGAGCACTTTGGGAGAGGTATCATAATTGTCGACCTCCTTCAAGTGAGAAAAGAAGGGAAAGAAGGAAAGCAGGAACTAAAAGGTGTAAAAGGTATGAGGGAATAAAGAAAAGTTGAAAAATGTAAAAGTGCTGCATAGGAAAGCTTGAGAGGCTTTGAATAATTTCATTACATTGTACTACACAGGGGACTTAATTGTTTAGAATGAGATGAGCAAGCACTTGCTCAAAATGTAGAATGATTGACCTTCAAGGTCAGCACAATTGGTGGCAGTGCACAGCATGACTACTTGCCAAAAGAGAATGAATCAAATGCTATCATCTTCAGACTCATCTTGTGGGCCGTATTTAGAACAGACATTGTAATGCATGAAGTGTATTCAAATTCTTTCTCATCTTCAAACTCATCTTGTGGGCCTCATGGAGGAACAGAAGTGATTCCACTGAGGACAAAATAGAATAAGCGAATAAAATTTTCTATCTTGCATTTGCTTCCTTGATCTGCTCACATTGCCTGGGTGACAGGTTCATCTCATCAATGTTTAGTTGAAAATTCATCCAGACTGCAATAATGTGTGAGTGTTGACCTCATTATCAGCAAAAACTCCTGCTTTTTATGCCTTGCATAAATTGTGTATTGTCCTTTTTGCTCAACAGCAGAAAGAGAGGAGGCTGTGTTGAAATCACCACTTATCTAGAGGAGAGCTCTTCCTCTCGTACTCAAGGCTGTAGACTTTTACAGAGAGTAAAAGTCTAGCCTGAGAGTGCTTTCTTTACATCAAGTTAGTGTGCCATTGTGAAGAAGGATTCTTATTTGTTTGTTTTCCCCTTTAGAGAGACACTATTCTTCCATTCTTCAAAAGATACTTTGCTTTGTGAAATACTATTTGGGAAATGAGAAAATTAATGTTCAAGGTAGGATAAAAAGGAGGAATACAAGAAAGTGTGATCTTTTGTGAGAAAAAAAGCAGTGGTTTTTATTCCACTTCATCTAGACTTTTAAGTTTCACACCATGTTGGCTGCTGTTAGGTTTACTTTCCTCTACCTGCACAAGAAAGTAGACAATACCTGACTCTGCAGAGTAGAAGTAAAGAAATAACCAGCTGTGTTAGCTCTTTGTTTGTGGACAATGAGTATATGTACCTTTTTATAATTCAGATGGATAAAATCTTTAATAGCTACATCAGCCTTCATGGGGATTGTATGAACACAGACATACTTTAACTTACTCTAAACTGATATTTTTATACTCTGCAGGTTTAAAGAAACACATTTGCTATTTTACAGAATTTTTTCTTTCTTCTGCCATGCTTATAACCATTGGACAAATCCCTGTCTTTTCATTTTGGTGTTTCTTTTAGGAAAGTAGCTTTCCGTGAAGACACATGAACTTTATGAGATGTTACAAAAGCTCTACATTACATAAAATTAGCCACCCAGGTTTGAGTGAACTCCTTCCAGATTTTCATGCTGACCTGTATTTAAAGCAGGAATAAATGCATGCTTTAGTCATTTTGGAAAGTCTTAGCCATTTGAAAGCTTAATTCTCTATGGTATTCATAGATAGCAAGAGGAATTAGAATTGTTCTTCAAGGCATAAACAAGACATGGGTTATGAACTGTCAGTTCCTGCAAGGAGATGCAAACAGTCCCAGGCCAGTCTCTTTGAACAGAGGTTCAACCTTTCTTTCTGTTGGCAAACACTTCCTGCTTGCCCAATTTTCATATCAATGAAAATCACCCTAAAGCAAGCAAACTACTTGACAAATTGCCTAAGGGTTTGGATCCAATACTTAATATAGCAAACATGTTTGATTTGGGCACCGGACAAGACATTAACAGCTTTAATAGAAAGCTGAGATGTGGTGACATTTAATAATAATTTTCTGTAAACGTTTCTTTTTGTTGTAGACAAAGAGAAAGAAATGGTCAATTTGTTTTTATCTAATACTTTCAATTTTAAAACAATATTTGTCTGTCAACAATACAAACCAAGAAGCATTTGATAACAGAAAATTTGTGAGAAATATATCATTTGGAAAAAATCATAACCTGTGAACAGGCGAATCATAAAAAGACAAAAGGTTTCAAAAGGTTTGTTAAAGAAATTGAATCAACAGTGATATGGATGTTTTGGGAACTTGTCATTTGAAGGATATACAGCAGGATATACAGTTACCCAACTTATGAAGGCTGCTCTCTTTATGCTGTAACTAGTCTTTTTCTCCTGTGTTTTGAAAAAACAAATGGTGTTAAGTTAGCTAATCAACCTTTACCACATGCTCAATGTTTTTGGTTACCTTTTTTTCATGAAAATTTACATTATTATAGAACAACTGTGGTTACTATTGTAAAACAGCAACTTTCTGTGAAATGTTTTTCATATGGATAGTTCTTTCATCTTGTTTCAGAATTTTGACCCTACACACCCAACTATCATCACAATTGCCAAGTGATAACAATTAGGAACCACGTCATCTTTCTGTGTTGAGAGAGATGTTTGCATCTCTGTGTGTGTTATTCTTATTAACTAACTCTAACCATGTAAGTTTAACTCTGTCATAAAACATGTATCTTGATGTTTCCTGTGTTCAGTAGAGAGCCATGAACATTCTGTAGGGAGATTCATTAAATCTGTCTTACATGCTTATTTTGGGCTGTTTTTCAAAAGTGGGGTTTTTTCCTGCCATGATCTATTAAAAGAGGTTCTATCAACCAACTTCTCCGTGGTCTGTTTTTCAGATTGAAGTTAGATGTGAACAGTTCAACTGTGAGTGTACAACAGATTGAATATTAAAAGATTTTGCAGATGCACATGCAAATGTCCCAAAAGTAGGAAGCTCACACACAATAGGAACATCAGCTTTAACTCAAGTTAGTTTGGCTCCACATATTGCAAAAAATAATAAAATAAATATTATTGATTTGAAGATTTAATAGAATAGTCTAACCAGCCTGAACCAGAGAAGGAATAGAGACTTAGAGATACGGAGACCTTTTTCTTAGTGAATTACAGAGAAGTTTTGATGAGCATCCTATGAGTTCACCAGTCTATATGCTACAAAGGCTTTTCTTCAACTCTGAGCACATTTATTTTTACCAAGAAGGTCCTTGCTGGGTTTGCATCCATCCCTCATACTGTTACAATAATCCCACAGGTGCAAGAGATAGTCACACATTAGGATGGAATAGTTATTCAGACAGAATTCAGTCTGATCATGTATATGTTCAAATAAGAGATTGATTTATTTTAAAACTTAGTTTAAAATGTTTGGCATAAGTTGTTCTATACACAGGAACAGTAAGAAGAAATAGGCAGAATATTTCAACTATGACTCTATTTTCTGATTTAGGACTTCCTACAAATCACTTTCAAGACCCTTGAGTAGGCATCATCCATGTCATTTTGGTCAGAAAAGGTCTACTTAATCTAATCTGCCATAATTCTAGTGTTTAATTGCCCTACTTGGTTCAATTTCTATGGAGTGAGAAGGAAACCCCTCATTAACACTGTAGGTGGTTGATAGTTTAGTGAGCAATGTATACTACAGTGTTTCACAGGTAGCTTTCTAAATTTTACTTAATCAGATAAGCTGGGAATCTTGTTAATTGTACATCATCCCAGGAAACCAATTAGGCCTAAGGTAGTAAATGGCATTGACTGCTGAGTAATGTAGATACTTCTGACAAATATTTCTGTTTAATAGATATTGTTCAGCAAGGTCCAACAACTTAGGCTGTGTTTAAGCACTTGACAAATGAGCAGAATATCCCACAGAGTCAATAGCCTAATACAGAACTAGTCAAATAAAAAAGGAAAAGTAAGTAATTAAGGTAGGATAAAATAATTTTTTCTGTCTGTGTTTATACATTACCGTATCTTATTTTCAGTAATTCACAGCTTTAAATTGCATTCTGGTCTGTAAGAGACCATTGAAACATTATTTACTGCTGGATGCCAGCTATATCTGTCAGCACTCCAAAAATGTACAGTTGACAATGAGTCATAAATAAGTGATTAATTAGTGCAATAGTTGGAAGTTATGTTGCTGATTCAGTTATTTAGTATCCACTTCGCTAAGATAATTTACATATGTTCTGCCCTGTTATCATCTGTTAAAAGATTTGATTGGGAAAAGGAGTCTAAGAACATTGGAAACTAGGGGAAGAGAGGGACACAAGGGAAGGGCATATAATGGTGTTTGGCTGAAGCCTCAGAACAGGCGAAAACAGCCCCTAGTGCTGGCAAGAAAAAGACTGAAAGAGTCAGCAAGGTTGACAGGACTGCCTTTGGAAACAGAACAATAGGCATTAATTATATTTAGAAGTTCAAAGGCCAGACATGAAAATACCTAATTGGTTTATACTCTTGATTAAGCCCTGTTCCTTTATTCTGCATTTTATTGTTTTTCATTCAAGTCACTGGGAATTTTGCCAGTGCTCCCAGTGGGAGAATTAAGTGTACTGGAAATAAATTTTCAGATATTGAAAGAATTTACAGCAGTATAAGAAAACTACATTAATATTACAGATTAATCAGGCATCACATATTGAAGGTGAAATATATGTGCCCAACTGCAGAGCTATAGAAAAATTAATTTATGAAGAACCTTAGTTTCTTCACCTAGGTCCATCCTCTATCTCCCCCTTTGGCTTTAATAGCCTAAATAAATGTTCAGTCCTGCGGTAACATCCTATGTCTTGAGGAATGCCTGTGCATCTTCTGAAGGTTAGCCATCCTTTTCAAGGCAAATATGAAATTCCTGGACATACAGTCACCTATTTCTCTTTAAGCACGCATGGGAAATCAGCAAAAGTCTGCCCTAACCTGTTTGTTTTGAACATGTGATTCTATAGGTTCCTACTACCGACTTGTAAGCAATTGCACTCAGAGTCACTTAGCTCGAGGATCTCCATGCAGTTAAAGGAAAAAAAGCAGGCAATTCTAGGTCTCTTTCCTCTTTCCTTTAGACCTATTTTCCTTTAGACCTATTTTCCTTTTAATTCTCAAACAAAAGTAGACCTCTCCTTTTGTGTGAGTTAAGTCCTGCTTCAAAACTGCCTGTGTCCCTTATCCAAATGAGTTAGGGAAATGTGAGTAATGGAGTTTGGCTTAGTCTAGCAAAGAGAAGAATCAGAAAAATATGAAATCATGTTCTGTGTATTTCTTGGATCTGCAAAGAGGCAAATAAACTTGTGTTCATGTCCACCAGGAATAGGGCAGGAAATAAAAAGTTAAAACTTCAGTGAGGAAGTTTTAGGCTAGATATTAGAGAAAATTCTAAGAGAAAGGATGCTTAAGTGCAGGAACAATTTGATGAAGGAGAATATGGAACCTTTTAAGTACAGTTGTTTTTTAAATTTCAGAGCAGTGTCCACTGGCCACATTTTTAAGTTAGGACTTGAAGACCTTCAAGGTTCCTTTTTTCCTTCACCCCCCTACTTTTCTGTAATTTTCTCTTTCACTCATCCCTCTCTCTCTCTCTTTCTTACTAAGTGCATTGTATTGGAAAGGAGAGACTGAAACAGTAGCCCCAGTTTTATTTCTGTGTCTGGATTCCAAATAAGTAAATACTTTTTGCTTCACCTGAAGTTTCTTAGGTCACTCTGAGTTTTATGGCTTTGTGTCTGGCCTCAGAGAAACAAGTCACAGGTGAAGAAATAATTGCTGTGTATTCTACACTTTGAAAAGAAAATGAAACAGGGAGGAACTAGCTGGAGAAGAGAAATATACATCATTTACAGAATAACCACTGCAGCCTGAAACTCTGCTGAACAGAGGGGACAGCCCCAGAGGGGCATGTGAAAGAAAGGGATGACTGCAAAAACCCCTGCGTTACTTGTCCTGCTACCTGCTGGCTTAGCCTTCAAAAATATAATGTCTGACAGCCTGCAAAAGAACAAGTCGGGAATTTATTTCTGCCTAAAATTTTTCATCATATTTTCCTCTATGATGGGAATACAGAGTAATTTCCACAGTCTGGGATTTCTTCATTGCTTCTTCAGAGTTTTCTAAACAGCCAGACTACTAGCCTATATTTAAATGTTATTAAACTAAAATCAGCAATATTAAATTTTCAAAGAAGATTATAAATAAGAGGGGGAAAAGGCCTTGGAATCCTTATTTTACTCTGCCACATGGAAATAAGAAAGGGATTAAAAACATGACAGAACAAAAGGAAAAATAATTTAAAACTTACATTATCCCATTACTTTTCAGATCATTACTGAATTTGTGTCATTTGAATAATTTTGGTTTCTGTGGTTATTAATAAAAAAATCCTTGAAAGAAGCCCCTAAACTATTGTGTTTCTACCAAAATTGCATTAAACTGATCTTCCCCCCACCCTGCTCCTCCTTCCAGCAGTTATAGACATATTTGGTTACATGTTAAACAGATCATACATTTGGCTTCTTTTTCCTATACTTTAGACTTTGAATAGTGGGGAAAAGCCCACTGGAATGTTCGCATGTTCTTTCTGAAGATCACTACTTTTATTTTCTCCCTGCAAGAAAGGTTACTTAAAAAAAAAAAAAACCAACCAGAATTGATAAGCTGCAGTCCAGAGGTAAAAACCTCTTGTTTTTCAAGAATTTTCAGAAAAGAAATCCTATTCTATTTTAAGGGAAGCAAAAGCTGGTTTATGATGGCCATAGGTGTTCATTTTTAACTATAGAAACATGTATCAAGAATGTACCTTTGGCCTATTTATGAACGTGGAGCGGAATTCGTTGTCCAAGACTTCCATAGCACTTGAGGAATGCAAAATCAGGTATAAAAGGTGACATGGACACAGTAATATAAGTATTTTCCCCAAAATATCCCTTTGATTACACAGTGGTCCAAATTATATACAGCAAGATTCAACAATAAATACAATTTGAGCTACAAAAATACTACCAGTAAAACACAGGAAGAGGTAAATTTTTGTGCTTAAACTCTTCAGTGAATCTACTTCTGAGACTTGAAATTTGTTCCTTTTGCATATCCCTCTCATAGCAATGCCAGTGTTTAAATCTGCCTTTTCCAGAAAAATTTCCAGACTCTTTCATTCATGTTTTTGCATTAAAATATCTCCTTCAAATTTCTTTGTACTACTAACAACAGCTAGAAAAATTCTTCTTGGTCTGCATGTCAAATGAGATCAAATCATAAATGAAGAAGAGCTGCCAAGGCTCAACTCATTTTAAATCATAAGTGGTGGTAGTGGACAATCATGAAGGCTCAGAGGAGTTTAGAACCATACTGCTGCCATCTCCTTTGGCACCAGGACCACTGTCAGGTTGGCTACACTTATTTTTCCAGGTGGGACTTACTGGTGCTATAGCCCACTGAAGTCTACAGAACCTCAAATATAGCAGATGTTCGTAGTAACTCAGTGAATGTTCAGTGAGTGGTGCCTAAAGGACTGAGAACAAAACAGAAATCAGAATACAAGCCATTTCCCTTCCCTTGGTGATCTCAAACCTCCTGTCTCCACTGGGGAGAATTGTACTGCCTCTTCAGTTGCTTTGTTTTGGTCTTAGCATCATGCATTTCTCTCCTCAGAGCAACACAGATGGAACAGGAAAAATCAAGATGTGTTTAGTTTGTTTCACACCTTCATGTCACTCTCCTGGGAGCTGGAAAAAGAGAGCTCATACTCCACTAAAGTGAGATATGAAGCTCTCCTCCATCTCCTACTTCACTCCCCTAACATCTAGGACTTCTGTGTGTTTGTCCTCAGCAACATGTTTCCTTCACTTCAAAATGCAAGTGGGTCTGGGTGCTCCCTCAGATGACTTTGCAGATGCCTAGGCAAAACATAGAACCATAAGGCTGTAGCTACACCCAGAATTAGGCAGAATTTGAAGAAGATTTGAGGACTGAATTTTTGAATAGTAGCTATGTAAGGATTTGCAGAACGATAAAATCTGTTCAGCTGAAACGCGGAAAACTTTTGGCAAAAAATCTCTTCCTCGGGTCTGAGATACAAGATCACAAAGCCAAACATAAAAGTTTTTGAGTTGCCAACAGCTTACCAATGTAATATAAATTTTATTTACCAAGACATCTGGCTTGGCTTATTTGACTTTGTTCATGGCTTTAGACGCAGCTGGATATCCAATCACCTTTAAGATTCTTGGCCTTCTTTCTGCAAAACTGCAGGAAAAAAAAAAGGAAAATCCCAGGAGCTTCAATGTATTTTAATAGCAAGTTAAATTAATTTTGTCTTTCTTCTATATATAGCTTTAAAATATCATTCTCTTTGTTGCCAGCTACTCCTGCAACAGTATTGTTTGTCTCTTGTAAGTACATTTGAACTGTGTCTTCATACACTTTCTGGAAGATGAAAAATGTTTGGGCTATGGGGAATACCGACATTCAGTATAAAATTACTGCTGCAAAGGTTTTTGAGAAACAAAACTAAGCTTTTCCCAGTTGGTAAATATATATTAAATAAAGATCCCTCAGCATGTTAAACACACTTTATTTTCCACAATATTTTTGTTTACTTTTTGCCAAAACCACAATGATATGAAACTACTGGCAAAACAGAATTAACAGCACTCTGTTATGTTGTAAAGAAGTCAAACCCAGATAAGAACAATTGGCAAATTGCATGCCTCATCCCACTAGTATCCAATGGCTACTAGAGCCCACAGGAAAAATCCACCACACTGTTTGGAAAATATAAAGTGTGAGTGTGAGCATCACGCACAGAGACAAGAAACCTGTTTGACTATCCCACTTGCAATCTTTTCCTGTAAGAGAACGGGCTCCTTGTGCCAAAAGCCACAGCCACAAATTCCCAGAATTGGAATGAAGCATGGCTTCATGAAAACAAACAAACAAACTAACAGGAAAAATGTGGGAGTTTTCCGAAATTTTTCTAAGTGGTACACTACTACTCTGTGGCAAACATATCCTTCTTCAAGAGTTTGGCGCTGCCTCTGTCTACAGATTTTTAAGGAATACAATTAGCAGTAGTCAAAAGATCATTGACCAACCTTTTCATTCTCTATTTTTTGGGATGTGAGTGATGGCTGCGGTTGTCATAAAATGGAGGTGTCCAAGTCTTCTGAGACACAAGCCATTAAATAAGCTGAAGAGAGGAGGTATTAACCCAATATTAAGCCCAGAAAGCTGCACTTTAAAACCAAAAAATATAATTTGACCCAACTAGTTCTTTTTTGCAAAGTATGCACTTTGTGATATGATCAGTTATAAGAAATACGGAAAGAAGGGCTTAGAACTCCTGTTTGCTAAGTTACCTAGAGAAAAATTTCTAGCTACATGAAAGGTTTCACTGTCCAGCTGTTTCCTGTGAAGCATAGTCTTATTATTTTGAAGAACATGTTCTTCTGTCCTTTTGAACAATAAATGAAATTCCATTTTAGCAAAAGGAAATAGCTTTGGAATAAGACCAAGTGCTGAGAATTTCAGGCTAAAAAGAAAACACTTGAATAAAAACTACACAGTTGTAGAAGCAGAGTTACCAATTTAGCTATATTATGCATTAATGGAAATTACAATTAGTGAAAATTAGAATTGAGAAAAATATGCAAGGAAAATCTATTTAAATCAGATGGAACAAAGGAAGTAAAAATCAATAGAAACTGTTTTCCTAAAAAGAAATGTAGTCTTAGTCTTGAATAACAAGAGATGTGACCTTCAGTAGCCTTCAAATTATGTTTTATTGAGAGGTGATTCCCGGTTAAATTTTTCCATCTCCACAAAATAAATTAATTATCGTTGCATTTCACAAATAAAGAAGTATCTGAGATGCTGCCAAGAGTCCTTCAAGCACCATCTCACTAGAAAGATAGGAAATATCACTGACATAAAGAAAACCAAAGAAGAAAATGGATACTTAAAGATTATTTCTATGGACAAAAGTACAAGATAAATATTTTGACAGACACTAGAGCCATATTCTAGACACCATTGGATTGAAACATGACAAAGGGAAAAGAGTCGTCCTGGCAAGCTCAGAACAGCTAAATTAAAACCAGTACAGAGGGTAGAGAGGTTACTATTGCTGAACATAAAAATAAAATGGAATTCTGATTCTAGAGTGGTGAGGCACTCCTGGTGTGTTGATATAATTTGATATCTCTGCTTGGTAAGTCCTCCCAGGAAACAAGGGAAATGGCAACTGTTTTTTGTTTTCCATGCAAGCAATGTTTAACACTTTCCTTTTAGATTTTTTTTTCTTCTTTCCTTTTTCTGCTTTGGTTTGTTTATTTGCTTGTTTTGTTATAAATGATTGTGACCTAGTAACTGATAGGAAAGTAAAATGCCAATGTGTACGTTAAGATGAGAAAAGGTAAGGCTCTGAGAGACACATTCATTCATCTCTAGGCTGCTAGAAGCTGACCATGATGACAATGATGATATCCCACGAAACGTGCTCTTTTGTTCAAAATGAGCACCGTACTTTATTGATTCACAGTGAAATTGCTCTGAGATGAATCAAAATACCAGCTGCCCCATTTATTGAGCTGTGAAATATTTCTATTCGCTGTGCAGCTGTGTGAACCTGAACTAATCTAAAGGGCAGATCATCTAGAAGAGAGCTCAAAATAGTTTTATTGCAGGCAGTTTGCCTAAGTATTAAATATACCCTGCTCACACAGGATTCTGAGCAAGGACTTATACTGAAGCAAATAGATAATGCACAGATTGCTGCATGTTTATCATAGAGGCATGGAAATTACAGAAAACTATTAAACACATCCAATTTTGAAAAGTGCAAAGAAATCCCACTGCCAAATACTCTGTGAAGGTGCTCCCTACCTTGTATGTGGTTCTTAGCATTGGGCAAAGCTAGAAGACTGGGTGGTGATTCAAGTCTTCCTGATAAAAACACGTGTCTCCAGTGAGTGTTATCTCAGTAAGAGGTTGGAAGGGAACAGAATAGCCTGCTAGTTTGTTTTTTGACAGATGGCGAATGATAAAGCACCATTAAAATCAGCCAACCAGCCTAAAGTTTTCATTTTAGTGCCAGGGAATATGTATGTTGCTTGGGGAATTATGCTCTAATTAACCTAAAGCATGTAGTATTGCTCTTTTACATGTAATGGGAGGATTAAGTTAGTGTAGCAGATTTTATGGTCATTATCGAAATACCACTGGTAATACAAATTCTAGAAAAATATAGACATACTCTAAAAGAGGAGCTGAAATCTCTCCTCTTGGTAACATATTTCTCATGCCATATTTTGAAATTTTTTGGCAAAAACAGGGACACAGGCAGTATGTGATTCAGCAAATTCTGAAACCACTTTTCTGTGGTGAATAGCTGAACTCTACTTAGTCACAAAGACAGTCATATAGCTTAAGAGGAGGGAAAACCAATGGGAAAGAAATTAATTTAGTTACATCTTTAAAGTGCTTGGCTGTAAAATACAATACGACAAAAAAATGAATTTCATTCAGCTGAAAATATTTGCAGAATAACCCTACTAATACCATTTTGGGAGCATCCAGTAATTTAAAGAAAACATCTGTCAACTTGTCTACTACTTTACTCGCAAAGTAGTAGTTTTGAACATGAGATTCTACCACATCCAGATTTCTAGGGACTATTCAAATAATTTATGGATAGAAAACTCTTGAATTGGGCACGTACAATGGCAAGTGGAAAAGGGGTGTGTGCATTCTTTGCTGTCTCTTAAGTACAACCCCTGTTTAAACCACTTCTGTAACTATCTGAACCTCCAACCATTAACAATTTCGCATTTGATAAGGTCTTCTAGAAATACAAAGTACCTCCTGGCACTCTCTTGATAGAACAGAATGGATTGAAAATACATTTTGTAGACAAATAATAATGTTATGGAAAAGAAAGAAAATATGCATTGGTGAAAGAAAAACTGGAGTTACCCCTTGGATAGAAAGGAGTGGATAAATGTGGGATAGGTGGAACAGGAAACGGGAAAAAACAATACTTATGGTCCCTGGTCTGAGAAGAGAATAAGGAATGTTGCTACTAGCAAGGAAAGAATTTGGACATGATGACCCAGCAAATAAAACATTTGGTATGAGTTCACAAAACAGCTGAGTTGGCAAAGTGGTCTGTTCTGGTCTTAACGGAACAAGAAGAATGACAGAGCCCATGACAGATGCTCCTAACACTAGGAAAAAGGAGTTGGGGGCCTTAGCAGGATTTTATTCCAGAGAAAAAGAAAGGCATAAGGGAACAGGGAACGAAATAGCACCAAGAATAACTCATAAGAGGGTCCTTGGCACAAAATGGGAACGGTTCGTATGACATAAGCACCAACCCTGCCAGGAGAAAAATGCAGACGGACAGGAAGATGGCAGATAGGACACAGTGACAAAATAAAAGAAGGCATGGTATTAGCTTAACTGACAATAGCTGATGAAATGTGCTTCTTTGCTGCTGGAGCTTCCCTGCACTTTTTAAATACCTCCTTTCACTGCTGGTTAAAAGTAGTAATCCTTTCATGTGTAGACTGAGGGGATTTTGAAAAACCTGATTATTTGCTGTCTGTGTGGATCTTGGTAAAGCTTTTCTGCAGGTTGGCTTAATGTGGCAATATTTTCATGGTGGATGCACAGTTAGAATCTGTTGTTAATACTAAAAGTCCTGCAAGAAATGCAAGGTCCTATTGCACTTAGTTAAAGATATTATTTGAGCACTGCACCTCTAAAAGAAGGATCTATGTGATCCACAATTTTGCCAAGAATGGGCAAGCAGGAAAAACCAAGACATGAATCCATATAGTGACATGAACATATAAAGACATTAATACATTTGGGATTTCTTTGCTGACATAATTCTGTGGGAGAAAAAAAGAAAACAACCAAAATTAAAAGCATTAATACAAAAATGTCTGCAAATAGGACTGAATTTGTGATTGAATAATAATCATGCAAAATTTGAGGAATTATTCAGAGACTGATTAGGTAACTTTACAGAAAAAAGATTTCTCATTACTGATAAAATTAAGATGGCTAGAATTTATTTCCATCTCAGAAAATAATTATTAGATTGAGATACTTCTCAAGGCAAAGCTAAGACTGCTATGGCAATGAGTCTGACAATGTAGATCAGTCCACATTCATAAGATCAAACAAATTTGCATTCTGAAATAGTCACTTTCAGTATTATTTTAAAACAATGTAACAATCCATGTATTCCAAGCTAGCCCAGGAGTTGTATGGGAGAATGCTGGCTGTCCCAGGTCTAAACCACACTGATTTAGTACTGTATATAAGATAGTCCAGTGACTGGGTAAACATCCAATTTACCTGTATGGATGTAGCACCTTCATCTTTAGAGACAATCTGAAGAATCATCTTTCACATGCTCAGAAAAAAAGAAAAGGCATAAATAAGAGATATTCCATCATGCAGCTCTTCTCAGTGTCTTTTAACTATGTAGTCCTCATTTCAGTCTTAATTTGGAAAACATTTGCGGTCATGAAAGAAAGTGTAACTGTACAACCATATGCTTTACTGGATCTAGGCATTCATCTGCTGATAACTTCATGGTATTAGTAAACAACATGATACCAAATAGCATTTGAACAGAAAAAAAACCAAACCCTCCTGAAAATATTATTTTAAAGTTTTCCCATTAAACGATATCCTTGGGAAAACTTAGCATTTAAGTCATAATATTTTAAATATTTTAATTTTTTTTTCTGTCTGTTAGGAATAATGAAACAAAGGTAATTCTAATACCATTTGCAATACAGGCTTCCCTAAAAAAATAACTTCTAAGGAAGGATAGAAAGAACAAATGTAACAGAAAAACATGATATGCTTATCCCCAGAGTGCTAATTTCCTATTTCATTTTCTGAGTGTATGTAACATCATGTATCAGGAATAAAGAGAAACAGAGACAGAGCAGAAATAAACTAATTACATGAGGGAATACAAGTGAAATAAAGTAGCTTTTGGCCAATTTGGTAAATAGCACAAAGTATTTAGGAATCAGAACCATACAAAAGTAAAAGATGTAACAAAAAGGCACGTGATAAATGGCAAACCCTTGGAGCATAAGCATGATTTTATTACAGGGGAATGTGCAAACTCTATCCAAGAACAGTGCAAATTCTGCCTGTTGACCAGTAATCCAAATAACATGATCAATGCCTGTGCCACAGGGGCGGCTTATTGAAGGCAGCAATGTCTCTGCTGTAATAATAACCATGGAGCTACTCCTTCATCAGTGCAGCAAATTCCTGAGGATAAAATTATTTAAGGCAAAATCTCCCAGCCCCACCTGGGAGATCTTTAACTGCGTATCACATAAATCCTGCAGGAATGAAGTAATTCAACCAGTGTCAACACTTGTATTTCCAGGTTCAAAGCCAACCATGACAGAGCTGGTGGGATGTGAAAAGGGAAGGCAGGAGAGAACATCTTCTGTGGGCTGTGCAGGAGGTGCAGAGCTTGATGCCCTGGTTTGTGGGAGTTGGGAAAATGATGGAGGGATGTGGATTATTGAAAACAGTGTTTGGGGGTGGTAAGATGCGTGGTAACAGGAGGGACAAAAGGGTGTTTCTATTCTATGATTCTGTGTTTGCTGCTGAGAGAAATGTAGCTGGGGAAAGCAGAATGATGTGTGGGTGTGAAAGGTGGTGGACCTTGACAGTAGAAAATTCTTAATGCAATCTTGTCCTGTCAACAAGAGCCTTTTCTGGTAAGAAGAAATGGCATTAGGGATGTGTTTATGCACATCAGAAAAGGCTTTTAAACACTTTACCCCTCTTAAAAGTTTGTATATTCTTCAGCCATTTTGTACCATCAGGGTTTTATTAAGACTTGGAGCTGTCCTTTCAAATGTACAGAAATCCCATGATCCTTACACACAAAAGCTTTTAATTTGTTACAGCACAGAGACTGGTGTTCATTTAAGAAAGATGCATAGCAAAAAAAAAAAAAAAATAGAAAAAAGGTAACTTTGGCTTCAGATGTATCTGGTTTTTTGAAGCCTGAAGATTGCTTCAATATGAACAGCTATTTTATGTTTATAGATAGAAGCATATAAAATATGTTTTAACAGGAAAATCATAATTGACCTACTATTCAAGGCTTTTGATATTTTAATTAATTGAACCCCTAATTATTAAAAACTGTAGCAGAACAAATTATAAACAAGTTGGTTTGAAGTATTTTTTACACAGATTTTAGTACACTGCACTATGTGTATGCAGGAAAGCAATCTAGAGGATTATGCAATATATTTTTTTTTAAATACAACACAGCTCTAAAGATTAATGTTTTCTGAATAACCAAGCACATATTTTGGAACTGTCATTCTGTTGTGTCGTTAATCTGTGGATTAAATTCTCTACCAGTGAACACAATAAAGTACAATGACATCAAAAGAATATCTCATAAAAACTGGGTTACAGACAAAGGGAAAGCCTGAGATACAAACTTTGGTTTATGGTTCCAGCTCACATTACATATTAAACACAGTAGTTAAGAGCTGTTCTTTAAAAATGCATTTAGAGATCCAGCTAAATGTATTGCATAGGCTTTAATTTTATCTATTCTTTCTTTGGCAAAATATATCTTTCTATACATGAAATTAGTTTTATTTCAATAAGATAACATTAATCCTTCTTAACTTCCCATGAGATCACCCCTCAACAACTTTCTGTGAGGTTATCCTCCCTTTCTCTTTAGTAAATACATAAATCTGGGCCATTTACAGGATGAGATCAACAGCACAGGAGACATGATGGTGGCCATTGTATGTGGTAGTAGTGTCCCATATTCACAGCTTTGCTACAGGAGAAAACACACTCAGGGAAGGACAAGGGAATTCTGGAGAAATCACTGCAAGCTTTAGCAACTCCTTAGAAAAGACTGTGAAGAAGAATAGTAGTCAGCTGCCAGAAGAGCCTCTTTCCTGCAAGAAACGAATTGTGCATCATACTAAAGATACAGATAACCAGGTTCTGATATGAGTAATTTGATGACATCTTTAGTGAAAAAGCTGCTTGAGAAGCCAAGTTATAAGGGTGTTTGTTGGGGTTTTGCTTGTTTGGTTGGTTTTTTACTGTTGTTCTTTGTCAAGTGACATCTCATTCAAGGAGTTTTGCCCATTATGCAAAACCACTGAAGTCATTGAAACATGGCACAAATAAACTCTCTTTTTTAGAATGGTTTACAGCCACAAACTCTTTTTTTGCTGTTGTAAATAAACTGATATTTTCACATTAACCAGAAAATCCATCTTATTTCTAGTCTAGTCTTTGTTTCACAATGAACTGAGTGCATAAATATCTACATGAACACATTTAAGTGAGATGTACTACTATGACTCACTCCGGTATTGTAGAGAAAAAATATTTCTCTGGGCTGATTACGAAAAATCAATATCACTAGAAAGAGAATATCCAAGAGAACTCATGGATTCTGCAGTGAGTGGTACAAGTTGAACTGTGTATTTGCAGCAGATCCTAAACTGTTTAAATAAATGCCATTGACAACACTTCTGTTGTTGATTAAGACATCCTAAAGACCAGTACCCTGTCAACTAGAAAAAAACAGTCTAAGATGCTTCAAAATGCTTCCCCACCCACTCCACTACATCTAGAACTAATACCAAGATGCTGAAAGTTGCATTTTTTCCCACTGTGAATGAACTTAAACTAGAAGGTATAAGCATTTGTAGCTAAAGGGCCGAGTTCATCCTTTCAGACCCTGTCAGTTGATCACCTCAGCCTGGCTGTGCAGCCCTCACACCCTCTTGCTGACTCTCTTGTTCACCTATGCATGGCAGCATCACTTTAACCAGCTGCATGCCAGCCTCTGGAGAGCTGATGAGACCCCCTCCACACACAGAAGATGCAGATTCAAAAACCCTTTCATGTTAAGCAGGGAGATCACAGTACATATCTACTTCATGAATAGATGCCTGCCCACTAAATAGCTGCAGTGTAGCGGCCCGTAGCCTGGTGGCCCTGCGCTGCTTGTGAGAGAGCCTTCTTTCCCATGGAAGTTATGAAAAACAATAAGATATGCACCTGCTGTTTTCCACAGCTGTTGTGGGTCCAGGCATGGTATGTTTTGATTTAGGTGGTGTAGAACCCAGCCAATCATACCGGGTGGTGGTTGAACACTAGCGAATCATCTACCTGGGTTCCTACCTTATAAAAAGGGAATAGGACAATAAACTCTGGCTCTCTGCTCTGCTGCGGACTGAGCTGTGTTGTTGTGTCCTTATTTTGCTATAGCAACACTGCAGAAAAATGGCAAGGCCTTCCTTCATTAAAATAACCCAAACAATTAAAACAGAAAGAAAGATGCAGCTGTGACTGCATTTTTGTAGGAACCATTTTGCCACTATGCACAACATGTCTTTCTTACTCCAGCCATGCCAGGCCCCAGCTGATGTTGTATTAGCTACATATGAGTTGCTAGACACTTCTGCCAGAGGCGGTGATCCATGGCCCTAGACAATTCATTGTCCACTGTTGCCTTGTACTGTCCTGGTCTTTCCTTCTGGAAAGCAAATGAGGTACAATTTTGCATTTGACCCTGAAAAACCTGCATGTTGTTATGTCAAACTAGAAATGGCTTCCTAAAAAAGTGTTAGCCAAATATTGTTCTCCAATTTGGTCCTTTTGTTTTGAAACCAGAGCACTACATTTGAAGCTTTGGGAATTAATTGCTTTCCCATTACCACTTAGGACTTACTGTTTCCAGTAGCTCAGCAACCAGAGCAAGTAAATGCCTTCAGTTTTTGAGTTTCAGTCATTATTCTGACAAATCTGGAATAAGACTTCATCAGAAATGATCTTTTCAGCAGTAACCTTCAACTAGTAAATTATAAATAATTTTCAAGCAGTTACAGCACATATTTCCCAATGGTCCTTCAGTTTTGCTCTCTCTGTGAATGGAAAACCAGTAAATCAATGATACATTTTGCCTAGATAGCAATAACTGTCACTCTGATAGAGCATCACAAAATTAGTATCTGCTAGGGATAGGCAAAAACTTGGAAATATGGTATTCAAATGGGAAATTGCAGTGGCAATTTCCTAACCCTAACCCTCACCAACACTAAACAGACTTGTGCTATCAAGTTCCTTTCAGTGCTTGTTATCATAAGACTAATTTTTTGGATACAAAATACTTGAAAGTGCTTTTTTTGCCCCACCGTTAATATGCCAACAGGCTGAATGTGAGTATCTAGCTATCTAGTTGTTATGTAGTCTGTGCTGCCTGTCTTTAGACTTTATGTGAGTACAAAAAGCTTTCTGCTAGAGATTTATGCCAATGTCTTTTTCTCTGACCTCTTCCCATCTCATTTCTTATGAAAATAGCTTACAGTAGCCAAAGACCTTGTTTGCAACATAGCTTTGATTGTTGCCTTGGACAGGCACTCAAATCCATACACCAAGATCAGGACTTTTCTTTTGTCCATGCATAATGCAGCTATATTCAAGATTTCAGAATAAGAGTGTTGAAGAATTTATCTTTTTTTCCCCATGGATCACAAGAGAAAGGTGAGCTATTTGTGTAGGCAGGCCATATATTTCTGTAAGATTACATACCTAATTTATTTCAAGATTAATATTCTTTTTTGTTTGTTAAGATTTCTGACCCAATGACATTTCTATTACCAAGCTGATATTCTGGAAAGTGCTTTGCCTTTACATTTGTTTGATTTGAGTTAATAGTTTTGCATGGTCAATGAAAGGCACCTACTGATTTCAGAAACACCTAGAGCATTTCTAGAAAGCTGGAAGTCTTTAGAAAGCAAAAGATGAATGTGCTAAAAATTACTCACTAAACCAAAAACAAGAAAGCAGAAAAGTCTGGTGTCAAACATAACAGTCACTAACAACAGTTATGAAATAGGAGTTTGGTAGCTGAATGACAGCTTCAAGAGTTAGCAAATGAAGGTCAGAACAACCTACCTTAGAGCTAAGTCATAAGAAAAAAATTCTGTTACTTTAATGACTTTAGACCAAATATACAAAGAAATTCTCATGGAAATATTAATTTCATCTCATGTATGTTATTTGCTTTGACTTGCAGTACATAAAATGGGGAGAAGCGGGCTTATTTAGCGTGCTATTGATGGTCTTTGTTAACTACCTTAACACAAGATTAATTGGACCTAAATAAAGCCCTCTTCCTTCCTCAGCTGTCACTGTGGAGCTGCTTGGATCTTTATCTTATACCCAAGTGTCTTGTAGGACTTTCAGACTAGGTCTTTGAAAACAGCACTGAAAGCCAGCTTCTGATCCCACTAGTGTTTTTGTGGCTCTAAAGATTTCTTTAAAACTTCAGTGGATTTATTGAGAAATATGTAAACAAGGGCAGAATCTGGAAGTCTGTTAGTCTTTATCCCAAACTAAACTTTAAACCAAACTAGTTTAATGTTTACGTCTCCATCAGTAAATGAACAGGAACAGGGTAGATTGGAGTCCTGGCACACATTTATTTGTATTGTTAAGTTTTCAGCATATTCAAAATAGTTTGTCCTGTGCCAGCCAGAGAAAGTTCTGCAAGTGGTGTGGGGTGCGGAGTAAACTCAAGAAATTACCCCAACAGAGACATGGAGAAAGCACCTTTTCAGGAGCAGGGAAAGTTTATATAATGGTTGTGCTGTGCTATGTGTACTCAGAGTCAGAAATACACCCTTTTCCAGCAGCAAATGGGTCAATATTGACAGAAAGCCCAGAACTCAAACTCTTGACAGACCAAGATGTTGGTATTGCTTTATGGAGCTCAAGGTAAAAAACAGCATCTGGCAACTAACCGTGGTGGTGGTCTCACCTAAGTTCCTTACTCAGTTCCCAGTTAATACTCAAATTAGAGGTAATTGAAAGTACTTCCACATTCCCAGGTATTTGTAGTAATTAATCCCTAACTCATTTAGCTGATTATGTTTTGGAATACTTAGAAGACATTTATTAAAATTACTACTCTTGAAATCTATTTCCTCAAGCATGTTTAAGGTAAAAGTTTTATCCATCAGATATATATTTTCCTTTGTCTCTGCAGAGAAGAGATAGCTATATATTTAGTCCATTCTCATGAGTAATTGTTTAATCGGTTTCTATACATTCTATGCATTCTTAGTCTTCACCATAATTTCTTTTCCTGCTTTGAGCACAAGCTACGGAATAACTATGATTCTGCTTGTTGTAGTTATATATAAGGTTGTAATGGGTTGCAGTTTACAAGTTCTACACTGACAGAATTTGAAGCTCTATCAATTTTTGAAATATTTTTCCAAAGCAGTCTACAAATTCTTTAAATATTCTTCCTACAGGGACATTCCAGGACTTATGGCAACATCATCCAAGGACAAACTGTGAAGGACACCTTTTAATTTAGATAGCTGGAAAACTAAAATGGTGTTTAGCAAATGCTTCCAGATAAATGTGAAGATTTCCTATATAAAGATATAATCAGTCACACACTTAATGTTACTATTGACTTTGATGCTACAAGTTTAATTGGATTATCTTTCCTTGTACACTGCATCCCCTTCTCTCACTGTCAGTAGTCCCTTCTTATGGTGGTCCTGACTAATTGCTCAGCAGTAGAGTTTAAGGGACTTGCACATGCATTTTCCAGTGCAGGAGAAATTAAGCTCTTAGTATGAACAGACTTTAAACCTGGCTTTATTTTGTCAGCACAAACACAGACATACAAACATGAACACACACACACACACACACAAACACATAGCAGCCATAAAAATATGGACCACAAACAAGAAGTGAGTCTCCCTCCCAGGAATAACAGCATTATAAAAACACCTGATATGCAGACAGTCTCTTAGTTTTGAGCATTTCACCACATTTTAAAGAAGGGAGGAAATTGCTCTCCTTCTTGCAAAGCACCTTTCTGAAGGCTGTGGTCTCAGTCAGAGTGCAGCTTAAGGTAACACTCATGGAACAATGTCTTCTCTCAGCTCTGAGGTTTTATTTGCATGCTATGTGTAATAATGCCACCTACTGCCACCTGACAAACATAATTTGTTTAGCTGCAAAGCAGAGTGGCTATTATCTTTTTACAAAATCCTCATGTTTGTAGATTCATGACCTTAATATTGAGAAGAAAGGGAATGTTTCAAGCCATATTGAAATAAACATTGTTTATTAACTTATGTTTCAAGACAACTCCTGATTAAACTGTCACACACATAGTTGTAATGCATAAATTCGTGCTTTTATTCTCCTGAAGTTAAAACAGATTCTTCACCAAAAATAATTATGTTATCAAATCTCAAAAATCTGACTGAAGTTTGGCAAATATATTATGATTCAAATGTTAACTTTTCAGACTAAGAAAAGGGAAACATGACTTACTCAGGTCAGTATGTCAGTATTTTCAGCAGTACTTAAATCACATGTTGAATGAATTGATCTAGCTAGAAGAAACATGTAAGAAGTTACCAGCGAAAAAATAACCTTGAGGTTTATAAGAGCATAAGGATGTATATAACCCTCCTTTATTCTTTACTAATTACAGGGAACAGTAAACTCATTTTTAATAATTCATAATATTTATTACTCTGGTTTACATTCCTTTCACAGTGAATCTGTAAGTAAGGGGACTTTTTTTAAATTTTGGACATTTATGATCAAATTTTTAAACTTGATACATAAAATTCTGGTGAACATCCATAGTCAGCAAAGCAGAAGTTTAAATGCATGTTTGGAGTGTTTGCAATAACACTGTACATGGTTTCATAATTTACAATCATTTTAACAGTCACGGTTGGGGTAATGCTTTACACTTCCACCATAATTCTAATTGTAGCTGCACATGTTCTGAAGCACAAATATTAAGTCTGCCAAACAAAGTGTGCCAGTTCTGAAAATATGTATTTTACAAATCAGTCCTGACTTAAAAAAATGCAAATGGATATCTATTTACAATCATGATTTGACTAAAATCAGATAACATACTAGTCTCCTTTTATTCAGGAAGTAAATGTGAATAATGTGCTTGCACAGGACACAGAGGAATTGAGTTCACTTCTACCTTTTACAACAGACTATTTATACCCAAGTATCTCTCTGAGAGACACTGATTCACTATCCTGAGATGAGTGACTCTATTTGATGCTGTTTATTTAGCATAAATATACTTTGATTGAAACATATAGCAGGACACAACTTTTCAGCATCATAACTGGCTGACAAAGTGCTGATCACTAGGGCTTTTTTTTTTTTTAACCTATTCCATTGTGTTTAAAACAATCCAACAGCACCTGAGAGGATGAGTAAAACATAATTTTGGTAACTAGTATGGAGGTAGGAATGGAGCTACAGTTTCCCTTTTTTATTTATGTATTTGTTTACAAAAGGAAGAAGCAAGATCATAAGAAAAGGGAGACATGAAACAAGGAGTAAGAACTTGCCAAATACACCAAGCCTTTCCCTTCCCTTCCCTTCCCTTCCCTTCCCTTCCCTTCCCTTC
>VZRZ01006610.1:887207-983101 GCA_013398175.1 Climacteris rufus
CCTTCCCTTCCCGCACCTTCCCTTTCCGCACCTTCCCTTCCCGCACCTTCCCTTCCTGCACCTTCCCACACCTTCCCTTCTCCTTCCCTTCTCCCTTCCCTTCTCCTTTGCCTTCCCTTGTCCTTTCCCTTCCCTTTTCCTTTCCCTTCCCTTTTCCTTTTCCTTTCCCTTCTCTTTTCCTTTCCCTTCCATTGAAAGTTCTCAAAAAGTTCTCAAAAATCAACTTGTAATATAAAACATATAATGGTTATGTTCCTTGATGATCCTTATAGATTTATGTTTGCTTTTCTAAGCCACAAGGCGTTACTGTTTTCCATAATTTTTAAAAGGAAGCTTCACTGATAGCGAAGCAAAACCTAGTAACTCCTTTGCCAAGTCAGATCCACTGTGAGGTTTGCATTATATTATTTTTATTTCATAGGTGTTCTGGTGGCATGAGGCAATTTGAGCGCAGCTTTGACTGACACTACGTGATCTGTCATATTTTTCTAAAATACATGTCATTTAGCTGCTGACATGTTTTTTGTGCTTCCTCCTTCTGAGTTGAAAAGTAATAGCTTCACTAAATAATTCATGGTAACAGACCCTTATCATGTAACTAGCTTATTCAGCACAAAGATCTTCAAGGGTATTTCACTAAAAGGCAACATACTCGAGAATGGAATTTCAACTTCTTTAATTAACTGTAGCATTGTTAGTTCCAGAAGAAATCACAGAAGGATTCAGAGGCTGACTTGGCATACTCACAAGTTTTATCTTTACCCATCTTGAAGACACAGCGAGAGTGAAGGCCTCCAGGCTGTGCTCTACTGGAATTTCTGAACCCACCTCTCTGAGATGCTGGTAAGAATGCTGCAGAAGCTTGCTTGCTAATACAATCTATGAGGCACCCTTTCAGTTAAAGCCTTTTTTTAAAAAGAGATGTTGGGATTTATTTTTGTCTCAATTTACAGGACTACCTATCAGATATATACATATGGAAAAATTGCAAATAATTTTTCAACTGAAAAGAATATATTTTAAAAAAAGTCTATATAGCAATAAAAACAGTCTTTTTAATGTGAATACCAGTTTTATAACACATGTAATCAGTTTTGTGGATAACAATCTACTAAAGAATAAGCTGCTGAGTGATTTTGGCAAAAAACATATTTTATCACTATCACTTTTAAACCAGTGTCCAAATATCAGAGACCACAAAGTGTACACAGAGTGAAAAAACAAGCATTATGACATTTCTTAAACATTTTCCCCATCTCAAAGCCTTCTGGTTTTCCTTAGAGAATTGTAAAGTTGGAGTTGAGCTTGACAACAATTTCTATTTTTACAAAACTGGCTTACCCGTCTCTGGGAGATGATAGGAAATAGTTGGAAACTGAGGAAGGAAAAATAGGTCAATATGAAACAAATGTAACTGAGTAATTAATCACTGAATTAACTATTGCCAAAATATTAAATTTATTCTCACTTACTGGTTTTGAACCAAGATTAAAAGTGTTTCTGAATGTTACAGAGTAGTTCTTCAACAACTAATTGAACTCAATATTTCAATTGGCAATAGAGAGAAACAGTTTTGTCTTCAGAGTTTTTAAAAGATTCACTCCCTTTTCATTTCCCACAAAACAACTGGAGAACCTCACGCTCCTAACTCACTTGCTTAAGAGTATTTAATTCTGTTTGGATTTCAGTGCTCTGTTTGCAAATTACTAAGGCAAAACTGTACAGCTATAACTGACCTCAGGGCTACTCAGATATGTAACATGATGTTTCTGGAAAAGGGAAGATGAATGTTTCAAAGAGATTGTGTAGAAAATGGGTGTGTATATGTGTAGCAGTGCACTTGGCAGAAACTGCTGCTTTTGAGTTTCAGGTTTTGGTGGGAAGAAAGCCAAGGCAAAGCCCTCAGCCTTCTTCCTCCAATATCTGAACCCTCAGCCTGAGCTGTGGTAAAATCCCATATTTCCCTTGTGTTACCTGTACCCATATCTTAGATCCCATATATGGCTATGTCCTGGAAAGCTCTCCTCCACTGGTCACTTTGAACAACGTGGTTTCCCATTGGGTGTTTCCTGGTCCCACCTTCCTTTAAAAGAGCCCTACAGGGCTTCCTCCTGCTCTTTCTTCTGGGTTACTCAGCCACTTGGATGTCTCTGGACTCACTTCCTGGACCCTCAGAATGCAACACCTGACTCACAGTAAATAGCCTGTTATCCTAGGGAAGAGCCCTCTGTCTAGCCTTTTATTCTCGTCAGTGCTAGTACACCAACGCCTGGGGAAACTCTCATCCTAGAGGAGCCAGCAGAAACAGGTTATCTGCGGTAGCCAGAACTCTGTCCTTTGGGAGAGTTGTAAATACATTGCAACTCATCCTGGCAGGGATTCTGCTCGCATAAAGGCGCTGTCACTACCTTGAGAGCATCCAGGATAAGCGTCATTATATATGCATGCACATAAACTTACCTAAAAACCACTTGCTCATGCTCCATCTCATTTTATTACAGTACTGTATAAGATCAACTATGCTAATGATAAACACAGATCTTTGCAGCCATGGACTGTATTCAGATCTAGGTGGCAAAAATTTCCCTGCAAAATGCAAAAAATAAGAAGTTTGACTTTTGACTGTCTTGTACTTTCTGAAAAAGTGAAATATGTTTCCAAATATTCTGCCACTTTATTTTCTCCACTAAGTAACACACGGGCAGGACACTATTAATCATCTTCTGAGTTGAACTTGAAAACAAGCATATGTTTACATTTCTTCTTTTTATTCTTTAGCCCTCTTTTGCATCATCCTTGTTATTTGGACAATGCTTGGTGAAAATTTATCAGTGGAAACACGTTTCTGCAAGGGACCGAAAAAGTCAAATTCAGAAAAAAAGTAGTGTAAATCCCATATAAGGATAGCTGTATTCAAAGTTCAGGCTGGATAAACAGAAAACTGTAAATCTCTGTGTTTAAGAGAGATACAATGGAGTTTAAAGAGGGTAATGGTAAGGACAGTTAAAATGAGCAGGATGACAGAGTAGAGGTCTTGTGAGGACAGGCTAAAAGGGCTGAGACTTCAAAGGGGAAAAGCCTAAGGAAGTGTGACTGAAATGTTTGAAAAGTCATGAAAGGTTAAGCTGAGTTCAGAACTTTATTTGGTAAATCTTGCAATACTGGAAGTAAGGGGAAATTACTGAAAGTGGAAAGATTGGTTCAAAATAGAGGTAGATGCAAAATGCTACTTTACATAGCAAAATGGTGGTATGGAATTTGTTTTCATGAGAGATGTTGAAGCAGATAATAACAGCAGATCCCAAAAGGGATTATGCAAGTTCGTCAGAATCACTTCCACAGAGAGATGCTAAAGGGATAGGCAGAGATATATCTTGTACCACCAGTAATCCAACAACTGGAGATACTGGCAAGGTATAAAGGGTGCCACTATAGACAAGAGATGGGCCTTTGTCCTCCCCTTGGACAGCATGTGCCACTGGCACTCTCAAAGGTAAGATGTGGGAGAGAACACACAAGGAGTTTTCATGAATCAATAATATATTTTTGAAGGGAAGAAGGCCACATGGGTAACTATTAGATTAAGTGGCTAAATTTTTTTTGTTTAATTTGGTGGGGTTTGTTTTTGAAGAAGAGAGTAGGCTATGTGCTAAATTCTAAGTCTTAATGGAATAACTACAGAACTTCAGACAACTGAAATAAAGTAATTTTAATGAAAACCTTAAATGTTCTGTTCAATAACCTGTAAGAATTCTTCCTCAGAATTTATTGACAAACATTTTTAATAAGCTTGCTCAAGAAAGTCATAAATATGTAGCTCATTTTTCATCTTTTTTCAAAGACCTTAATGACTGCAGAAATTACAAGCTAGTCTTATTATTACTATTATCCAGCATCAAATAGGAACACCAGAAAACACTCCACACAACTTAATCTCAGTCAGCAGTCTTCAGTCAAATTATCTTAAATGGAAGTTGTCTGTGCTCTCTTATTTCAAACACAAAGAAAAAAACACCAGAGAGTATTGGCTGATCAGTAGGTGGCATAAATTATTCCTGACTCCCCACTACAATCACAGGGCTTTATACAGAACACATTAAAACCAATAAGAGCTTTTATATCTACCACAATGGAAGAAGGATTGGGGTGGTATTTTGTAATAGAAGGCCTTATGTGCAGAGTCACAGTAATTTATAAATCATTGCTACTGAACAAAATGAACACTAAATGTCATCCCACAGCACTAAATGGTTTTCCAGCAGTTGGCCAACGATTTGCTTTATGGAAAAAAGGGCTGAACAAATAAGTTCCACACCTGCTGCAGCTTTAATATCAAGCCCTATCCAGTGATGCCATTTGAAGTATTTTAACTATTTTGGCTTCCCCTCTCAATTACCACCATACAATGATGATGGGTGATTGCTAAGAACACAAAAACAGCTGCATTCTCTCTCTCATATTATCTGCTACCGGTTAAAGGAGAAAAAATAATACAGTAACATCCGTCCATGGGGAGAAAGCTGCTATCCTTTGTCAACTGGAGGCATCCCTGTCTTGCCTGAGGAACTCTCATTTCCTTGCTTCATAGTAGTCAGATATTAACGAAGAGAATGAAAGTTAGTTTAGATATTGCACCACAACTCTTGATTGAATGTTTTCTTTGCCTTTAGCATGCCAACTTGCACATGAACACTTTTTTTTGTCTCAGAACTAAACAATAAATTATGAAAATTAATAACATCAGAGTCCTGGAGATATCTGATTCCTTCTACCTGCTGATATACCTGCTTATGTTCCTTATAATGCTCAATTCTGTTCCTCTTTCCTATTTAGATAGCTGATGTTTCGCAGCACCAATGAAATGATGAAGAAAAATAGGAATAGAGCTAAAAGACTTTTATTCTTCTGGGCGTATATAATGCTTGGAGTACTGTGCATCCCAGCAAGGAAAGATGATGCTGTCCAATCAAGTTTAGGCTGGGCACCTAAAGGGAATGTCAGCTCCCTCTTCCCGCAAAAAGTGCTAGCTTAGCAAATTCCATGCAAGAAGAACAGAGAGAATAGAGGAGAAGGTTTCTTACACATAGTCCCAAGCCCTCCTTTAGAGAGGTGTCCTTTAACACCCCTCATTTTAAGGCTATTTAGGTTAATGTACCTCTGAGAACTCATTAGTGGAGGCAACACAAACAGAAAGAACTGCAGAAATGTTTTTGTTCAGGAAATCAGACAGCAACACAAAATACCTGGAGATTTACAGGAAACAAAACTGTTGCTAAAATCATGTAAGCAGGAAGATATTGTAAGATGAAATTCCATGTTCATCTTTGTCAAGCAACGGGGAAGAGAATGGGGAAAAAAGGGTCCTCTGGTTTTTTTTTTCTTTGCTATCTCTTTCAAGTCTCTAAAACAGAGTTTACAAGATTTGCAGAGGCTCAAAATTCACTCCTTACTGAGCTCTGCACTTCATAAAAATTGATGAAGAATGAAATGAGACCTCAGGGCTTCTTACTTGCCTTGACTGCTCAGTATCTCTGGAGCTTTCTGACTGAATATCAAGACAGTCATTTGTTCATTTTCTCTAGCTAAATCACTTGATCTAAGAAGGACTATTAACTCACCCTAATATTGTCTTTTTTTGACTCTCAGACACATCAGTTAGGAAAGAAAAATAGATGTAAACTTCATTATTTTCTTTTTTTCCATCCTTCGACAGAATATATATTGCTTCTATTAACATTAGGACATCTTACTTTCTCACCTCCTCGTAGCCCCTCAATGCCTTAAAACTTGCCGTCCATCAGATTGCATTACAGAGGGAAAGCTTTTTAGGCAGAATTGTCTCATTTCAGCAGCCTCCAGTAAGAAAAGCACAAAACAAAGGGAGTGGGATAATTAATTTATACCTTTCCTTTCTTCCATCAGAACTATGCTATTAACAGCAAGAAAATTGTGTTTATTAAGGCTGTATTTGTATACAAGCAAATCAGTAATGGACTTTGTCTTGCATGTTTCCTACGGAAGTAGTTGCAGACTGCATAGTGAGCTTCCTAAATTCATTTGAACCAGACAATTGCTTAAAATAGACATGAAGTATTCAAGGGATAACTAAATCCCCACCACCTGTGTGTCATTCTGACTCACAGCCCCAGCAAAGCAAACACTGAAGTCAGTGAGAACCTTTCCAGTGACACAAGTAAGTTTTACACTTTTACTCCCATCTAAGCTAGAAGAAGAGCAGATCGTCTTCGTGATCCTCCAACCCACGTGTTTTCATGTTCATATGGGCAAAATCAGCAGGAGAACAGCACATTTCACAAAGATCCAAGAGGAAAGTTACAGGGGGCTTTGCACTTAGGTGAGAGCTCAGGCCCCCAAGGAGTCCCACTGTTCTCTCTCAGCATTACCATAGCAGGATAATCTGGCAGTATTAGTCTAACTAGGTCCTGATGTTTTTTTTAACTCCCACAACAGAGATCCAGTTTATTCCTCTTGTGCATTAACCAGAAAATAGTATGGCTATGATACAGTAGCTGCGCTCGACCTGCTGATAAGCATGCATGGTTTGAATGCCACAGGTAACCCATACCTAAGCCGAAAAAGTCAGTTTTATCCTGTCATTTGAGTTCTCTTGAGTCTGCTGCTACCTTAGAGTGAAAATTTGGAGACGATGAGCTTGTAGTTCATTGCTCATCTTCTGAGTAAGTTGTCTTGGATCCAATGAATCCAATTGTGTTTGTTTACAAGTTCTCTGAACAGCCACACGCTATTCAACAAAGTTTCCCTGTGTAACTGTAACAAGTACAAACAGCAGGACTGTGTCTGCATAGGGTGGACTAAAATTTTGCCATCATGTTGGATCAAACTGATCAGGCTGAATTATTGATAAGCCCACAGATATAATCAATCAACAGGGAATACAGAATTGCTTTTTGCAGTGTTATTTTAGGGGATCGCTCCTTGGCCCTATAGTCCTTTTGAAAATATAGCTATATTCACACAAATAGTGTTCTCCATAGGTTTAGCCAGGAAGCTAGTACATGAAATGAAAAGTTTGACAATTATATTTTTGGAATTAATTTAGAAATTAGTTTTTTGTTGAAGTGTAAGGAATACCATGGGCTGTGTGCACAAAAATGAAATTATAAGATCACAGTTATTATGAACTTAGAAAACATCCTGAGCACCATAACTTGTACAGCAAAAATAAGGAGCTGCACAAAGTCTCACACTGAGAGTTCTCATATATTAACATGGTCCATTTGAAACCATAATACACACAAAAGACATACATGATGAATACCTAACTTGGAAAGCTGAGAGAGGCAAAATTGTCTGAAAACTATAACACTAGAATTTGCTTAGGCACATAACATTTGATCTGAATCAAAGAGACTTGGTGCCTCAAATTTGCTAAAGCTTACAGATGTTACAGCTTACTTTCCCTCCCCTGGAGTTACAGTATTAAAGAATTTGAGCTGCTATATCCACTTTTCATAGTTGATGTGGAAGGTACTGTCACATTCAGCATGTTTTTTTTAAGTGACTGAGCCATCTGCAGAGAAACACTACGTAGGCATCTAGAAGGGCCATGATCAGTGTATAAAGACAGTGCTATCTTCATTGATTGACAAAGAAATTTTAGTTCTCTGAAACATAGTCCCTTACTACTGTGGGAAGTTCTACCAGAATGCCTAAAGTATCCAAGAGTGTGAATGGAAGTTCTACAATGTACAGATCATTCAGGAATTTTCCACTTACAAAACTGGCATTCATTATAGCTATCACATTTTGATCAACATGCAGTACATGGCAAAGGTTATTAGTTATTCTTACGTGTAACCAGAATGGCAGAGAATCAGCCTGTTCTGAAAAGAATGCATGAAGATTATTTTGATAGTCTGGCTCTTATTTTGTAGATGTTCTTGATGTGCTTTATCTTTTCTTAAAAGCTAGGAAGGGATACAGAAATAAGCTTTTTCTGCCATTGGAAGTAAAAGAATGTGTTTTGAAGGGATGTTGTGAATGACACAATCAGTTACTACCTATTCAGAAAAGAGATTGCAAGCTCTATAGATGATACAGCTAGAACAAGGAGGACCGTGAATTTGACTTCACTTTTACACTTCCCTCTTGGATACTACAACAGCTGGGGATGAAGTTCAGCTGGGGCAGAATTTTGAGTGGGTGCTGAGATGGTTAGATTAATTTTGTGTACAGTCTGGAATGAAGGAAGCCAAAAATCAGTAAGAGGAGAATGAGTTATGTCCTGGTCTCTCTACTTTCCTCTGTCTTGTTTCCTTCTTTCTTCCCATAGGCGTGCCTGCAAAACTGGTGACAGTGAGTCATTTAGCAGAATTTGTGTGCCTTGAAGTCTCTACTTAATATGAAAATCCCCATCTTTCTGACTGTTCTGATTAGGTTCAACCTAGTGAAATCATTTTCCTTCCTCTTTCATTGTGCTTTTTCTCATTTGCTTTTATGTCACTTCCTTTCTTCAAAGCACCGTCCCCTGCTGTGTTCACTGTTCTCTCTACTTTTCCCCCCTGTTTTTCTCCCAATGTTTCGCTATTCATCTATTCACTTGCCTTTCATTTTCCTAGTACTGTACCCTTATGTACCTCCTGCTGTCTCTGATATCCTATTATTTCTTCCCTGCTTCCTCAATAGATGTCAGATTATATACAACAGGTTTCTGCAAGGAAATATTAATGTAGGCAAGAGTAATAAAAGATATAACATTCTTGAACTATTGAAAGCCCACTGGCTAACAGGAACAGAAGACCTTCTTTTTAGTAGGAGGTTTGGTGCTGTGGGCTAAAGTGCTTTTCTTCCATTAAAATATTTTTTTTCCACTGAAAAGGTATCCAGAAACAATGTTTAAATCCTTAAAACAATTTATGTTCATAAACCATGGTGTCATACAGGAATTTTTCAAATATCATTCATTATTTAGGAGACCTTGAAAGTTCTGAAAGGAATTAATTCACAAGCGTCTATCACCTCCCTATTACCCATGTTCCAATTTACTTACAGCCGATCTCTTCTTGTACTCGTTTGGTCTCTAAGGCAGGTCAGTGGTTTTCAGTCTGTTTCTGATATGTTATCAGAGAGGTTTTACAGATTCTTCTCCATTTTTTTCTCCATTTGATAATATATTTGACTTATATTTAATAGTTAGTGTTTATTAGATTTTGAGCTTTTTTTGTATTAACACTGGCAGGAATATTTCTCTGTCTATAGTATCACACTCATTTTATTAATTTCCCTTTCATTCCTATCTTAGTATAGATTAAATGTAAATAATTCTCATGCAAAGTTATTCATGCCAATGCTAATTTGTAACCATACCTAGTATGATGCTCTTTAAAACTGTCAGAAAATAGTTATAGGTTTACTGTATGGCTTTGGAAGAGATTATGAAAAACTTTCTCCACTAGGCTTGGCAGAAGCATCATGGGGCTGCAGCTCACATGAAATGATAATGACTTGTCTTTTATTAAATTCCTTCATTTTATGCTCTAAATAATACATGGTTGTCTAGTGCTGTGATTGAAGAAGATGATTGTGGAACTGGTTCTTTTCTGGGTTGATGGAGGATACAACCCAAATATAGTCAATTCCTCTGTGATTCCCAGCCATACATAATATACACTAAATAATAGTTAAGCGAAGAAATATTGTCAGTAAGTGCTATGTACTGGGATCGACCAGGCCTGAGAGTCTTCTTCATACCAGGAAGCTGTCACAGCAATATGTTACTCTGCCTTCCTGCTGCTTCACCTTCAAGTAGCAGTGAGAAATTTGTGATATATAAGTATAAATCAAACCTAGGAGATCTGATTTTTTGAACCCACTCTCATATATCTGTGTTTTCCACTAGGGACGGACTGTTCACAACCAGGTATTAATTCAGTATTTGTACCAACGGGTGCTTGGACTGACCACCTAGAGCTCAGCATGAGAGGCAACAGACTACAGCCTGCAGATACAAGCTTATGCCAGGTGCTACATGGATATCTATAATCCAGTCTTAATACACCCTCTTCCTTCTAAGACAAGCACAGGACACCATGGAAGCAAAAAACAAAACATTAACTTTTCTACACGCTGTCTCCAGAAAGCACCAAGCTACATTTGTTGGCACTTCCATCATGGAATATTATCAACTGAAAAATGATGGCCTTCAGGCCTCTGAAAATCTGTGAAGTAAACTGTCTGCTGGCAGTTCTTTACAAACATTATATAAAGTGCTAATGATAAGAGCAGTTTTAGCACTTGACTCTGCTTTGACATCAGAGGAGCTGGTCGTCAGCAGAAGCAAGGAGAACAGACAATCGGCAGGAGAAAACAGTGATGAGAAAGAGACAAGTTAGTCAAGAGGAGAAAATAATAGGGCAGAGGCTGGATGCAGAGAGAGAAATGACAGGGGATTCTGAAGGGACCAGGGGAACTGGAGGATCCAGAAGGCAATATCCTTATTTGCCTCTGGACTATTAAAATGGGTGGTATGCCACCATCAGGCAGACAGATCCCATGCCTCACACATTTCCAAATTTTAGTGTGTTTCCAGAGTAAGTTCTTTACTTTGGCAACAGGAAACAGACGGAGTCTTTGAAAGCCTTTGTGGTGACCATTTTTGCCCGAGTTTAGACATATGGAGTGTTGGTTACAAGTGGAAAACAGAATTATCCCTGTGACTGTACAGGGACTGTGGAAACTTACTTCATTAAGCACCTAAAGTTTCACTGCGAGTTACATGCCAAAGCTAAGAAGACAGAATGGGACACATAGAAGAAGGTAAATATTCCTAAATTTCCCCAGTAAAATTGACTTGTTAGGTCCCAGACATCAGTTTTCATCTCAGCTGCTGTCTGTTAGGAGCACACTTCACTTTGGGGTGAAGTGTTAGAATTACGGTATCAGATATGTGTAAAGGGTATGGGGAAGGACATTATACAGTTTCCATCTTGTTAACTCAAAATTATTCTCAGTACTAAACGAGAAGGATTCTGCAGTGATTAACAACGGGTGCACTTTCCTATGGTAGAGGAACCCTAGTCCCAGCTTCTCAAGTCCTAGACTTCACTAACCTGACTTCCTATTTTCCATGTGACTCCCTTGCAGTCAGGTGTCAAATACCTATGCCTCCTGTCAAGACTATACATGTTGAGGCTGCACATTTTATACAGGTCAGCCTAAGGGGAGAAGAGTAGAAAAGATGATGGTACCAAACACTAGGAACAGAAAGCAAACAAGCACAGGGATGTCTGTCATTCTGATTTTTTTCACTTCTTTGTGACGACCAAAAGGGAAGATGTTCCCATTTTGCTAGTCTGACTAATCTTCCTCCATTTTTTTCCTTTCATACATGTTCAGATGTTAGAAAAATCCCATAATTCCTGTTAAAAATACAGTGAATAAAGGAAGTTATAATCAGAGGCACTTTTCCTCTTCAGTACTTCTCTTCTTCAATCCTTTTTTCAGAGAAGTGATTCACCAGGAGGGTTTGCTGTCCTATGCCTTGTCCTATATTTGCTGCTAAGGCAATTTCTCTTCTGTCTTTTGGAAGTATTCGTTCACTTTTCACTAAGCAGGAGTAAAATTCCTATGAGGGGGCTTTCTCTCTGTTCTCACATTTTTTCCTTAATGTTTCCAATTACTCTAATCAATACAAATTACTGTGATATGTTATCAAAAAGACATTGAAAGAGCTTGTAAGCATTGAAGGGATGACAACAAAGCAAATCTATTTAGCTCTGAAGTTTACTGCATGATCAGATTTGATTAGTTGAAGAAGTCCAATCTTATCATTCTGAAAATTTAAGATGTTGGAGTTTATGTGCAAAGGTGCACTAAACTTGTGTTATACAATACCACATTAAATTAAAGCTAAATTAGGCAGGTCTGACACTTCCTTCTTTCGTTAGAACATTTGTCTTAATCATTGCTTTTAAATTAACATTTTTCCTTGTGTATTTTAAAAACCACTGACAACACTTTTCTTGTTAAAGATTTCTCTGCTTCCAGGTTCTTGTTGTCAATCCAAAAATGCAGATAAAACAGGTGATAAAAGAGAGGGAAAATAATATTTTTTTTTCAGAACACCAGTCCACTACCATGTAAAGTCATGAAAGAATGTAGCTTTTTTCTTATTGTTGGAAAGAAAACTCTTATCATATTCCACCCATATCCTGGCTGTATCTACTTACTACACAAGAAATAATGTGTGAAAAACAAGTTTATGCAATTGAAAGAGTAGATGACATAGGCTGAGAAGGCACTAAGAATTTTGGCTGATAGTAATGGGGAGATCTTCATTTGTCTTTCTGTATTTCCATGGAAATGACAATGTCTGCATGCAGTCTTACAAGGTATAATAGAGTCACAAATCATATATTAATGGAAATTTCTGATAGTACCATTTAAATCTGGTCATGGCCCAAGGACTGACTTCTGTCTAGTACAGACTAACAAATTCTGTTTTCTAGTTGTGCTTTTAGCAACTTATGCCTGATTGTGTGTTTGATTATTTATCTTAGTTAACAAAAATGTTAGCAGTTATATCAACAACAAAAATATCTGTCTTACAGATGTATGTACAGTATGTACAGAAAAAGTTCACCTGTAATTGAAAAACAACAGGTAGGTAGTTACAGGGAATAGACAATGCAACATGATAGGGCTCTACAAATTGATTTAAAGTTACATGAAAGAAAACAGGATTTTAAAAATGAGTTTATATTCGAAAACACTTGCAGATTTGAAAAAACATTGCACAAGATTATTTTGCATCTAGATCTTATCTTGATATGCCTTTAAATATATGTTGGAAAAAGGAAGCTACATATGCACAGAGTCAGTGTAGACTTCTGTTTGTGACTTGTCTCAAAACAGCTCAAAGAAAAATGAGTCAAGTAAAATGAAAAAAATAAAAGCATCGTCTAGTACAAAATACTGTGCAACAATGATGCTAGGGGGTTTGGAACATTTTTTTTTTTTGTGAAAACCTGGAATTCCTTGAAATAATTAATGTGGAGTCCATACAAGGAAGGTGACTTTGAGCAAAGTCAGACAGGCCAACTGGAACATAAAGAGACATGATAGTTTAGCATAAATTCATTTATTGACCCATAAGTGAAGGAGAGACACTTGCAATAGCATGCTGATATGTATCATTTCAGCTTGCATGGGGAAAGAAAAAGTAAATTTCGTCTTCTTGTACCTGCCAATATTTTAAGTTGTTATCGTATTTCAGAGTATTTTGTTTCTATGTGCCTGTCACTGGAGCAAGGGATGACAGACCTGTTTCACATCTGACATCCAGCACCTTTAAACAGTACTTTGAAGAATGATTCACATCAGGTCTATATGCGATTAGTCAGGTTGACAAATACAGCCCATCTACTCAATGAATGTCAGAGGCTCAGCTCTCTAAAACTCTGGACTTAACAGCTGTAGTCAAGCTTAGAGTGAAGGTCATAAATCTTCCAGGACTGTAGGAGCTGCAGTTTATTTGATAGCTGCAAGTCATTGAGGACTACATTGAACTCTTAGCGAAAGGCTCGTATTCTTCCAGGGTAGGACTTGGACCAAATCCAAAATCGTACTGTGTAGTTTAATTGAATGAATGAAACACAATGTTGATTTGCCAGCTGTTATATTAGAACCCAGGATTTTAATTCCTTGCTCGCAAATTACTCTCTGCATGCAGGCGGGACTAAAGGACTGTTCCATTTAACACCCAGTAATTCAGAGCCTGTAGGGAGTTCCCTTGCACACAATGCAGATACTCAACATAAAGAGCAAAACATTCCCTAGTATGGAAATGAAACACCTTCAGAACTTTGAAGAAGTAGCATAGTTTTAAGGCTAACCATCTCATTTTGCAATGAATTGTGTACAAAAGATACATGCACACATACATTACAGTTAGAAACTTTAGTATGGTCTTGGGCTGCTAAGACTTGTCTTCTATTAGGCTATTCCAATTTTGAATGCAAAAAACTATTAATTCAAAATTCGCTTCCCTTTACCCTATCCAGTATCATGGATTCCAACTGCCTGTGCCCAGTCTGGCAGCTTTTAAAATGAACACTCTGAATTGCTGAAAATGTGACAGAACCTAGAACAAAGATTTGGGTAGGCAGAGGAACACAGCTTGAAGGCAGACAATGGTCTTGAAATGTAGCTGTTATTTCCAAATGGAAAGATTTGAAAATAATTCTTCACTTACCTGTCAGGATGACTTAGATGAAAGGAGAGAATAATTGTTGCTTCTTCCATAAATAAAGACCTGAGAAGAAGGTCTGAGCTCTTGGCTTTTCAGTCTCTTCTAAGAATGTAGCATTAGAGAGTAGAAATGAACTTTAAAAATTAGATGTTTTAGCCACATGGACAGTCATTTGCATCTCTAATAATGGATTGCAATGAAGTCCTGAAGAACATCATTGCTACTGTATTTGATTCAGTCAGCAATGCCCATTATATAGGCCAGCAGTATATAAACCATATGTGATAATCTAATTCCCTTTCACAACTGCATATGGCTAGATGCAACACTGTGTAACATCTGAAGGAAGGTAGAGAAGGAATCTGATTACCAATGATAGATGCTTGATATCATAATTGTCTTAAATTATTAAAATCAACACCTTTAACACCAAGAAGATACTATGTTCCTAACAAAAAATTATAATAGGGTGGTATTAGAGTTCATTTGCATGTGTTAGGGTGTTAGAATAAGTAAACCAAATTAATTTAACTTGCTGTTGCATCTTACCTGGAGGTAAAATGTGCCTCTGGCCAAACATTCAAAGTTTAGGCCTGTTGTATTATTTGCAAAGCATTAAGTGACGGTTTTAAAGCCAACTTCTAAACATATAACCTACACATTTAACATGAGGGAATACTAAGTTAGCAATAGAGACAAAACCCAGAATGAAGATCTTATGTCATTGACTGAAACATCACTTTTTGTGCTACCTCTGCAACATAAGAATTATGATGAAGTACTGAATTTCTTATTATTTTAAAGAAAAACTCTTCCTCACGCAGTTTTGAAAACCCCTTCTGAAGATTGATTTGAAAACACAGCACCGCTTTCTAGAGAGAGCAATTGCTTTTAATACTTTTTCTGCGTGCCTATGAAGCATTTGCAGCATCCTGGCATTCATGGACTTATTTCTATCTGGGAATAGAAAGGTGTCTTTCTATTGGAATATCTTGGGTACAAATGTGACAGCTGCAAAATCAAACCACTGAAAAATTAGGAAATCCTAAAATTAAATCTACTTTTCTAAGTCTTGTAGAAGACACAGGCTAGGTCTTAGGAAACTAGAAGAGGTACGTTGCTTTCAGATTTGCTTAAATTGTCTTGGGCAAGTCACATAGGGATAAAAACCACACTAGTTTTTCTGTCTTCAATATGGAGAAAACAGCAAAATTTTTTGCAAAGTAATTCTCACAGTAACTTGACCACCTTCCAGCATAGGCACCGAAGGCAGCAGGACTCTAATAATATTTTTCTCCTTATAAGTAGAGGTTGGTTTGTCCTCTTTTGTGATTCAGCATTCTTTACTAGTTTGTAAAGCTAGAAAATTACCTGGGTGCTATTCTTTCTCCTGACAGACTCAGAATGCAGCATGGGCAATCTGTTAATATATAGATACACATTACAACTTTGAAAGCATCAAGAATAATGCTAATGCCAAGTATTATTATTTAGGAGGTATCACAGATTGTGTTGGCGCTACGGACACTTTGAAATTAAGGTCGAAGTGGAACTACAACAGCAGTGGGCGATAACATTTTCGTGCCCATGGACTCAAACATCCCTGGATACCAATAGGAATAATAATGAGGAACACCATCTGCTGAAATAATCTCTTTTTACATGCTTGGCAGACCTGCAAAAAAGGAGGGGGAAGGAAGGGGTGTGGAGAGTTTCTAGCCAAAATTTGCAGCTAGATAAAGGTAAGCACAGCAGATGTTGTCAGTATTTCACTCATGGGGTTTTGTTTGCCCAGCCACTATTTTGTAGCAGAGACTAGAAAACGTCATTCAAGGGACACACTGAAAATAGCCTGGTACTTTCAGCAGTCAGGTGTTAACAACACAGAGATACATGCTTCTTTGAAATAAATTTAGATCCTAACAGAACCCAACTGCAATAATTGAGATGGAACTAATGCCTTTTGTGATTTCTGCAGGGTAGGCTAAACTAAATGCTTTACAGAGAAGAGAAGGTGCATCAGGGATATTTTCTCTTACAAATGCATGTAAGTTCAGACCTCCATCTTTTTAAACAGTAGTCCTTGGAACACTGGTAGTTGAGTTGACAAGTATATAGCATAGATTTGTCAGCTGAAAATCAAAGTAAAACTCCTATTGAACATGTTTTCAATTACCACCAATATAAAGCAGATTTACAAAGCATCATACAGTTTTACAAAGGATTTCAAAGAAACACACAACACTGAGGCTGTTCCCCAGTAAACGTGATTTTTTTCTTTTATTAGCAAAAATCTGCAACCTTTGTGCTGACCTGATAGCTCAGGGTCTAAGAAGTTTTTGGCCTTGCAGTTGGCTGAGCTGACCTCATCTTGCTTTAATAACTGCATTGTGGTCAACTGGCTAATGCCTGTCCACTCAAAAGTTCATTTGCAGGAGTATTGCATGTGGCAAAGGCCTGACAAACCTCGATAGTCATCATGGGACAAGCAACAGACCTTTGTATCAGGTGGGGCAGTTGAAGGCTTCTGCTAAGCTTTCACACTTCTTGCTGGAAAATATGTGAAATAACACTAAGCAGACACAAACAATTTTAAGACTATTACTGATGAGACATCTCTGCATTAATTTGAACAATGTGGATACATTTTTGTAACAGAGTTAATTTTAACTTTTAAAACATTAATTTGACAAAGAGTAAACACTTAGTTTCAGGTATATGGGACATTCCCTTCTGCTCATAACAACACTTGCAGCTTATCAAGACCATTTACTACCAATTTTATGCTCTCCTGGAACAGCACTATAAAGACGATTATGAACACGTGAATACATTTCTGCTGAACTAGCCAGAGCACGCAACATGAATTTTATGTTAGATTTATGCTGTTATGCTGCCTTTATGTCAGCTGTGGAAAGACAGATGACACGTGATAAAGCCTGTTAATAGCACAAAGTTAACATACTAGGGGTTCTGCATTAATTTGAGCCAGCACTGAAAGATTGTACGGGATCAGCAGTTTGCTCCTTACAGCTGTGACAGCTTGATCTGGTATTGAGAATCAGAAGACAATTTCCTGTATCAGAAATTCATGGCCTTAGAAACTCTGGTGTTGCAGTTTTGACTGATATCCTATCTTACTCCTTTACAGTTCATGTAGGCTCTAAGATGTTCAAATTACAGCGAGTGCTTCTTCAGATTCAATAAGTAGGGAATATTTTGATGAATATGCTGATTATTTATCTCCTCAGCGCTTTTGTTGGATACCTTATCTTCCCTTCTTTCTCTCCTCTCCCTTCCATCTCAGTTTATCATTCTCCTTGATTTTCTCCTTTCTGTCTTTGTTTTACACTATTTATCTCTTGGTTATGTCTCTCCCTTTCTCTTGCCTTCTCTGCTTTTTGTTGAACCTCTCTGCTCTGGCTTTCCTACAGCCCACTCCGCCCCTCCTTCTTGCTGCTCTCTCTCCATTTGCCAAGCTCTGAAGACTGCTCATCAGCACTCCTTTGCTGAGGAAGAGAGTGATGGACTGGTATGCTGGTTCCTGTTTTCTGTGAGATGTTCACACTTATGGGAATAATTGTTGTATGGATGGCTTGGCTTTGACTACAAATCTGGAAGTGGTACTAGTAGTTTAACATTTTCAATTTCCACTAAGTGAGTAAATGGGAGGTAAATAATGGAATTTACATAATGAATATAAATCCACTGTAATTTGATTATATTCAACAAGTACCTGAGGAAAAAATGAGTGATTAGTTTAGAGGGGTCAGGCTGGCAATATAAAAATGTAGTAATTTGAAATTAAAAACCAAGGAGACTAATAATAAAAAGGTAAGAAAATAAATAAGATACTGTGGAGCAGAGAAGAAACTCTCTGTTTTTAAAAATCAGAAAAATCTTTCTTACCTGCCCAGAGATGGAAATTACATCCAGAAATATGGTTAAAAAATAAAAAATCAAATCATCAGGAAAAAAATTAAAACTGTATTAGATTAGAGTTGGATACTGACCTTGTGAAAACTGGTTCCCTAATCACAGTACCACTTGTACTGTTGTATCACAGGATGACTTTTTGTTATCTACATGAAGTGAGCTGATGACTTTGATCCAGGCTGTAAAACAAAGTCAAATCATATAAGAAATGGACATAAATGACAAGTAAAAATAAACATTGTGATTGTTTCAGCAAGAGTCAAAAGGAATTCTTTCTTCTTGGCAATTGTCTCACAAGAGAAGAATATCATTTTAGGATTGCTAATATATCCAGAAGGCTAACAGGGTGAGATTGCCACATCAGCAGCACAGAACAATAAAATAATGCAATGCTAGGTGAAAATGTAAAATAGAAAAGACCTTTACGGAGGGCAAAACTTCATTAATATGAAAAAAGATTATATGTCTCAAGGGGATCATTTCATGCTTTGTCTGTGACTGTCAAAGGACAGAAAGTACTAAGGAACTCTAATTTCATCCAGCTCTTCCCTTGGCAGTCAGTGAGCTTTCAAATCACCCCTCCCCTTTCTTTACCTGTTTAATCCAGATCATAAACAGCGAATTTTATTGTTTTCTTAATCTCTCAAACTTCATGTGATGGTTTGACTCTGGCTAGGTGCCAGGTGCCCACCAAGTTGCCCTATAGCTCCCTCCCCCAGAGGGACAGGAGAAAGGACAGGACGAATCAGTGGGTTGAGATAAGGCCGTTTTTATTGAAGCTACAGAAAGCAGAAGCAGGGTCTTGTGGTGGCATAAGCAAAAGGAGGAGAAGTCAATCTCTACTTCCCACCAGCAAGCGATGTTCAGTCACGTCCCGGGAAGCAGGGCCTCAGCATGCGTAGTGGTTCCGTCGGAAGGCAGACATTACAGAATGTCCCCCCTTCCTCCTCTCTCTCTCGGTTTTTATATCTGAGCTGACGTCATATGGTATGGAATATCCCTTTGGTTCCTCTGGGTCAGCTGGCCTGCTTGTTTTCCCTCCCGAGGTCTTGCCCACTCCCTGCCCCTTGATGGGGGAGAATGTTAGAGGGACAGTGCTTCTCAGCAGTAGCCAAAAAACTGCTGTGTTATCAACTGAAGCACCGCACTGGCAGGGCTGCTGAACTCTACTTCCATTAGAACCAATACATTTCAGTATACCATGTGCAGGGACTTGTTTCTGGAGCCCCCTGTTAGACCCGACTGCAGAGACCCAACCAAGGCACCTAAGCAAGGAGCCATTGCTTTCCATTATAGCCTGGGGGAAATACCAACAGTAACAAAGGTGATTCAGACCTTGAACCGGCTAAATCTCTTTTAGGATTCCTCTGTGAGAAACTACAGGGGACATGTACTCCTAATTATTGTTTCTAATTGATCAAAATTAGGACAAATTCACTGAAATTAGGAGGACCTGAAATAAACACAATCCTGTGCAAAACTGTGTCAAATCAGCAACAGCCCTCAGGGATTTTGCATTCCAACCTGCTGCGGGGTGTAGGCTCAAACAACAGGAAAACCAGAGGGACATGTTGTCTTAAGATCCAATTCAAAGCACGTTGAAATAAATGAGCTGTGATTGATTTCAGTGGGCTTTTAGCCTCTGCTTCCCTGTGGCTGTCTGCAGAGGTGAGCCATCCCCTTTCACTTGCAGGGAGAAGCGAGGTGTGATGGCCTATCCGACCAGCAGACATTGTCTGTCATGGCTGACATCCCTTGTCATGGGTAAAATGTGTTTCTCTGTGAATTTTGTGCTTGCATGTTCTGTTTGCTTTCATTTTGTACTTACACTCCTTACATGCTGTGTGAGCTGTTTGCATATTCTACTGACCTTTCTCAAAGGCAGGCAGCGGTAGCACTGCTGACAGCTTCAGTCTGGGTTTTACATCTGCTGTCACCTTACTAACTACTTTTCATTACTCTTCAAACCCTTTCCCGCAATGGCATGCCTTATTCAAAACCAAATTATCACAGTTTGGATCACAACTGGTTTACTGAGCTTGTATAAAACCTTGTGCTTGTGGAGCACACCGTAGAAGAAGAAAAGGGAGCTAGAAAGTAAATGTTTCACTAGTTTATTCCTCTCTGGTCTTTTAATTTAAGAATGAAGGCACTATTTAAATGCCAGATCTGATCAACCATTGAACTACAGAGGTGCAAAGAGATCATAATCAATCTGCAAAATATTTTTTGCTAAGGAAAATTTAGTAACATACATTGTTGTTGTTTGTTCTATGCTCTGGTTTCTAGTTAAGCTGAGGGTCTATCTTTCCACAGGCAAAATTTATATGGGCTTTTTACAGCAAAATTTTCTCAGCCGCTTCAGAAAAGACGTGTGAGATAAGAGCAGATTGTTTGTCCTCTTCAGCATGAGCAGACTTTGCTCTGGTGCTTAACAATGTTTTCATGCACAACGATTTTTCAAGCTCGAAAAATATCCTTTTTATGTATTTTTGTGCAAAGTGGGGTTTTTTTTGTAGAAGTCTCTATGCTTTTTAAGAAAGTAAACTGTAACAATCAGAACTTTATGAGACCTGCAATTTGAAGTAACAAGCATTTAGCAGCGGCAGTGATTCACATAGGTTTGACACAGAAAACAAAATAAATGGAACTCAATAAACATAGATAATACCAAGCACTATGCAAAGTTAAACAGAAATATTTCAGCTAGCAAAGACAACAGAAAATTGAATCATAATTCTGTTAGTGTGGTACTTTTCCTAACCTAACACCTCCTGGTGGCAAGTGCAAATGAAAAAGCCCTGAGAGATCTTTGGGTTTGCAAAATTATATTACTTCAGGCATGAAATATATACATGCTCATAGATTGTGCAGTTTTGACTGAAACTCTTATCAAATTCAGGCTCTGGTAGGAATTTTCTCCTTGCATACAGGCTGTTCTGCTGATTCCCTTCTAACTTAATTTTACCTGGCCATTTGTAAGTGTTCCCACCTGCAGTCTTTCCCTTCTCTGTCATTCAGTCTCACTGTAACCCCATGCAGTCATTTATCCAATGTTTAATAAAAGTAAAAACTTCTTTGTCTGAACAACTCTTTTCTCCCAATTTAAACTACTAGGACCACCCCCTGAGCCCACAGCCATGCAGTAACTTTTTGAGCAATTCCCTTATAGCAATGCTGAATCTCAAGTGCCCAGACTTTTTGCCAGATTTTGTTTTCATCTAGCTCCTCATCCATGGCTCTGCTACACTAACATCTCTTTTCTCTGCCCCTCTAACTTTGCAGCAGTGTCAGGACATATCTACCTGCCCTGTTACATTTTGTCCTTTGGGATACTGATTCCTAACTTGACTGATCTCATCCAGATGCCAAATCAGCTTGAAGTTATTTTTTTGCCACACTAGACTTTAATTTCCTCCTTCTATATTACCTCTTCCGCTTTCACCCTCAATATGTTGCCTTGACGAACGTACTATTCCCATCCTCACTTGCAGCCCCACTTTCCCCACAGCTTGCGATACAAGCTTCCACCATCTATAGCCTTGACCTTCATCCCATGGCCCAGGCTGTGTACCTATGTGCTGTTCCATAGTAACGGAATGCTTCCTTGACTTTCTTCCTTCCCATGCTATTTTAACCCCTTGGCTTATGAACAAATTAGTCTTTTTTCACATTTCTTGGGCCCAGCAAGAAAGTTGCTACCAAGCACACAGGAGAGAAAAGGCTCATAAGATCTGAAACCTGGACTTGGCACAATAAGGATAGGTCACAACTATGATTTTAAGCATAGTTTTGTTCAACCACATTCTAGACCTGCTACAGCTGGGATTTTGAGAGACTTTATCTTGAAAAGCTGCGTGAAGAGGTTATCCATAAAACATAAGTTAACTGTGGCATTTCAAAGGCCAAAGCTGAGCATCTTTTCCTGCCAAAACACACAAGTGCACATGTGCATGATGGGTCTTCTAATAGAAAAAAATTAATATGAGCAAAACAAATGTATTTTTCCATTCCATTAATGTTACCAAACCATTGATGAGTTGATTTAAAAATAAATAAATCTATTGGGCAGAAACAGGCTTTCAGCATGGAAAATTTGAGATGAAAAGAGCTATACCAAGGAAGACTTGTAAGCAGTTGAAAAAGTCTTCTAATAGGAAGCATAAAACATACTGATCGTTAACTGACAATAACAACCACAAATCTACTATTTTTCTGGGGTTTTTTATTATCATCTCTCACTAAATGCATACAACAATCTGATAACAAGAAGGTGTGAGAGGCATACTTAAGTAATAGGCTTTCAGAAATGGCTGAGGGACACAGGTTGAAGCAGAAAGTAATATTTTCTTTGTAAGAGTATTAATGAAATAGCTAAACCACATACTGAGTCTAATCTGGATATCTGGAGATGTTCAAATTACTTTCAAAACAAAAATTAAAAATAGAAGAGGAAATACTATTCCAAAACCTGCTTCTTGATTTAAGCATTTTAGGTGCCAATAGGAATAATAACAATGAAAACCATCTACTGATCTCTGGAATGAATTCTTTATCTACACTTGAACCACTTGTGCAGAGATGGGAAACTGCGTATGAGACTGCAGAAAAAAGAAGTTGTGTATGGCAGGTGTTCAGAGGGTTTCACTCACAGAGATCCCATTGCCATGTAGTTAAGACCTTACCAGGGACTGGATATCAGCTTCCTGTGGAACTCCTGTCATCAGAGCTAACAACACATTTCTTGTGGTTTAATTCATAAACCATTAGTTAAAATAAGATCATGAAAAGTACAAGGGTTCAAAAAAGGACATTGTCATAATAATTTAATATACACTGACTTAAATATAAATTGATGAATAAACAGAAAATTGATAGAGGATATACCAGGTTATTCTTTCCTCCTGTGGAAAATTCCATAAATCCCTGACATCAGCTTGCAGGTTTTTTATTATATGCACTGCCTCAATCTAAACAGGGCTGCTGTGAGTTCACAACAGTTGTGATTTCTAAACATTTTTCACAAAGTTGTAGCATACAGAATGTTTAGAAATGGTCTATTTACATTCACATACAGAGAGATTTGACTGTACAGGCAGAATGGGTAGAAAGGTTCTGCACAAAACAAAGGGAAATAAAAATTGAAGATGATTTTATTAGGGTGGTAGAGGTAACCTTTACACCACTCCCACGTTGGTATTCACATGTTGAATAGTCATTGTTGAATAGACTAAGAGCTTCTGCTCACCACCAGTAATCACATCATGGAATTGTGCATCAATAAATGTAACTTTTGCCAATAGTCACACAAGACCACAGGCTTGGCACAGAACTGACAGTGGAGGTATTCAGGACTTCCCTGAGCTTGAGCAGATTTTAGCAATAGTCAAGGGACTACTGTCTGACTTTTAGCTTCTGGGAAGGCAACTTTCTGTGTGGTAAAGATCCAACAGACCTAGGCAGTCACTGTGTGACACATAACAGTCCTGCATGTTCACAAGACCTGCAGGAGGATTTGTGGTGATGCTCAGTGAGTAAAAGCAGGTCTAGTTAAGAAAACATGTAAAAACAGCTGCAAATGGACCCAAAGATCAAGGAGGAATGTACCCTCACTTGGCACTCCACCCCCACTGTCATTCTTCTTCTGAAGAGTGCAGGATGTCCAGGACTCATCACAGAATCATGGAATGGCTTAGGTTAAAAGGGACCTTAAAGATCACCTAGTTCCAACCCCTTCACTAAGGGCAGGGGTACCACACTCTAAGTCATGGAGTTTTGCCCCTCTGCTTGAGAAAAACTGGAGCTATTTGCTGTAGGGTTTGTAGGTACACTGGAAGAGTGAGCACAGCTCCAGGAAAAAGAGTAGATGCTACTGTTATCGTAAAAAAAAAAAAAAAAAAGTAAGTGTATTATTAGTTAGGGTTTTCCATATTACCTTGGTCTATAAAGGTTAGTAGTAATGGAATTGACTGAGTAACGGTTAGCTGTATTTTGGTTAGATTCTTATAATTTTGTTTAGTCTAACTATAAATTCTTGGTGTATACATACACACACACACATATATATATATAAATATAAAGTGTTCCATTTTGTTCCTAGCAAGGTGTCAAGCATAACAGTAGCAGGGATGTTTTCCCACATCCTTCAAGAGGAAGTAATAGTGAAAGATAGACAGACCCTTTAGTGACAAGTGTAGTATTTTATATATTATTACTGCAATCAAGAACACAGTTGGCTTCGTACAGGGACAGATTAGTGCTTCTGGACTGTAATTAAGATATAAAAAAAAATTTTCTTAATTTGAAACTGCTAGGTGTAAGATGCAAACTGAAGTTATTTCAGAGTCTGAGATCAAATCACAGGTAAGATTTAGTCCAACTGGCTATTTCTACAATGCTGCACCTCTTTATATGCTTATGTTTCTATAGCTGCATACATCTCTACCTATCTTGTCTGCAGTGCTAGAGTCTGGATCCAGCTGTGGCTGGGGAACAGCAGAAATCAGTCTTTGCAGCACAGGAGAGAGAGAAGGGAACTTAGGTTCATCCTTAAAGAGGAAAAGAAGCTGCTTTGTACAGTAGAAATTGTATTTTTAACCACTGAGTCAGGGCATGGACTTTTGTGCAAGGTGGAAGATGACAGCTCTGTATTAGTCAAATTCCTTCCACCTGCTACAACCAAAAGGGACTGGAGTCCACTTTTCAGTAACTGAGGAGTTAGAATACTTACTTCAAGTGCTGTGGTGTCACTCCATGTTCTGACCAACAGAATATATGAGAATAAAAGCCATCAATGAAAATCAGCACAAGTAGAAACCCTGTGAACATGACTCCTTGCTCATTTATCCTTCCCACTTTTCCCAGGTGTTGTAACAAGAGGCATCCTACAGTCATGACTGTGGACCTTTTGTTTGACCTTGTAAGTCAGATTTGGCCTGGAACTAGCTGTTTAAAAGTGCAGCACTACAAACTGAAACAATTGGTGTCATTCACTGATGCATTTATCTCTCCACATTGCAGGTCCCTGCTTAGTGATTCAAATCAAGTCCTCTAGGTGGCTAAACTGGTTATGTTGGTGGCTTTTCAGCTGTACAGTTTTTCTTGTCATTAAGGAATCTTGAAGATTATCTGGAGAGAAAACCAGCAGAAACATTTTTCTGCTATTTCCAGCTGCAAAATAGGGCTTGAGAAATGTCTCCTGTGTTGAACTAATGGTGCCCCTCAGAGATTAAAGAATCAATCTTTCTCATATTGTTGCTGTGCTAGATCAGGCCTTTAACAGCTCTCTGATGGCAGAAGAGCCTTCCATGGAAGAAAGCAGCAGAAGTGGCAAGAAGAGCACTCATTGACCAGCAGTACCTTGGGATTCTTTTGGGCAGAGACAGGGGCAGGTCATGATGCCTACTAAGTAAAATAAGTACAAGCCTGTCATTTGTCCCAGCCCTGCCTGAGCAGATCTGTGTGTATTTCAGCATTCTTCCTCTACAAATTTCTTTCAAGTGTGCTCAATATTCAGTAAGAGACTATGCACATCTGCTGTTCCAAGAAGCAAGTTTAATTGCTGATGGGATTTTTTTCCCACTAGCATTTCAACCCATCTGCATGTTGCGATTACTGAAGCCTAATTTTGTTTTTGTCTACTTCAACCTTTTCAAGTGATATTCATTAATCCCATCTATGGCATCTCTAACATGTGGGAAATCTGCCTAGAGTAATTACAAAGTATTTCCTCTGCACTTGGTTCTCACATAAGAGCATGGGAAGATAATGAAGGCTGATTGTAGTGTCATCAGTCCATTGAGGAAATGAATGATGCTGTTCAAATAACAGCTGGCTTGTTATATAAAAGAAATGACAGATCAGAATAATAAAGGCAAACTCCCTTTTAAGAGATCTTTCTAATTTGAAAGTCCCAAATAATTGTCTGGAATCCTAGAAATACAGAAAATTGTGCAAAAAAGGACTTTAAATTTACACTCTGTATGGTTGTGCATATGCACACCTATATATATAGATAGATACATTTGTGAACATTTACATACATGCCTAAAAACATATAGTATTATTATTTTTGCATATTACATATATATATTTATGTACATATGTATGGCAGTGAGGCAACAAGAAAGGCCACCAAGAATAGTATTTTTTAATCTGGAATATCCATGATGGAAAACAAAATGCAATTTAAGGAAATTCCTTTTTTTATACTTAACTGACCTAAGTGGGCATTTAGGAAGGTGAATGATATGTATTGTAATTGAATTTAAGATAAAATGAAAGTTTCACCATATAATGATAATACTTTACAATACAATACCTTTATAAAAAATCTTGAGGCCTTTAATCACGAGCAGATACATAAGAAAAACAACAGTGGTTACTATTTATATGTGTGTATAAACATCAGCTATATAAACATCATATGCATATAAATATAGAAATAGAAAACCTCAGTTGATAAATGGTATATTTTGAAGCGGCCACTGCTCCACAGACCAATTTTGCAGTGCTCAGCTCATATCTGAGGAGCCAAAGGGCTAATTTCACTGTGTCTTTCTGCCTGTTCCTAGACAATTTTTCAGTCTAAAACTAAGAGCTTGACTCCTTTCAGAAGGAAAGGACAATGTCATATGGCACTGTCAGATTTCTAATTACACCTGATTTCCAACTGGGGTTAGAAGTGAAGTCTAATGACAACCAAAATGTGATATCTTTCAGGTCTAAGAATTTCCTTGAATGATCCAAAGAAAATGTCATGGTCTGACCTCAAACTATACAGAAGACAAAATTAAAACTAATGACAACATTAGGGCAAAATGAGGCACTGTGATGAAGCCTTTGAGAACAGACTTTCTTCACAATGCCAGCTACATTCCTAAACTAGATACAGGAGACTTTAGAAAAATTCTTCACATACTCCCATTTTGTGTTTTCACATTGATAGAAATAGAAACTGGGTTCTTGGGACCCACAAATAAGATGGACCCAAATCAAAGAATGACAGAATAATCCTGGGCCAACCTCTCGCTCCAAGTAGGGCTTGCTGAGATAAACTCCAAGGATGAAGTTTATCCCAACCTGTCTAGGCAACATGTTCCACTGCTTGACTGTGCAATAAAACACACCACATTTTGTATTTATGCACTAATGTTTGCCAGTGGGGTAGCATCAGCTAAAATCAATACTTAGAGCTTTAACAAAGAAACCCAAGTAGAACATAAAATCCTGTTAGAGAGGGCAATAAAGTAGTTTAAATTGAGTGTATACAAAGTCTTCATGAAAGGCTAGCTTCAGGAAATGGTGGAACAAAAATGTAACTTGATTGAATTATATTTTTATTATTATTCATAAATGAAGAAATAGGGATCTATATTACCATAGCAACAAAATATCATGTGTTTTTTCTATATAAATTTGAAAATGTAGTGTTCTCATGTGAAATTAAAACCAGAGCCCAGGAGCACAAAGAATATGAAAGTAGTGCATTTATAATAGGAAACTGGTAATTTTGACCAATTTGTTTTGTCCCCAAATTAAAAGATTGTTGAAAGGGATATTTAACATCGAAGACAATTTTCAACAAGTAACCTTTCACTCCATAACTAAAAATTTTCTCAGAGCTCAGTTTTTCTGTAAGAATCACATATGTAACTTTGTAGAAATAATATGTTGCTTTTTAGCTTAGGGGATAGCTCCTTTTCAAAGAAATGATTATGTAGACAGAGGTGTAATCTGTGCTGCACAGGCAAGCTGATTCTGCCTCTTGAAAATGTAGTTTCTAAAGATGTTGTTAACCACAGAATTAGTGAATAAATTTAGTGAAAGGCTTTTACTGGAAGTTATTTTATCCAACGAAGAGGTATCTGCATGCATTTAGCACTAGATTACACAATCCTGAGTTGTGAACCCCTGCACACGCTGGAAGCTCTCTGACCTGAATGCCTCTTATTACTAAACTAAGCCCAACCACAAATTTAAGACATTAGAGGTTGAAGCCAAAATCAGAGTGAAAGTAGTCTGCAATCTTTTAGCTAGTGGACAGCGTTTGCATTTTAACAGTTCAGTATCCCCTTTGAATTCTGTCATCATATTAAACTGAGTTCTTAAGGGTTACTCAAAATGTCTTTTCATTAGTAACAGACTTCTTGCAGCCCTCATGAAAGTACCTAAGCAAGGAGATTCTAATAAGAACCTCTTCTACTGTTTATTGTTTTCAAGTCTGAATCTTAAACTTTGGTACAGTACTTAAAAATCAGACTAGACTTCAAGAATTTGGGGGCTTTCAGGAAGGGACAAAAGTAGGCAATTTTAATTCAAAATTTGTCACCTGACTTGCTCTTACTAATGTCATTGAAAAGTGTGACTGAAGTGTGGCATGTACAAAGGTGCTGTGCTGACTCTGCTTTTTAGTGTATTTTCCCAGATGACTGGGGGTCTCAGCTGATGCACAATTTTGATTTTCAGTAACCAGGACAGACCACTTGTTCTTTTCTCTACTGATTTGACAAGAGTAGTAAGTTTAGATTATATATTGAATGTCATATTAAAAATTCATAATTTAGTTATGAGATTGAATAATTATATCGAGACCAAGAGAATTAAGGAGATAGATGTGACACATTTAATTTCTTGATAACTTATTTCTTCTTAAAGTCTTTTTATAGTCTTTAGCAATAAAAAATTACTGCTATTTCAGCTCCAGAAAGTAAAAGATCTTTGAAATTTTATGCATTTTTCCTCATGACATTTTTACACTTCTCCACATTTTCTACACATTTAAGTGACCAGTGCTGAGCCTAGCATATAAAATTTTATTTATATAGTAATTAATGCCAAGTGGCCTTCTCTTCAATGACACTGACAATTTTGACTGATGAGATCACCAGCTGCTGTTGTGTCAGCAGCACATTCCTGTCTGTTACAGAGCAGTCACTGGTTGCAGGGTATTTCCAACTGACCAAGGAGATAAGTCTACCAAAACATTCGCTGTTTCAACTAGCAAACCACCAGGGAATGCCTTACTTTCAGGGAAAAAAAAAAATCATGCTATGTGTATTGCTAAATTGGTAATTGATACCATTTCTGCACTGGACTCAACAAGCATGGAAAGGCTGGGATAGAGAGAGAAGAAAAGTGGAGAAGCTCTTCTTTAAATTGCCTTCATTTTGCCTCACAGATATACCTGAAGGTTATAGTTTGATATAAATCTAGCAGTGGACATAGACTTTTGAAACTTCCAGTAAAATGTTCAAGAACCTTAAAGGAATTGAGCACTCACAACTAAGTTGAATCAGAAATAAGGTGTTTGATTCTTTTAGTTCAATGAAATGTACCAACTAAACCAAAAACATATAACTATGTAGGTACCAAAACAAGGAAACCTTAGATCTGAAATTCAAGGCTCAGTTTTCACTTTTTACAAAAGACGTCTATCTACAAAAGACAATTTTTTTTTTACTTTGAATATCCCTAGACACCTCTAGTCCTTCTGTTTGCCATAGTCTGAGCCTAATTCACATCTACATTCTTAGTATGTAGCAAAGTCACAATCTTGTTGCAGCAAGCATAAGCCAGGACTGTCCCTGTCCACGTTAAATACTGGAAGCAAAATGGCCAAGGTCCAGCTTGAGCAATCTGGCTTTTGATATCCTGGGTATTTACAATAACACAACTTTTACAAGGGGATGGAAAAACTAAGGGTACCCTGCAGGCTGTCACAGAACTCTGCTTGTGATAACAGCAACAAATCACTTTAAATTAGTGCAGAAGGGAATTCCAGCTACTAGATCCTTGCATACAAAGTATTTGTTTACCCTTGTACTTTTCCTCATGGAAGCAAGCCGTATGTGCACTGCTGAAGTATCTGTATAACTCAATCTAGGCACCTACTCTGAGTACTCCAGATACACAGAGGGCAAGATTATGCCCTTGAGGTGGCAATGAGATGCCCTCATGCTTACTTTTATATATTAGCTGGTTCCAGTGGCACCTCTTCAGATCCTGCCCCATAATGCACATCTGAAAGAGAAATGCAGCCCCTGAAACACTGGAGCAGAAGTATTTGTTTCTGCAGCTAGACATTAATTAACCTTCTCTGTAACAGCTGAATCCTATAGCACTCATCACAAGACTACTCAGGCCCTCATGTGCTTGAAACCTTTAATTTTGATACCAGCAGCTGTAAGGTTGGTCTTTTAAAAAAATGTTAAAGCATCTGATCCACTAAGGGACAACAGAGATTCTCTCAATGGAATTTCAGAATGCATTCAATCTCCTGAGAAAAAAAGATTTGAATGTGATAAGGTCAAAAAGGCAAATGAGATAGGTATGAATTTCAGGAATTAATACAGAAACGGCAAACCAGCTCTTACATACAGATACATCTAGACTGAAATCTAGTCAGCCTGACTTACAAATATAGCAAGTCCATGTTGCTAGCAAAACAGCCTTTCAAAATAACAGCTGAAGTTTCCTAGATAGCTAATGAAGACAGGGAGATAACTTCTAAGGTCCTGTAGTCCTAATTTTATCCCCCAAGCTACATAGTCAGGGGAGCAGTGGGTCTGCAACTCTTCCTATGCATTTATTTCTTTTCACATGATAAATGAAAACATGCACACTGTGCAGCAACTCATTTCCCTCTTGAGTTTGGGAAGTGCAGATACTAAAAGAACATTGGAAATCATGAAGATGTCTCTGAATTGATCACATTCATATGGGAAGATACATAGTGGCATAGTGGAGGTTAGGAACAGGAATAACTCAGTATGTTGATGCAGCCCTGGAGAACAGAATGGAAGAGCATAGAACAATCTTAATTGGAAGGGATCTACAGTGATCAACTACTTCAACTGCCTGACCAATTCAGGGCTGAACAAAAGCTTGTTGTTAAAGGCATTGTCCAAATGCTTCTTAAACATTGAGAGGCTTCAGGTATCAACCATTCCTCTAGACAGCCTATTCTAGTGTTTGACCACTGTCCCTATAAAGAAATAGTTCCTAACATTAAGCCTGAACCTCCCCCGACACAGCTGTGAACCATTCCCATGGTTAATGTCATGGCTCATTTCCTTTGCAATTTCAAAGGCAGAATATGTTCTGCTAAACTTCATCTGGGTTTCTTAGCACAACATTTTTGAGCTTCCTACATGTCTGCATACCTACTCTTTATACACATGCATTCAGAAACACCTACAGGGTACCGAGTGCATACTTGGTATATACTTAGATCTTTGAGTGGATTATGCAATTCTAACGTGTAGGCTATATGAAAACAAAGGGTTTAAACAGAATACTATCTTAAACAGAAAAAAGTTAGAGTAAGTTCTAGAGAGTTAGCAGACTATTAGCAGCAAGTCTTTTCTTTTTATTAATTTTGAAATTTAAAAAAAGGGTTCATATGAAATTTTGAAATAAGATGTCCTTCCAAATAAATAATAAGCAAGCCTTTTGGATGGTGCTTGACAATGATTCTCTTTTTTCTCCACTTGCTTTTTTTAGCATTTTAGATTTGCCAATGAAAGTAGCACTTTGAGGAATTTCTCACAAAAAGCAACAGAAATTAAAAAATGAGAATGTAATTAAGGGGTGCATAAATATCAAGCAGAAAGAGGGAAAGAGCCACAATTATTATATTTTCCTTCACCCATTGATTATGTCATCAAAGATAATTTCTGTTTACTTTCTTTCCTTCTGTGAAACATTAGAAAATGGAGCTTCTTGCTTGAGTCTAATATATTTCACATATGAGCCATTAGTCTCGTACTTCTGTTGTATATCAGAATGATTTGGAACAAGCTGATTTCTTTTCCTGATACATAAAAATTCCCCCAGGGAGGTGTGATTAGATTGCAGAGGGTCAGTCATTGCTCATTTTATCTGGCTATTTGGAGTTTTGAATGACTAGAAAGACTGAGACAAACTCTGTTCTGGGTATAGTCAATTAAGCAGGGACTTTAAAAACTCCACAAATTTTAAACAGCTTTTCATCTGTGTATTTAGCAGGTCAAATGTGCTTTGTACAAAACAGAGTAATCAGATCTGTGCTGGAGAACCTCAATGTATGACAAGTCTCATTGATCTTACACCCTACGTTCAAATGAAGTTTAAACAAATATTTTTTTCCAAGCTGCTGTCTGAAATTACAGTCTAAACATTTGTCTTAAAAGGTTACATTAGATGCCCACTCAGAAAGTCTTGCAGCCTTAGCAATGAAAATTCAAGAGAAGGAGTGGTTTCCAAGCAGTAGGAGATATGTTAATAACAAGGCAGCAAAGTATCTTGAATGACTTGTGCAAGTCAGGCCTAAAATAAATTGTGGCAACCAAAAAACTTGATGTAAGCAGTGCTGGAGAATTATTACATATGGTTTTCATTGGGTGCTTTTTCTTTTTTTCTTTTTTTTTAATTTAAATTTTTTTTTTCTGTACCTACTGTTTTGTTTGAAACAAAACTTATTTGATTTTGAAGTAATGGAGTACATTTTCTTGAAACTCTACATAAGGTTGTTCAAGAATCTTTGGTTCTGTATATATGCAAGTATCTTAGTGAACCCAAAACATCTTGAACTCAATCTCTACAAAATCAACAGCAAGTTTTAGCAGAAACTTGATAAAAATGCCACTTTCATGGATTTCTACAACTTAATCTACGCTTATCACAAACCCAGAGTTTATTCCATACTACTAGCAAACCAAAGATTATTTCTTGATTAGACAGTTTTCTTGAGCAAAGATACAGATAGAAAGTCAACATGCTGAAACAGTCAAAAATTAGGCAAACCAAGGCAGTGTGTAGCTGAAAATACAGGTTTAACTTTGCTACAGTATCTGATAACATAATCACACCAACACCAAATCCTAAAGGCTGCATGTTTCTAGACATTAAGACTAGGTTAATTTTCACTCCAAAACAGTTAATAACATGATCCGATTTGTGCTTCAGTTTAATCCAAGTAACTCCTCTTCTTGGAAACCTACAAAACCGAAAAATAAATTCTTCACATTCTTCTTTCTCTTCATTATCTCAGAAAATTTCATAAAATTTCATATTATAGTTACTGCCTTAATGCTATCACATTGCTTATCCATCCCCAAAAATATCTCATGTCCTCAGCCAAAAATCTTGTTAAACATAATGAAGCAGAAATCAATCCCCATATGAGGTACAGAAATATATTTTACAAAAAAATCCATACATCACAGTGCTGTGCCAAACAATGTTTCCAACTCTTGTTTTGCAGTCTCCTTTTTTTTTTTTGCAATCACAGAAGAATTTCTATCAGAAGAATACCCTGAAGACCATCCAGTCCAAAAGTGAAGAGAACTCTAGATGTGGTCTGACAAATGTCAAGCAGAGGTGTACAGTCACACTCTTAGACCTCCTGTTTATGCTCTTACCAGCATGTCAAGCCTTCATTGCCATACAGGCATGCTGCTGACTCATGGTCATTTTGCTGTCTACAAGGACCTCAGGTCCTTTTCAGCAAAGCTGTGACTAACCAGTCAGTTCCAGTCTGCACTGCTCAATGTGGTTTTCTGCTACAGATCCAGAACTTTGCATTCATCTTTAACAAACTTCCAGAGGTCATTGTCAGCCCATTTATCCAGTTGGTCAAGGACCCTGCACACAGCAGATATTCTCACCAGCCATTCACTCCAATTGTATGTCATCCATTAATATGTTCCTTAACATAGCTCAGACTGGTAGTGAAGAGCATTGCGCCCCTTAGCAAACCCAGCAAATAACTTCTTCCATTGGCTGCCTGTTAACCTTTTATACCATTGACCAACAACTCCTTGAGCTCAATGGTTTAGTTCATTGTCCTGGTTTGACAGGGTCCAGTTTTTTGGATGTGGTAGGGGCCAACAAGATGGTTCCTGTGAAAAGCTGCCAGAAGCTTCCACAGCTGCCCAGCAGAGCCAATCTCTGATAGCTCTGAAGATGGATGTGTTACTAGCCATAGCTGGGCCAATTAGAGATGGAGGTAACACCTCTGTGACAACATATTTAAGAAGGAATCACAAATAATATGTGCACATGCTGTAGTTGTAGTTAGATGAGGAGGAGGAGTAAGACATGTAGGAGAAGCAGCAAATTTGGACACCATCAAGGTCAGCCATAAAGGAGAAGGAGGGCGAAGCTTCAAACACCAAAGCTGAGACATTTTCAGAGCCTGTGATCTATGGTCAGGACTATGTTGGTGTGGTGTTCCCCTGCACCCCTCCCAATGGACACATAGAGGTCCACCCCAGCGGTGGGGAAGGTGTCCACGCTGGAGCAGGAGGGGTGGATGCCCAGGGCATGGCGTTCTGTGTGAGTCAAAAGATAAAGAAGCTTCTGCTCTTTGCTTGCTGATGGGAGTCATATTTGATAATAGAGCTTCTCCCTGAGTGGAACCCAGCTTTGGAAGGACTGTGTCTCCTTGGCAGTGACCCAGTGGAGACTGTATCAGATGAACTGTGTTATCTGATGGGAATGTCACTTCATAGGGGTACGGAAAAGGGAATGAATATCACAGAGGCTGCAAAGGTTACCTTCCCCCCCCCCCAGCCCACCCCAGCAGTTGCAGCCGAAGGAAANCCTTGCTTTGTTAATGGGGAAGGAGGAAGGAATTTGGTGGGGGGCAAGAAAGTGTTTTAAGAGCTTATTTTGCTTCTCAATATACTCCTCTGACTTTGTAATAAATTCACTTAATCACTTTTTAAGTTTGAGCTTGTTTTGCCTGCCTGGGATAACAGCTTAATCAGACCTGTTTTTTCTCTCAGTGTCCTTATCTCGACTTGGGAAAATACATCATTAAAAAAAATTCTCTTCCTTGTCCAGTTGCATAGAGGGGTGAGTGGCTTTTTGTGGGGGTCTGGCATTTAGCCGGACCCAAACCATGACATTCATCCAGCACCCCTGTCACAAAATTATTTGTAGAGCTCTTGACTTGTTTCTAGTATTCATCCTTTCTCCCAACAATAGATAACTCAGAAGGAATAGGGTTACAAAGATTCATTCACCTCTGTTCTTTAGATTTCAAACATATCTAAAGTTGCCTTTAGCCATTCTTATGCTACAGAATCTAACTTGAAGCATCAGATTTCCTCATTGAATTCTTTAGCTTGTATGTTTATGCATAATGTCAGTTTTTTGCAGTATGGTTCCACTAAATCGAAAATTATATTTGATGTAGTAATTCCTGGAAATGAAATTCTGTATTACACAGTGTTAATGAGAAATCAAATGAGAAGAGTAGAATCATACTTTGCAGCATTAAAAGTCAATTACTTAGACGACACAGAGAAATAATTTAGTTAATATAAGAATCCTTTTGGCCTTCTGTCATTATTTAAGCCCAAACTCAAGTGAAATAAGAAAATATTCTTCCTTTTCTTTAATATCATCACTGCCTTATTCTTGACAAAATCTGAAGAAAAGTTATCAAATGGCTGTGAAAAAAAATTAGTTTGTCTCATATTTCTGGTGCAAACAGAGGCAGAAACCAGAGAAAAATCTGTAAGTATTCTCACACAATCCTCTGCATTATTGAATGCTTGTCCTAACCCAGCTATGGTCCATAGAAGTTGTGGATGCCCCATTCTTGGAAGTCTTTGAGGCCAGCTTGGATGGGGCTTTGAGCAATGTGGTCTGGTGGAAGGTGTCCCGGCCCATGGCAGGGGGGCTGGAACTGGGTGATCTTCAAGGTCTTTTCCAATCCAAAGCATTCTATGATTCTGTGATAGATTTAAAGAGAGCAAAATGTAAAGGAATGTAGCTTTCCTGCTAGCATTGTCCAAAAGGACACGTTCCCAGTTAAGCTCAGTATCAACAACACAGTGGTCATACAGAATCAGAGAACAATTAAGGCTGGAAAAGACCTTTATGATCATCTAGTCCAACCATCAACCCAGCACCACATCCATGTTCACCATTAAACCATGTCCTCAAGTGCCCTATCCACACATTTTTTGAATAGTTCCAGGGGTGGTGACTCCACCACTTCCCTGTGCAATCTGTTCCAATGTTTTACAGTCCTTTCCATGAAAAGAAATTCCTAATATCTATTATAATCCTCCCCTGGCACAACTTGAGGCCATTTCCTCTCATCCTGTCCCTTGTTACCTGGGAGAAGAGACTGACACTCATGACCCTACAGCCTCCTTTCAGGTAGTTATAGAGAGTGACACAACCAGAAACCAGCTTACCTGTACTGACAGTTTGCACCTACACTTTACTGTTGCAACATGTGGCATTTGACTCATGCTGCTGACTTATTTCTCACACACAACTTGTTGGATATACCTTTGATCAAAGTATAAAGGCCATCCCCATTTCCATTTCTCCTTGCTTGTGTGATTTCATGAGAATTCCTTTTTTCTCCTTTCAGGAAAGAAGTTTATTGCACAGCAGATTATTACTTTGCTAAATTTATGGACTTCGGTCTTAGCCTTTGTGAAAATGAAATTTCATCTCAAACGTAGCACTCCTCGTCTAATCACAGATGTGCTGCTTTAATGTTCTGTTCATACTGGAAAAATGAGAGCAATGACCTTTGTGTTAATGAGTTAGCCCACAGAAGATACTAAGCTGGAAAGCGTGGAGCTGTACAGGGCAGTAGCTTACACATTCTACCCACATCTTTTGTTCATTATGGGTTAAAAAACCCCGTTGCCTATAATTACTTTATTTTATTCTTACAGTTCCTTTATTTAGGAAATAAATAGCCCTAACATTCCTTTATTTTAGTTGGGGTAGGCATATATTACCTTTCATTTTCTTTTTTTTTTTTTTTTTAATTCAGATGAACTAGAGCATTAGAAACTGATCAGTGGATTATGTACATGGTGCTGAGTGATTCACTATGCTATTTTCTTTTTTCTCAAGATACTCTCATGACACATTCCCTTTGTATTTTTTGATAATATAAAGAGTTAAGCCATTATCCATGTCATTTCAATAAAAAACCTCCTCATAAACTTTCAAATTGGATCTTTTCAACATGCAAATTGTGCCTTTTCAAATACCTCAGCAATGTATCTACCTGAACTAAACAATGAAATTGCAATATACTTCTAAATAAATACAATTGTCAGGTTCTCCACTCTCAGCCCCTACCCTTACAATGAAAATGCCCAGCTCTAAATGCTATTCTTGGGTAAGTCACCAGTTTCTTAACCCCTTTATAAATTACGATTTTGCTCTGAAAATATATTATATTCAAGAAACTTGAATATAACTTGAAAGGTTATTTGGCAGTGACGCTAACAGAGAGATTGTCAGGTGAGACTGATGCTGTCAGCCTGAAAGCACAGTGATACAGCCAGTAAGTACTGCACAGATACAGAGCTGAAACTGCACAAGCTTCCACTGAAACAGGACCTGTCAATCTGTCACATCACCCTCTCTGATTAAAAGATTTTGTGAGCGGGTGTCTGCAAGTGCAGCAAAGGTTTCCTAGAAGGTAATGATGCAAAAATAAAAACCTGACTGATGTGTCCATCACAGAATGGTCAAGGGTAACAAAGTTGCAAAGCTTGTTTATCTGCATGTTTCAATTAGTCAAAAGGCCTTTTGGTGGGAGTTGCCTAAAAGGTCGCTTTGGACTCACTGTTTCCTCAGAAAATACTTATGGTACATGCCATCAATATAGACACTTCAAGTCCTTCATCTGCCACCTTTGTTTAAGAAAAAACTTCAAGCTGGAAAAAGCAAAGAACTTCTTCCCTTTAATATAATGTGGGAAAGAAAACATATTTCTGCTATCTTTCTTGGCTTTCAGAAATTTTTCTGCATCAGAATTAGTCTCCTCTCCAAAAGAGGTCTTCTACTCACATGCTTGGAGAGGGCCCTTCAGGGAAAATAAACCCTAGAAACTTTGGCTCTAAATCACAGAGCCCTGTGGGTGACTTGGAATAAGTAGAGGAAGATCAAAGGAGGATTAGAGGCTGGCTGTGAAGAACATGAGCAGGAATGACAAAAGGAAAGGCTTTAGTGTTAGCCTAGTTATGTTCCCACCATGAAAATTATGAAGGAAAAAACCACATCACCTCATTCATATTTGTTGGATTCATTACTTAATTGAAGAGTTCCCTGTATACCTGTGTTACCAGTGTCCTGTTATCCTACATACTGGATAGGAAGAGATTACTGCAGATCATTTCATGGTAATAAATTAATACATCATATGTCCTAAACTCAAATAATAGGCAACAGGAATTTTAAGTGTTCTGTTACATGCTGTATCAGCTTAGGATTTAGAAAAATACACACAAAAAACAAAGTGAAAAAACAGACCTTCTCTCTCCTTGACTTTTCCTCTTTTTTCCTGACACAGCTGGGTTTGTTCAAGCTTCCTGTAAAAAAAGCACAGGGTAAAGAAGAAGAAGATGGGGAGAAGAAGGGTCAGAAGCTGTAATCAGGGCAGAAACTCACACTTGGAACTGGGAAGTTTCCCCAGGCTGCTTAATGCAGATGAAACTCTGACAATGCCTAAAGTTGATGCAGGAAGTACAATATCTGGCCAAGCACACCTCTAGGGGATTATATTGTCCTTCCTACATCAACTTGCATTTTGAGGATCCAAATTTTTTTTACTGACGCAAGCTTTCTATCTCTCCTTCTTAGCAAGATGAAAAGCTGGAACATAATGACATAAAGAAATTCCTAGTCATTGAACCACTTACCTATATTGTCAAGGTCAAAGATAGTAGAGTAGTGGGATAGCTGTGTCTGGAAAGTAATGATTAAATGATGAGTTCACAGAAATTAGTCACCATTTTCTCTTTGACTTCTGCAACCAAGCAAACAGTTAGGAATTCAGCTCAAATCTTTGACTGACCAGCTACTGCCTTGCATCATGATAGAACTTCATTCCTCTGAGGGGGACTGGGAGATGTCCTCCAAAATATTTTTTGTCATGATAATGTCAAAGAACAGAGGAAATTAGGAGCTCAGAAACAAAAAATAGTGCTCAGATCCTCTGTTTGAAATATATTGATTTATGTCAAGAAATTCAGCTGAAGCTCATCCAAGCCTTAAGCCATTTCAACTCTATATAGACCTTGCAAATCACAAAATCCAATTGCTGGGAAATGTAAACTCTGACTGATGTCAGTAAGACCATTTAGTTGGATAAGGACTGTCAAATGCAATTATGCTTAATTCTGTAATGATAAGAATGTAAAATCAGCCAAATTGAGTAATATCAGAGATCCATTCTGCTCAACTCTCTGTCTTGAAAAGTGGCCTGTAACTGATGCTTGGGAAAATGGGCACACACAGGGTAACGGTTCACTCAATTCCTGCTTAGATTTTGGCTAAGACAGCTTGTGCTAAAGCCTGATATATCCTGGAGCAGTGCCACTGGGTAAAAGAATGTATCACATAAGCAGGACAGAGGGCTGGGAAGAGCTCAAGGGCAGTGATCACCCACAAACTGCTGTCTCTGGCAGTCATTATCGTTTGCCTGGCAGTTTCCTCAGAATCCACTAACTTATGGAAATGGTATAGACCAAACCTCTAAACTGGAGGGTATAAAACATCAGATTACCCAAAAAGTTTCTAAAGCCTATCCAAGAGCAGCTGAAATTATGAGGCTTTTGTGTTTCCCAGTGTGATACAGGCAACACCTTGCTGTTATGGAGGAGGAAGGATCACCATCAGGTAGGTAATTAGCTAAATTAAATCACAGAGTAAATCTTCCTGTAAATCTGAGAGATTTGAATGGACTATAAAGTTTAAATTACAATGTCCCATAAATATGAGAGACCTGAATGGACCATGACATACCTGCCATTCAGCTTTCAGAGTGCACTTCCAGAGATTGCCTCCAGATAACCATTTTAACAGATGCTGAAAGATGTGAAACCATTTTGGTCTCCACAAGATCATGTGACAATGAAACATGCAGTTTAATTATTTATAACATGAAAATAATCTCTCTAGAGAGAAAGCAATAGTTTAAGTGAATTGTAAGGCAGCTTGTTTAGTCACTCTGTGAATCATGTTGAATGTCTGGGACATGGCAGATACCCCAGACAATGATACCATGAGCAAAGGATACTCATTAGAAATTATCCAGTTCCACTTTCTCACTGTTGGTAGCTCACTGAAGTGTGATGGGGAATCACATCTTGTATATCCGAATAAGACTTACACCACCAGGAGGAACACGGGTAGGAATTTCAGGAAGAGGTCTCAGCCTGAAACTATGGTATATTGACAGTGACTTCAAGCACAATGCTCAGCAAATTGTTCCACTAGGCAGTTTAGAAAATTATCAGAGCATCTCTTCAATTTTACCAGCAGAAATGTGACTTGGTAGAGTAACAGCAAATACTGTCAATTGTCTTTATAACATGTTTGAAAGAAATTATTATGGCTTGAAGTATAGGTATTTTCTGGTAGATGGTCCAGAGAACAAACAGTAACAGAGAATTTTGACTTCTATGTTGGCAGATATATAAGAAATTTATAAAGGAACAAACTGTATTTTGGTCTCTTTAGTGCCCTTCATACAATAGAAGGTGTAGTATACATAGTAATATAATTAGGAGGCTATCAAATTCAGAAAAAATGTTCAGAAGGATGTAAGTCAGAAAGTAAATGTGTTTTCACCTCACCTTTCAATTCTTGCTAAAATTAGATAACTACATGACTCATATATAGAATCTGAACAATTTTTCCCTCTGACATGGTTGTCAGATGCACAAAAACTCTATATAGTCCTGTTATGGAAAAAAACCCATATAAACACAATGTATCCTGTGACAATCTCTGGAGTGTCTTAACTCTGTGTGGCACTGCAAAACCTTAGAAATCTGTATGTGTACATGTGTCTCCCTGAACATACTTAATGTAGTATTAACCCAACTACCAGAGCAAGTACAGCAAAAAATACCGGTGTATATCAAGTAAACACAGATAGCCAGATCTCAGTGCATGTGTAGGAGTAGTTTGCATTCTTGATTGTCTATGTTTCTAAGCAAAGATATTTGTCAAAGTCACCATAATAAGTAGCTACAACACATATTTATTGTCTCACTACCACTAAGAGTGTGTTTTTGGAATACCTTTTTTGAAAGAAAGTGCAAGTTAATTTAATTCCTTTGACTATCTTTTACATTTTCATGTGACTTTGGTTGCCAAACAGAAAAGTAATTGATAATATTCTTCCTGGGCTACACGTAACTGTAAGTTTCTGGGTTTGCTTGCTTTACATTATCTGAAATTATAAATCTGGGAAAAATTTAGTGAGATCCGCAGAAGGCAACAACAGTATCTGTTGCAAAGTAGTTGGCCATTCCAAAAAATATGTCATTAAGGTGCATCACTTTCTCCCTTTTTTTAATATACTCTATTTTCTCTTGTTTTCACCCAGTCAAAGCTATTGTAATCTAAAAAGGTGCAATAATCCTGTTTAGATCAGAAAATATCTGATCCATCCCGCCTGACTGTCTAGGAAAATGGTACTTGCAGTAGCAAGGATGATTACAAGGCTGATTTGAGCTTTCTCTCTAAGGGAAGCAAAGCCAGCTCTTGTCTAGATAAAACAATGTATTCCTTTTAAAAAAGTGCAAAAAATCTGTTATTATGCTGTAAAAATTTCTAGAAAGCTGCTCTGATCACTTTAATGTGCCTTGCAGCAGGCAGTTAGGAGGCATTTGAAAGGCATAAAGTAAATTTTCCCTGACACGCTTGCTGAACAAATGAGTCCCTGTGAGTGGCTGGGAGAAGTGGCAGATCTCTGCACAGCTGTATCCAGGACACGGTCTGCTGCAAGGAGCCATGCTGGGTGAGATGTTAAAAATCCCACTTTTCCCTCTAAAGAAGCTTATCCTGTATTGAGATGGCCTTTGCTTGCCTTAGTATCTAATGAAACTTTTGGGACAAATGGCATTGGTTTATACCAGTTAAGATCTTAGCTTCTGCAATCATTGCATTCAGGCAGGGAATAAGACATGGAAAGTCTTGCAAGATTCCAAGCTGGGCTTGCAGCTATCACACAAGTTGAGGTCCAGAACTTAGAGTGTGTTTCTCATTCAAAACTGTAAAACTTTCCCTCTCCCCACAATCCTTCTTGCCTACTATCCTTGGATACCACCAGGCACATTTTCTTTTGTTTGTTGTGAATGACAAGTACATACCTCAGGTTTATGACATTTGACAATTTTTGTATCATCATATATGACACAATGGGTGTCCTTGCTGGTAACCTGACTGCAATAGTAATGCCAAAAAAAGGAAGAACCTCATGGCAGACCTCCTTCTTCCAAGAGGCATGAGGTTTGTGCTGGGAAGTAAAAGTCATATGTCAGTGAAAAATCACAGAATCACAGAATAAGCTGAGTTGGAAGGGCCTCTCAAGGATCATTGAGTCTAATCCTGGCCCTGCTCATCACCATCCCCAAGAGTCACACCATGTGCCTGAGAGCATTGTACAAATGCTTCTTGATCTCTCGGGCTGGTGCTGTGACCACTTCCCTGGGGAGCCTGTTCCAGTGTCCAGCCACTCTCTGGGAGACGAACCTTTTTCTAGTATCCAACCTAAACCTCCCCTGACACAACTTTAGGCCATTCCCCAGGCAACAGCAAAACATAAGTTGTTCTATCCTAAATAAAAACAGGGGATTTGTCAGAATCTACTGGGAAAAAGAGGGGAACTACAAAAGATTTTTTTTAAAGGAACATAAAACAGCAGGGGGCAACAGAAAAGCAGAATCTGTCAGAGAAGTAGCATTGTTATTAGCACCAGATCTGAGCTTCCTAGACAAATGATGCTGGCCTCACTTCAAGACATGAGACTCTTGAGAACATGATGTCCAGAAACATTGTTTTCAGTATTTTACTAATGGGAAACTTACTGTTCTAAAAAATGAACAACTGCTTTGTGGACCTGAACAAAAGGAGGCCAAATTTGTTTGGACTAGCTTATTCTAAAAATCACTTTATAAGCACTTTTACTTCCTACTTTATAAAAATTCCTGAATCTACTTGAAGTTTTTAGCAGCTAGGATTTTTTTATCCAAACTTTGGCCCTAAAGATTTATTTAGATCATAAAGTAAATTATCCCATCCTTCAGAAAAGAAAGACAAAGAATAAATCAAAGGTATTACAGCACAAAGCAAGCATCACTCTCTTCCTTGTAGAGTCTGAAGCCTACGGGAGGTTGTTTAAGGGAGATCAGAGCACTTGAACTTAAAAGTAGTATTCAGAGGGAAATCAGATGAGTAGGTCAGCTGCCTATGGAAAAGGATGCACCAATATAGTCAGCACCATCACCATTTTTGAAGAAGAAAATAAGAAAAAGAAAAGAAGAAGGAGGAGAAGGAGGAGGAGGAGAAGAAGATGGAGGAGAGGGAGAAGGAGGAGGAGGAGGAGGAAAAGGAGAAGGAGGAGGAGAAGGAGAAGGAGAAGGAGAAGGAGAAGGAGAAGGAGAAAGAGAAGGAGAAGGAGAAGGAGAAGGAGAAGGAGAAGGAGAAGGATAAACAACATATCAATAATAACAAATATATCAAAAATAACAGTTCTTGCAGCAAACAGCCTAGCAAACCACTGGTTGGGGATATCCATTTAAACTGCTATTTTTTCTGTCGCTGGCCACAATGGTGTTCCTAATGTAGGGTGCCAGAACTGATAGCTCCTGACTTGCAGTCATTTGACTCAGATGAAAATATATTTTTATATCAAAGCAAATATACCATCTCACATTAACTTAACTTCTGCTTCCATCATTTTATAGCTGTAAACCAGGGTAAGATTTATTTGAAGACATAACTATAGTATTTGACTGCAATTGTCTCTAAGGGTTTTACAGAAGGGACCATAAAATCTCTCTTCAAGGATAGCAGGCTAGCTCAGTTCAAAGGTACTTGTTCAGGCTACAAGAGACGTGGCTTAATTTATATGTTCTATTTGACGTGGAGCAAATCTTTCAAAAATACTTACTACTGAAATGGTAATTAAAGGCATTCTGTCTCCCAGAGAAACATGATGATGTTTCTCTGAAAAATGAAAGTAAAGCTTGTAATATCTTAGATACCACCATAAACACTTGGCATAAATTTAATGCTACACAACGTAATGGACATTTGGAACTGCTCCCTGTTCACTGAGCCAAGTGAGTGTTTGACTTCAGTTTTGCCTCTGAAATTATATGGTGTTGGCAAAGACAGAGCAGAGCACAGGCCTATCCAGCCAGGAGTAAGCCAGCATCCCATCCTAATATTTTTACTTTTAAAAATATTTAAAAAAAAACCTAAAAAAAGGTAGTTTTTCAAATGGCTTAGCTATAGTGAGTTGAAGAACTAAAGACTGTGAAGATGTGTTGGTTTAACTGCCTTATATAACATTATATAAGTTACAAAACACCTTACATTAATACAGGGGAAGTATTTTTAGGTAGCATGATTCACTACATAACTATGACAACACACTTCAAACAATAGAAAATAAAACAATATTCCTATAAACTATTTCAAAGCAAAAAACAGCAGAATTCAGGCTTTTCATAGTAGACATTGCAACTCAGCAGGGCCCAGGCTAGCTCACAGAATCTGGAACAACTCTCCCTGTCTAAAGATACTCCATGTGTGTCTGTATTTACTCTCTGTTTTTACCTGCTGGTCTCAAAACCAGTGCCAAACTTCTTCATCCTATTTATGATCTGTGCCTAAAAAACACAGAACAATAAAATTCATCACATTCATGGTTTATCTAAGGTATAAGTACTTCTGCTCATTAAGAATGAACGTGTCTTTGTCTATTTTAATTGCAACAAAATAAGATAATATCAGTTAGGGATGCTAACTCTAGCTGACAATGCAAGGGAATAAACCAAGATCCTTGTCTCAATAAATATGTAAAACTGTAGAGGACAAAGATTAAGACGGTCTGGGTTTTATCAGTGCAAGAGAGCACTTATTCTGCCAGAATTTTATCTCTCCTCTCTGTCTAAGGAAATTACTCCTTTTGTTTGTTACACCCTATGCCTGCCATAGCAGCATGTGCTCCTGGGCTTCACGTTCTTGAAAACAGTTTGCATGCTCATCAGAAAAGTGAGAGAAACATGAGAACAGCCACAGGGATGGGAAATGGCATTTAGTCCTGCAAATTCACCATGCACCCCAGCAGAACTATGAAACCAAATGAGCAGCTCTGGGCTGGGCTTCCTGACAAAGCCATCACCGTAGGGAGAAGCACAGCCAATATCCATCCCTTTGAAAAAGGGATACTTTGCTTCTTTCTGCTTCCTTCTGGCATTGCTCAAGACAAAAATTCTTGAGATCAGGTCATTTGCCAGGGTGCAGCCATACTGTAAAATTCCCATACGTTGGATCTGTGTTATCACACTCTGTCACTTTTCCTTGGATAAATGATAAAAAATTAATTTTGATTGTGCTATATAAATAAAAATTAGATTTTTGGGGAAGGTCTTTATAGAAACCAAGCAAACACTAGTAATAGTCAACCAAGAATTAATTTGTCCAAATTTAATATTCTAGTTAACTTAAAATTACATACCTGAACCTAACTTTGTACTTTTATATTCCATTTGAAGTAATTAGGGATAGCTATATTTAATAGGCAATTCAGCCTATCGTAAAATAAGGGTTTAATGTCAGTATTCCTCTGGAGATGTGCAAATCTCTCAAACGGCTGTGTAGCTTAGGATGACTAACTTGGAATTGTATGTCTAATTTTTAGAGCCCTACATTTTGGCAGATGGATCCCACTATGAGTATGCTAATCTAATGTGTCTATGAAAGGCACTATTAAGACAACAACTTGGATAAAAAATAATTTAAAGAAGCTAACGATACTGCAGTTCCCATTACAGTAATGTTTTTCTCCTGCAATTATTATACCCATAAAAAATATTTCTTAGTGATATCTTCTGAAATGAAGAGTACATGCACCTGGGACCACCAGCTGAGCTGTACAGCCCATAAGCTTTTATGTGAAATGCCATAAGCATCAGATACAACATCTTTACAGTACCTTTTAACATGCTATTATGGCCTAAAGAGCCTATGATTTCCCAATGTGAAAAGAATTGTGTGGCAATGTTTATGACAATGGCTTTTATCTTCCCTGCACTGAAGCATCTTGTTTTTAGACTTTCATAAATAAATCTCAAAGAATAAACTACAGAAATAAAAAAGAAAGTGAGTAATATATTAAATTATCTCTAAAACATTACATAACGTTATCTCAAAACCTAGAAAACAGACTTGTAATCCAATTACTATAGGTCTCAAATTCTGTGTGTTTCTGTTATATCTTAATCTGAATCAAAATATATTCCTAGTTCTAATTCTAAATCTAAATACAAATATGTCATAGTCAAAGTAATAATTAAAAGTTTGCCATATATCAAAGTATTAATCTTAAGAATCCCACTGCTATCTTTTTAAAGAAACTGTGAGAGAGGAGTAGAATGTGGTTTTGCACTATTTAGTAAAACCACAAAGACCAAAGATTATGGCAGCATTTGTCAGAGAGACATGGACTTGATTTCTATTGTATAGACCAATGCTAGTGGCTTAAGATGTAAACACAAGGAACCAACACTGTTCATTTCAAAAGAAAGAAGATTATAATACTGGTATTTCTGAAACTCAGTGACATACCTGGAATGCTAAAATACCCAAGACACATTCTCATACAGCATACCCTGTGCAAGGGAAGCCCCAGCACTGGCCCAGACACCAGACAGTGTTGACACCATTGCCAATGAAGTTCTGAAGGCAGATGTATTCAACAGGTACATGAGGTCTTTGTCTCAAGTGAAAACTAAAAGATGTACTTAAATTTTCCAGTCTTTATGGAATAGCTTCTAGCTCCTTGGTAAGTCTCACAAATTTAAGCTTTGTAACTATTAAAAGCTAACTATTAAAGCTTAATGTTCTTAAACTGTGAGAACTGCAGGCATCTTGCACCTAAGGGTATCAAAACCACTAGAGTTTCTCTCCCTGCACAGTCTCCCATCATGTGACCCTAACAGCAATTAGAAGAAAAGTAGGGCAAGCAGACCTGAGATTGAAGAACTGATAAATATCCATTTTCAGGCAACTAAACTGAGCCTTTGAACCCAACTCAATTTCAGACTCAGAAACTTAAAATGTCTCCATGTAGGTGTCTATGGATGCCTAAAATCCTATTACAGGCAATAGAGCCCAGAAAGTAGTTCAGCTCCTGATAAAACAGACATCTAGAGGATGAGTCAGCTGCCTACACACTGGTTTGCAGTGGCATTTGATATGTATCTAGGCATGCATGATGTCATATGGACCTCTGGGAGACTATTGCCCTTCTAGAGCAGCACCAGATGAGACTGCTGAGGACACAGGAAGTGGCTTTAATGTCTCTGTCTTGTGAATGTATTGTATTCCTCATGATGGTCAGCTGAGTTGCTCCTCACATCTCCACCGACTGTGAATTCTCCATGCAGACACCACTGGGCACTAAATTTATCAGCCTAGACTGAACTGTCTTAATCTCAAAATTAATCCCATCTGACAGAACCATTCAAGGAGAAGCTGCTGCCACGGTTACATAATGCCAGTTTTCTTCTTCAGTGTAGAGACACAGAAAAAAACATTAGGCATCATGGCCTAATGTTGTAATGAATGAGTGCAATGTGATAGCTTGTAGGGAAAACGGTATCAAACAGGAGGAGGAAGGTGCGGTTGCCTCCCCACTGTTATGGTCCAGTTTTATAGGGGGTATTTAGACATTTCTCTGCCTGAATTAAGGTGCAAACGAGACCATATTCCAGTCAATAGTATAGGTTTTGTTTGATAGTAAATATAAGAGAGAAAGAGAAAGAGAGAAGGGACAAATAGGAAAAGAGGTGGGGGGACAGAGAGTGACAGAGAAAGAAAATATCACCACTCTGTGGATCCCAGTGATGTTGTGTTGATCCTCTCCAGCAGGTCTTCTTCATGGTGAAAGTCCCCCTGACAGAGGGTAGAATTCGCTGGGTTTATATACTCTCCAGCCGGGTGGCAATGCCCGGGCATGTTCCCCTGGGGAGGGGGGAGTCTTTCCCAGCACCTTGGCCCTGTGGCAGTGTCTGGGCATGTCCGCCTCGGAAAGGGGGGTCATCAGCACTGGCCTTTTGTGAATGCATACTTTCCCTCAGCCTGAGATAGCTGAACAATAGTTTTTCCCTTTATCTAATCAAGAGTTTGACTTCCAGTCCAGAGTTTCAGTCTTCAAGGAGGCTTCTCTTTGGTTGTAGTTTCTTAATGAAAAAAACTTTATATCAATGTTTGAGGCATGAACTTTTGAGTCTCTGACACCCACATACCATCTGTGATAGCTTTTGGACCTCTGTTTTCAAAGAAGATGATAGTGAAGATAGTGACAAGCAGGGAAGGATTTCACATAGAGCTATAAGATCTGGTCACAGTCTAGGAAAAAAACACACTTAATAAAAGACATGGAAAAGATCATCACGCATTGTCGTCAATATTCACACCTGCTTACATGGAAAGAAACTTCTGTAAGCAAAATTCTGTAAACTATAAGGAAAATATTCAGAGAGATGCCATGTTTTAAAACTAAAGGCCTTTTTTCCCTAAATAAAGAGAAGATAGTACATAGAGGTAGAGAATTTTTAGCCTAGGCTTGCCTGGCTTTTACACAGAGATGCACTAGGTTGATTCATTCTGCTGCTGAACAAGCAGTTTTCTGCAGGAGGTCAGAGCAGCAGAGCAAATTGACCCCCTTTAGCTGTGATACTTAAGACACTATTTAGTGATGTTAACGCATCAAAATGTGACCCCCCAGAAATGTCCCCAGGCTCTTCATGAAACCTCACAGACCTAGGGGAATGCGCTTGGAGAGGAGAAGAGGCAAAGTCTGCCTTTTAGAAGAGGGTACACTGTGTCAATTGAGATTTGCTGAGGTGCGTCTTGGTGGCAGTGCTTTCCTTTCATCTTTCACAAAATGTCCAATCTCCCCTAAAGCCATATAAGAAGTACATCTAGTAGCACATCCCAGTGTTTATCACCAGAAATTACTAAGACTGAAGGTTTTCTAGAGGGAACCTTAGGAAACATTTCATTACTGAAAAAAATGCCATTCCATTACTGAAAAATTAAAACAAACCTGTAACATCTAAATAAGTTCTGGCAGTGTGAAATTAAGATACTCTTGAACGAAATCCAGCAATAAGCTGTCTCTGATTAAACAGTATCATCTAGAGAAGGATGATTTCCTCACAAGCTGAGGAATTATTTCCTTTTTTGTGCAGTGAAAGAAAAGAATCAAGGAGCTGCTGGGATCTCGTCCATTTCTCACAAGAGTGATTACAAATCTGCTGCAAAATCCATGGGCATCTATGAGGGAATCAGAGGGGTTTCAGGAGGAAAAACATTGTACATATCAAGTAATATAATAATTATTAGTTTCAACTCAATATAATTACACATCAGCTTCCACCAGCTACTAATTATCTTCTTGGTTACAGAGGCCATATTTTTTTAATGAAGTGGAATGAAACGTTGGTGAAAGCTATATAAGTAGTACTAACAAGAGAACACGTTGAAGGACACGTATTTCCCTTTTAGACCCTTCGGTTAAGGGTCTTGTTTTTAAAAGTACCGGAAGATAAAGCACACAGAAACAGCATCCTCCTGAGCATTTGAGAGACCTCTGGTCCAGCTCAGAAAGAAATTCACTTCCCTTCAATGTCTAACAAACAGTACATGCAAAATTAATTTGTGATAGAGCTGGCTGCTCTTGAGTTCTTTCTGAAAGAAATGAAAACCAGCCAAAATAAACCTTTCGTTTGGGGACCTTGGGTCATATCCCTCTCACCTCTCTTCAGGCACTGATGGTAACCTCCAGCATTTTCTGCAGTCATGGAGGTAAGTACATTTGTTTGGTCTCTGGGTGCCTAGGTTATCTGGGAGGAAGAATTCACCACATTTCACTTTAAGGAACTTACAAAGCATGCCATGAATTGAAGTCAGATCTTTTCCCCCCACAGGAATGTCTGAACCTATCTCTGTCAAAACAATATTGTGTTGCATTTAACTCCGAAAACTAATTAGTATTCATAAACATGTTATTGGAATAAAATCTAAGGATGAAACAGAGCAAGACAAGGTAACCTGCAGTTCTCACCTAAAACTTCACCTTAAATAGACAGGTCAGAAGGGTGTGATGACAACCATCATCTGAGATGATCCGCAAGTCTCACTTCTAAGTTGGCAGACAAAGCTCATGGAAATAAAGGAGACGGTAAGGGAGTCAGGGAAGGAAGAAGGAAGTGACTCTATAGTGTATGCAAGGAAAGAAGTTGCAAGGATCACTATTTTTACAATATGTTGCAAAGTATAATGGGTTAATGTTGGACTGAGTGCATCAGACATAAACCTACAGTGAAATTAAAGCATTGAAAGACAGAGAAATATCAGAATGATCAAAGACAATTAAAGGAAGTAAAGGAAGTAAAGAAAATAACCATAACATAAACATATTAATTTTTTTTACATTTAAAAGTCAAAATTATTTTATTACAACGGTAGTCACCAGGTGCAAATGCACTGAGCTTTCCCTCCACCTTTCAAGTATCAATTTAATCAGTAGTTTTTAATATTTTTTCCTTCATAGAAAAGGGGCCTATATTTTGTTTACAGGCTTTCTAATTTATATTCAAAAGCATCATTATTACCATGAAATAAGTTTTGTTAATTTTTTATTCCTAGCAAGCTGCCTTTTCTTAAGATCAGGGCTGTAGTGGCTAAGCTCTCATGGTCTTGCTGTGAGATATTCACTACTCCAAGCAGATTTTCAGCTGAAGTCACAAAGCCCTTCCATGAAGTCTACTAGTGGACTGCACTCTGGAGTCCAGAGTGGCAGTAGCAGTCTGACAGGCTTGAAAACCTTGTTGAGTGTCTCATAGTGCAGGCACCATAAAAAAAACCCCAGACATAACCACAGTATACAAACCTTGACATACACATAGTCTTCTTATTATAGCATAATGAATGTACTTTATCTGCATTTGCAGCTGGTTCAGCTTACTCATAATTATCTGGCTCATTTCTTGTACATCACACCGAATACATAAATGTAATATCCAGGGAAGTAGCAGAGTGATGAAAAGACCAACATAATTCATGTGACTACAAAAAAAGTTGAAGGCACTATTACCGTGCTGATGAAGATTTCAAGTTGAAGAGCACATATTTTTTGAAAGGTTTCTTTTTTTCTTTAGTCTGGAAGAGGAATAGACATTTGGCTTTAACCCTCTACTATTACAGCCTGTTTTATTACACACACAAAAAAAATTTTCAGCATTTAGTTATCTGAACATTAAGCACCAGATGCCCAGCACTCTAGATTGTATATGAAATATGTATTCTCTTAGTATCTCTGATGAAATTCAGTAAAAATAAAAGCAGGATTGTTTTTGCAGTTTCTCTAGACAGCAACCTCTGCCTCTCGTGTATGGACTACGTGATTAAAATGATAGGTATCTTGTGGTTTATAAAATCCAATCCTATTTACTTAGTTGTGTTTTTAATTAAGTGTGCTTTGCAGTCAAACTCTCTGTGGCACTTGTATGGAGAATGTTACAAAAATAAAATGAGTGACTGAATGTAATATTGGATAGGGACTGCAGAAATGCATTTTAATGTTTTTAAAGCATGCTCATAAAACTTCTGTTGGACAAGCTAAAAATTCAAATTTCCTGGAGGAGAAGAAAGTTCTTTCATTATTTAGCCAGAGTGACATATGATTAGTCATTATGGTTTACCCAGAAAAATTAAAAAACTGTTTTATGCCACTATTTCCCTTCTGAGTTTCAGGAATTTCTACCTTACAGCTGTTTTCATCAACCACAACAGAGCAGGTGATAAATGAGCCTTCTGTCCCTGCTCACAGATTTGCTATTCTGGTGGCCCTGTCACAGGAATGAAGGACTTGGAGCACCGTCTGGTTGAATTCTGCCTCTTTTCAAACCATGTGTACATCTTACATCTGGAAACACAAACACCCTTAAATTATTAGATGACATCGGATAGGAGATATATAATTATCTGGAAGTATATTCAGTACTTTGTTCTTTTATTGTTCTTATGCCCATGACTGGAACATGCAGAGCCTCAATTTCGATCCCATTCAGATAATGCCTGTACCAACACAAAAACAAAAGAAGGTCCCTGCCCATAGCAGTATATGATCTCAACAAGAGATTATAGAGAGATACAGGGTGGTGCATAGGGTATGCCAGAAGGAATGATGGGCAGTAAAGTAGTCACTCTAAAAATATACATCAATTTTAGAGTGAAGTAGGCAATGCTCTCCAAAATAATCCTTCCTCTCCAGTGACTGCAAAAGGAATCTGGGAACCTGAGAATCAGGTATCCACCTTATAGGTGTCTAAAATAAAAGGAAATGAATCCCAAAGAGTCAGAATAACTATTGTCAGTTTTCTCTGGGAATGACAAAGATAAGGCTTAAGGAAGGCTGTTTATCAGAAAAGAGAGCAAAGAAGTGGGTTTGGGCATATTTAGATGGAGCTGATTCAGTCAGATTGACATCCCGCTATGATACCTAGTCATGCACTTTCCAGTAATGCAACAATGTGATCAATAATTTTGAAATGTAATTTTTTAACACATAATTCAATTGTTTCACTATCTTCTGCAGAAACTAGACAATGCTTGTATATGGTAGAAGCATGTATATGGTATTAAGTTGCAGGAGCAAAATATACAGCTACTGCTGCAAATACTTCTTCACTTTGTGAGTCAACTTTCATGACTCATTGCAAACCCCGTATTATACTGCAGCTGGGAACAGTGGACATAAAGCTCATGCTCTTTCTGATGGCCTCTTTCCTCTCTAAACCACAATTTTCTGTGTGATCCCGTATATGTTTGCATTATGCCGACTACATGTTGCCCTAGGTTTTAACCCTTATATTTTTCAAATTCTGTATTGCCTGGTGTGCATGCTTTATAGCTTGTTAGTTGCTGTTCTCTGTAGACATAACAGTGCCTCTCTGGTCTCACCCTTCAAGGACACTCAGACTGCCCAGGCCCAAGCTTCTTAAGGGGAGGGGGGGGGAAGCAAGCTAAGGGAGCTAGGGGGAAATTGCAAAGGTTTAATTGGTGAATTTATGCTGATATGCAAATGGCCCAAACCTATAAAGGTGTGGAAAACTCATGACTCGTTGTCCATTTTGGGTGATGCCCCTGGGGGGGCTTTGTCTGCCCTAAATGTACCTTTGAAGGCCTTTCAAATAAATACTCACCTTTTATTCCCTTACTCCTGACTAGTCTCAGTTTTTGAGATAGCCTTTTCAGGCAATATACACAGTGGACTGAGTCCGTTTTTGACCCATGTCACTTGCCCTCCTGAATATTTATTGCAATTGCAGTCAAAGACTTGCATTATGGTGTAAAAGTTCATGTTCATATGGTGTAAAATGCTTAGGCATGGTGGGACTGATCAAGATACAGTTAAATTTACCATTGTCTTAATTTTGCCTCTTTCTAAGGTGTTTAGGTGCTTTGAGCCTCAGCTGCAGCTGTGACAGTAGCTCAAAAGACAAACAAACTGTGTGGATCAGACAGCAGCATGCCTAATTTTCTCCTCTACATTATAGTTAAATACACAGACCTTTGGTGCCTGCCTGGATATCTGCTTTGATCAGAGATCTTCACTTGCAGAATAGGGATCACACCAGCTTCTTTGTCACCTTCCTTGTCTTTCATGGATTACAGAAAGAGAAACAAATTTGTGAGCAAATACTTCAGTGAGTGTTGAGAAACATCTTTGGTGATTTTTTGTGGTGTTTTAAGAAGTTTCAGCTCCTCCTGTTAGTTTTAGCATTAAAGCAGCTAAAGACTTTAGTTGAAGAAGGAAACTGTATTCTGTGTTATGAACCCAAGGGTAACGTCTTGACTCCTGTACTTCTGTTGAGCATAGTAGTTTAATAATTGAGTTATCCATTTACTGCACTTTAAATTTCCACAGTACATCCAAATAGTCGTGTGACAGTGCAAAGTCAAGAGGGAAAAGGCAAAGTTGTTGCAAAGCCATACTTTTAAATTTTTTTTAAAACTACATTTTTTTAAAAAGCAGACTACATCCTACTAATTACAGGAGAGGTGAATATTTCTTAACACACATTTTTAACACTGTTCAAGTAATTGTGTAGGCACTGCTTGAGTCGCCTACATGTTCTTTGTCTGTGTACAAATGTCCAGATTTTAAATTGGAAAGTATTTTTACTTGTTGCATCCTGCTGTTTTGTGAAGAAAGCAGCAAATTTTGATAATATTAAATTTTGTGGCTTAAGGACATAAATAGAAGATGAATGTCCAGCCTAAAGGGAGAGACAGGGAGCGCTCTGTCTGTTTCCCATTGATGAACAAGGTGATACTGTCCAAAAGAAGGCAGCCTTTGAAGGATAAGCCTCTGCTTTACTAACAGCATTCTTCTCAATAAATAGTCCAGTATATAATTTTCAAGGATAGTGAAGAATACAAATTTAATCTTCCATTATCTTGTTCTGCACATCCTAGTTAATTTTGCACTTGGATGGATTTCAAGGGATTGTGAATGGGTGAATCTTTTGCAGTTGTCTTTTTTAATGTTGCATTACCAGTGTTCTTTCCAGGAAAAACATAACATCCCACCGAGTCACAAGAAATGCTGATAGCAAGAGTAACAATGTTCTGTTTTGGAAAAGTACTCTCATAACAGATTGGAAATGGCACAATATTGATGAGCTATGTGAAGGCTCTTGCTTATATGCTCAGCTGACAGAAACTGTGACTGTTGTACTGAGTAGAGCTGGACAGAACAAGGTTTATAAGAACTCAGAGTCTGTTCTGTGATGACATTCTTTAATTACTGATCACAAAATTACATCTCATTTTTAGACATACAATAATAAATAGTTAAGCATTCTGACTCCAAAGATTTGCAGATACTACAGCAATAAAATCCATGCTGCAATGTCAACATAACACAAGTGTTTCCTACTCTGTTTTCTTTCATTGTTGAACTTTGAAGAAGAGCTAGCTACAGCTTGTGACATAAAACACTCCTATCACTTAAGGCTGGTATGTCATTACTGACTATTACATACAAAAAAGCTTGGCACCAGTCTCTGGCATATGTGAAAACAACAGTGGGATATAATGCTCAACATTGTGGGAGGAGGGAGGGGATTCCTGCATGTTTATAATTTCTCTGTAAGTTAACACAGTCGTAGGATAATCTAATGAATGGGGAATATTTGAGGCAAATAGTTTTATCAGTTTGGATCTTTCTGGAGTGTCATTCAGGGACAGGAATTAGAATTGCTTTGCCTGATGTCTGGACACTTGCTGTGATTTGATGCCTCTGTTGCTGAGTTCTCACCAGTGCTGATGGTTGTCACCATTGCTGGAGAGGAGCCTCCTGGAGGAACAGCTGGACAATGGTGTGGCATGTAGTGTTTTCTTAGCCAACTCAGTTATCCCTGGGGGCAGGAGAGGAGCTGGATGGTCACAGAAAGGGTAATTTGAATGGAATAATGGGAAGGTTGAGAGCAGTAGATTGTGGGGTTTTTTAGGCAGGAGATCTAAAACAGAAAAAAAAATATAAATTACATACCTTCTTGTTGCTGCAAGGACCATGTGCAGAAAGCTTCTTCCCTCGTCTTCCACTTCAGAAAAAATTTGCCTCCATTTTTTGGTGCTCAGCTGCCAGACCAGATACTCCACATAAGCATACTATATCCTGCAGCATTAGAGAGACTGAGCAACTCCAGACATGCTGCCTGTCCCCTTCTTGGTGTAGCCAGTGATACTGCCTATCCATCAGCAACTCTCCCCAAGTGTAACTTACTCAGTCTGCCTTCATTGCACACCCACTCCCAATCAATCTGCCGGGTAAATGTATGCCCTTATTGTAGTTACAGAACTGAGTACTTTTTATATATCCTTCCAGTTTATTTCACTTTCTGTTCTATAAAATATATATATATATCTCCTTAATTCAATATAGGAAAAATCACTCAATTTCACTCAGTTCTTTGCTTCAATTTTGTTGCTCATATTTATGTTGTCAACTTCAAGCAACAAAACACATTTACTAGCTGCAGTTGCAAGAATTATAAATGAGTTTCTTGCTTTGCTTAATTTCATCAAACCAGGAGGCTTGGTAGTACCCTCTTAACAGGAATTTGCAGGGACACAACAGTGAAATAACTCCTGCATCAATTTGTTCCTATCAGGGCAGAAGTTTTCCAGTGTGAGAGAATCCCAGGGGAAATTAGGAAGAATACTGAGCAGATAGACAGTGAAAGAATAGCCATATAACTTACTGATTCTAAGGCACTTTTCTGAAATACTAGCTGCTTCCTTTTGCACCAGAGGGAACTGTGCTGAGAAATACCTTTATAAGTCCATTGCTTCACTCACTGATTTGATAAAAACAGAACAACAAATTATATTTGGTACCTGATTCTTCAAACTGTCACACAGATGCTTAATTACAGGTGTTTGCAAGAGCCCTGGTGACTCAAGCTTACATGTAAGTTAAGTATTTCCAGTATTAAGACCACAGGTTAATAATGGTACCTTCTTTAATTATGCCACTAGAAATGGAGGTCAGTCTACCCATCAGATTACTATGATCAAACTGTTCTAATCAATATTAAATTATTTAATCAATTAGTATAAAAGGCATTTTTTAAAGCATGAGAACCCATATGCTAGGAAGTGCTTGTATGGTTATTTCTTGTAGAGGAAACTTGAGATAGCCAAAATCCATTCAAGATAAAACAAGGACACAAGAATCAAAGCAGGACACAAGACTCAAAGCAGGATTTTGCTGTTTTTTCAGAGTAAAAATCAATTATCAGATACAATTGTGAGGACCACAAGATCACAAAAGACATCAGAGTTAGATGCCAGACAGCTATAAAAGCTTTTTTGAACTCATGGACTTCACAGGGCTTCTTACAACAGTCTCTTTAGAGTTGATTTTTTTCCCTTTCTCACCACCAAAACAGGTCTAATAAAACCAAAAGGGCTGTAATGTCATCCCTGCTAGTACTGCAGTATAATGATCTAAAATTGAATAGATTAGCCTAAACTGAAACATTTTTTGACATCACGACAGAGCCATTATGGGATATTTGGTTACCATGGAAACAGAGGTAATGAAAGAGGCACAGTCACTAAATCATAAAACTTGAAATAGATTAATACAGACGTTGGAAACAAAGCCTCATGTTACACTAAAGGACTGATCCCACTGACACACCACTGTGTCTAGCGTGTAAACTTTAACTTTACTGATTGTCCAAATCTAAAAACAGGCTGTGCCTAGATGTTGTTCAAATGAAAATATTAATCTTTGTTCAATGCTTGGAAACAAAAATAAGGTCTGATATTTTAAGAAATTGCTGCTATATATTTTCTTTTCACCTGCGTTAAACAAATATTCTTAAATGAGAAAATAGTACTTTCTAAATGGTAACATTTAACAAAGAGGGCAGGACCGTAACACCTACTGCAACACTTAGACAGAATCTGTATTGCTAGAAATAGCTGTTTTTCTAGCACATCTATTTTCTGAGTTTTAAGATTAAATACCATTCTGTTGTTATTGGTTTTTCCTCCAAGGTAAATAAGAAGTTCTTTGACTTCTTTATCAAGCAGCTTTGTCAACAACTAAGAAAAAAAGTTTCTACTCTGCTCTACTACATTGAAAAAGCTCAGCCTCTATGGCCAGTATCCAAAAAGTGAAACCCTGTATGGAGTTCTGTGCAGGGAGGCAGGGGTGAGTGTACTTGTGTTTTCTTTTTCCCTTACACAGAATTTAGCATCAGCACCCACATGAGCAAACTTAAAACTCTGAATCTTCAACAAACTTATAAGCACACAAAACTGGCCATTTTGACTCTCTCTAATAGTATCTGCTATTCTCAGACTAGCCTTCTCCTTCGTCATTGTTCCTTCTCTTTTCTGTTTTTCCTTCCAGTGTCGCTTACGGAGTGACTTGCTTGCTTTGACAAAGAGGTGAGCCAGTGTGAACTTAAAACCTTCTTAAAAATATTTCTGCTCCAATAATTTCAACCATATTTGCTTGGAATGAAGATCTTCATTACTGCATATGTCGCCAATTAGGGAACAGTGTCCTATCAGCTAAAGTATAAAATCTAGAGGAAAAACAAAACAACAAAAAAACCTAGAGAAAGAAGAATAAGGAAGGATGCAGTCTAATAACTTTGGTATTTACCTAAGCCTTAGCAATCTTATATGTGACACACAACACCTACACAAAAATCAGTGTTACACAGGTTAGAGGACAGGTGGGATCCAAAGATAGGGTTGTGAGACAGAGGACATTTACTACATAGATGACTGGTCTCTGAAGGGGATTGACAGTTTTACCATGTTACTTGACAAAAGGATCTGGATTTGAGTTCTTGCATTTGCAGGACTAGAGAATTTAGAAAATACTTGTTTCTGTTCTGTAGCCACATTTCAGCCACCTTCCACTAACAGAAGTTTACAGCAATATGTTAATATTCCTTGTTCCTGATTCTACTATTGTTTTGTAAGAGCAATTAAGGGAAAATTAGTCTGCAGTAAAGCTGTTAATTATACTCTCAACTTCCACCCTCCTCCTGAAGCTGGTATCCCCAACTTGTAGACAAAAAGGAACCAAAAAACTCAACCCACCACCCCCCCAAAAAAAAACCAAAACCCCAAACCCCCAGACTCCTGTAAAATTCAGCCTAACTTCTTTTTCACAATGAGAATTTTACAGAACAGGTGATACCAGCAAGCAGCTGAAATAAGAAATGTTGCAAGTGGCACTCTTCACCCAGGAAATAGTGATGCAATAAGCAAAAAGTCAATTTCTGCTTTGTACATTCTGTTTCTCATATGTACCCTTTCTCCAAAAAAATGAGCAGAGAAACCAGTTGGATATTTCCAGCAGACTTTCAGAAATCCTTCCATGAGGAAGCCTTCAACAGAACATCCCCACCAGAGGACGGGTTCCTCAGAGCAGCTGGCAGGTCTCTCGGCAGCTGTTTCAATCTGTACCCAGGTGATACCACGTGTGTAAACTCCCACTGCTCAGAGAGCACACAGAATGCTTCCCACAGCACTTGCCAACCCTGCAGGAACTGGTTCCTAGACTCTACCAACAGGTATCATGGAAGGTATCTTTCCTTCAGGCATTTCAGAAGATAAAAAGATCTTAATATTGCAACACTATTCAGACTGGCTAATTGCAACCTTATAAGGCATTTAGCATCTAAATAAAGCCCTCTTTTAAATGTATTAAAAACACAAAAGGGTACTGCTTAGTTCTCTTACAAAGGGGTCCCCATTAAATCCTCTTAGGAGAACAGTTTCATGAAGAACACCTTATCATCCTTCTTTTTGTTTATACTAAATGAGTCTGAGTAGGCCACATGGTTAGAGAGACCAGAAATATTGAATTTCTTGATCTTTTCTTGTCTGTCTAATACTGATCCACTCCCAAAAGAAGGGAAGAAGACAAGATATATTGAGTCTAGCTAGACTGGTGTTAATTTTCTTTAGAGCAGCCCCGTTTGGATTTGTGACTAAAAGAGTGTCAATAAGACACCAGTGTTTTGGCTATTGCTGACCAGTGTTTGTAGAGCATCAGGGTTTTATTTTTCCCCACTGCCCCAGCAAGGAGGCTGTGAGGAGTGTAATAAGCTGGGAGTGGACACAGCTAGGACAGCTGGCCACTGAGCAAAGGGATATTTCATGCTTTATAATGATATGCTCAGACAGAAAAATTCAGGAGGAGCATGCAGGGATGATTGTGGTTACGGTAGTTGTCTTCCCAAGTAAGCATTACATCTGCTGAGGCACGACTTTCTGGGAAGTGGCTTAACATCTGCCTGCCAATGGGAAGTAAATGAATACCCTATTTTACTGTGCTTGCCCAGCTTTCCTTCACCTATTAAATGCCTTTATCTTGAGGAGAGAGTCTTCTTGCTTTTGCTCTTGTGAGTCTCTCTCCCATCCTGCTGGGGCATGACTGAGTGACTGAGTGGGGATCAGGACCAACCCACCACTAGAATACAGAAGAGGGAGACAAAACAGAGGCTCCAATTGGATATTTTATGTATTTCCTGATGAAAGGAGACAAAGGCTAGTATGTGAGAGCTCATATTAAAAACAGGCTGTTCCGTGAGTATTGTCAAAAGTGGCTTGCACCACATTTTTGTGCCTGGATAGCAATTGAGAAGAGACTAGACCTCCTATGAAAGAGGATTTAGAAACTTTGTGATTTTCCATTTTAGAAGTCCTAATAATATTTCTGTATTTTTAAAGGATATCCTGAATTATTGATGAAATATTCTTTTGGCAATGTCCTTGATGGATTTTTTAATACTGTTAAAAACCTCTTTGTGGACAGATTTTTCTTCAGAAAATAAAAGAAAGAAGCAGGCTTGTAGTTCACCTGATAAATATACATAAAACTTCTCTTCATGTCTATAAAATTGAATTGTGGTGAAAGATCATATTTTAAAATATTTAGTTTTTCTCTCTGTTGATCCAAAGAAAATCCTTTATAAATTGTCTGTTGTTCTATTGTGATATCCTTAGGTGATAACTTGTAAGTAATTCTGGTCATTTGAGTATTAGAAGAACAACTACTGTATCTGCTGCTTGAAGATTTTGCATGAAAGACATTGGTAATCTGCAGAACCCAATTAGTATACACAAGCAAGGATTGCAAGGGAAGGAGTGGCTGCAAAGTGGTGCAGGGCACAAGTGGTGTGTGTCTCTGTGGACAGAGACAGGGCTATATGGGCATTTCATAAAGTCACAGAATGATTTGTGTCAGAAGGGATTGTAAAGATCCAGTTCCAACCACCCCATCATAGGCAAGGATGCCATGTACTAGGTCAGATTGCTTAGAGCCTCATCCAGCCAGGCTTTGAACAGCTTCAGGGATATGGAATCCACAACTTCTTCAGACAACCTGTTCCAGTGGCTCACCACCCTCACAGTAAATAATTTCTTCCTAATATCTAATCTAATCCTAATTTCTCTGGGGCCCCCTGCTTTCTCACTGCTGCTTGGAGCCCTGGGGATGGCAAAGGATACCAGAACAAGGCAAAAGAAAGGACCAGACACTTGAAACAGAACCAGTTTGAAACCTTAAAAGGGCAAATCCAGGATCCGGGATCACATTTTCTAGATTGGGCAACTGTGTTTATATCACAGGCCACTTCTTCCTGTGCATGGATAAACACAAGCCATAGATACACATGGAACTTTCCACTCTCCCTGCACATAGTTCTAGGAGATATCAGCTTTCAAAGTGCTCTGTGACCAGTAAATAAATTTGCCATTTGGAATGCAAGTGTAGCTTACTCTAATATAGGGTACTCTAATGTGCCTACCTAGTAGATCCTTAGCTACCCTAATGTAGTTGCATTTAGGCTAAAAGGGCGGGATGGAGATCCTGGAACTATAGGAGCATACACCCATTTGTTAGCCTTTCAGAGCATGGTGTACTAGCACGGCAGCAGGGCAGGGGAGGGGAGATGCTACTTCTATAATTTCATATTTATTTATTTTAAAGCAGACTGATAAAAGCTCAATGGAAAGTGAAAAAAGTGATAAGGACGTCCTTGACTTCATCAAAAATTGTAATCAGGAGCATCCAACAGCTTAAAACTTCCTTTCCTGTTGCTCCCAGATCAGTTGCTTCTGCCCAGTTTCTTTGAGGAGCTTACATTGCAGCAGTAAATTTCACCAGCTGGATGGGGAAAAAATGGAGAATTCCTTCCACACAAAAATTACAAATGAGCACAATTGTGCCACAGAGACAAGGGAGGAGGGAACAGTACAAACACCCATTTTCATATTTCTATGCACCTAAATATATCATAGCTTTGCTACACAAATCTCTCATTAGGAGTTTTTGTTTATTACAGCAGCAAAGAGCACAGTAAAAAATACTGGCTGTAGGCTGCCATCTGCTGGGTTTTGTGATGAAAGGTCTCTTGCCAGCAGATTTTGGCAGATTTTGCCTTACCACTGTAAATAGCGTGACAAATCTTCTCCTGTGGAAGGTTGAGGGCATCCCCTTCCCACCAGTGGCAGCTGATGAAGTTTCTGGAAGCCGGTGGGTTTTCTGAACCTGACTTACTGCTCCCCAGAACAGTTTAAAAAGACACTGTTTTCCATAGATATTTTTTCTCTATTGATACTAATTTAAAATTAATATACGTCAATGGTCTCAGGTTATGAATCTTTCAGCCACACAAATACAGAAACACACAGACACACCTGCAATCCCCATTGCAGTCATGCCAATAAGCAAAGTCTAACTTTTGTGTCATGTCATGTGTACAATCTGCACATTGCTTTCTCGCAGCAGACAGTTTTATTTTCATCAGTTGACATACCCTAAAGGTTCTATATCTGTTTTCCTGGGCTCTTAACATCATTTAATGACTTATTACAACTCAGAACACAAACATTTTATTGGGTTCAACAGCAGCATGTAGGTTAAATGAACCTGTGCTGATGAAGAAATAGTGGTTCTCTGATTTAGCTGATATTTGCATGAACATGTGCAAGACAAGCGATCATAAAATGTTCTAGAAATAAAAGCCAGGCTTGTGTGAATCAGTAGCATTTTTGCCTAACTTCAATGAGTTCAAGATTTCAAGCAACATATCTTGGTGTTGGGCGCACAAATTCCTCAGCCTGCAATGAGCTTCACATGTTCGCCACAGTGAACTCTGACTCAAGATAGTGCCATTAGTTTTGCAATGGAAATTAAGGACATGGAACTCTCTCCATATTGATCACATTCTCAGAAAAATTGTCTAGCGATCATTTCAGTTGTAGATTGTACCTCCATCTTGTGGTCATTACATTTCAGAAATATTATTATTAATACTTCAAGTTTTCATCTGAATTATTCACCAGATTTTTTAGTCTCATGAGTCCCTGTTACAAACAATGTTAAACTTTCTTTGTTCCAAAAGATACACAGTAGAGTAACTGACTACACGATGTGCCAATAACACAGCTGAATTTTGCAAAAATGGAGCTTCACAATCATGACACTGTAATCAAGAAGATATTGTCAAGATTAACAGACCTTATAGTAGCTTATTTTTGTGTTCTCTACAGGCCTTTGAAGAATGGGTATAATTCTTTAAAATGGAAAAGGGTCTTTGCTCGCTTGCTTGCTTGAGTCATCTAACAGATCTTGGTGGAAAGTAGAGAAATCTGGTATTATGATGTATCTGCATTTGTAAGTACCTGTTTGCATTTGCATGCACATATTTTGCAATTTCTTAGAGAAAGATAGTAGGGTTTCAAGTGAAGTTTTTGAAAACTAAGAGCATTGTGAAATTTCCTGTGGCTTTCTGTGTACACCCAATAAGAATCTTTCAAAATTTAGGCAATCTCTGTTGGACCCACTTATTAATTCTAGTCTCTCAAAAACACCAAATATACTAAAATTTAACATGATTCTCCTCAATTTCTTGAGGTGACAGGAACCTCCTGAAGTACGGAAAAAAAGTAAATGCAGAGTCCAGCATGTGGGATGCGACAATCTCATGTGGCAGGGCAGACTAGAGAGCAGCTTTGCAGGAAAGGACCCTGTGATTCAGCTGAAGGGTTTGTATATGACCCACCAATGCAGCTTTGCAGCACACCAAGGTGTCCTGACTATATCAGAAGTTAATCCAGCAGGTTAAGGGAAGAGATTACATTCAGCACTTGAGAGACCACATCCGAAATGTTGTGTCCAGTTTTGGGCTCCACAGGAGAACACTGACATACACATACAAGTGCAACAGAGGCCATGAGGCAGATTTGTGGCTGCATAACATGATGTAGAAGGAGATCATGTCAGGTCTGGACCTGTTGAGCCTGGAGAAGGGAAGGCTATTGGTGGGGGTATCTTGCTGCTTTGAACAATACCAGATAGGAAGGTGTAGATAAAGTGGAGTCAGATTTTTCTAGTAAGTGCACAGTTATAGTGGGAGAGGGAATAAGCAGAAATTGGAACACAGGAAAATGTGAGTAGCTATAAAGAAAAATATTTTCATTATGAGAATGCTCAAACACTGGAACAAGTTTTCTCAGGAGGCTGTGGGACTTCCATCTGTAGAAATATTTAAAAGATAAATGGATTTGGCTCTGAGCAAACCCTGATGAGCAGGGGAGTTGGATGAGACATGTCCAGAAGGTGCCATCTGGCCCATCAGGTTCTCTTCTTTACATTCTGAAGGCTATTCTTGTTCATGCAGCAGTAACAACATGATACAGGAATTCTCTCCTGGCTCTCAGGCACTTCAGCAGCTAAGGAAGAAACAGCTCCTGAGACTGTAACAGAACACTCACTTGAAGCTGTCCAAGACATCAGTTCTCTGTGCACGCAATGAGACAATCCCCACCAAAGCACAATTATAAAATGTTTGTTTCTCCTTTGTGTGTTGGGGAAACAGCTACCTTTCTGATATTTAAATGCTCTTCTTTGGCATCATCTGTAAATGGGTTTACCAGCCTAATGGGTTTTCCTACTAGCACAACAACAATGTGCTGTCACATTAGCAGATAGAATGAACAGCTAGTTACTTTTCAAGTAGTGGAAAGCAATTCAGAAACTCCTGTGTCACTCCAATAGGTATGGTCTGTTGCTAATCAGATGCAAATCTTACCTTAAATAAATAAGCAGACAGGTTATTTCTAAATAGAACATCTCCACTAACAATTCTAGAGGCATGTTTTATAAAAAACAGTAGGTCTCACCAAGTCTGGTCTCTGCAACCATTAGGTTGGCCTAAAGTGCCTTCTCCTTTTCCTGGCCCATGAATATGTTGGGAAGGGAATTTTTGACAGCCTGCTGCATTATTTTCCTCCAGTCTGAAGGAGAGGACAATTTGAGGGGCATTGTGAGGACTTCTATCTTTAAAAAAAGAGGTTGCAAATTAGTTTCCAGCATGGTTGTCAAGTTAAGGAAAAGGCCATCCTCAGATACACAGCAGTATTATTTGCAAAAAAATGTACCAATGTAAGACTAAATGTTATCATAAAGTAATTCCTGTACTCAAATATCTAGTTGTTTTGGTTTTTTTTACTACAGTTAATGTAAGTACTAAGTAAAATACCTCACATCTGTTGTCATGATAATTAAAATCCTATGCTATGTTGAACATCCTAGGCATCTTCAGACTGTTAAACTGAGCATCTCATCTGACACTCAATGGATTTATCTATTAAGTCCTGGGATATTCAACATCATTTGTATTTGGTATCGAAACTCAATTGGTGCCATTCTCCATTGGATAAAGTAGATTTTAGGATGACCTCTGTTGAAAAAAAAACATAGATTACAGATACTGACCAAGATTTTCTTTCATTTTACCTCCCAGAATGCAAAATTAAGGGTTGTAATTTAAAATCAGTTGCCGTTTGAGAAGAACATATGAAATTGAGTATCAATGCCTGAAATTGTCACGTGTAATGACAGCTCCATGAATAATATATAAACAACGATGATTGCTAATCATATTTGGAGTCTCTTAAATGCAGCTCTGACTTCATTGGGCCTGAAATTGCAGGAAAGCAGTAAAGTTTATAGAGTGTGAAGTAGCAGCAGTTTCTTGTTACATATACAGGCTTCTAAGGGTATTACAAGTGCTTTCTGACAGCCCATATCTACTAAAAATGTTGACTCCTCTGGGGAGAAATACAGAAGTTGGGACTCATATTTCGAGTAGTTCTTACTGAAGTAGTAGTATAGTAAAGACAGATATTTATTTCAGGCAGATGTTCCGTTCTTATTTCATAACTTCTGAGTCCTGCCTTGATTGTTGACTATCTTCTCAAGTAATTATTTCTAGCAAATATTTGTTTTCTGTATATACAGAGAGAGGAAACAGGTGACACCAGAGCCATTATTTTTATGTAATGTAAGCCTTTCAAATTTTAGTAGCAATCAGTTCTGTAAAAATGTCTCCAGTGTTCAACATACTACTGACCTCTCAGCTTTATAAGTCATCAATTCTTTGTCCTGGAAAAAAATTTTAAAAAGATAAAAGAAATCATCTAGGCTGGACATCAAAAAAATGGTAATTTTTCCAAGCTCTCTCATTTCCTCTTATGTGAGCAAGGTATCGAATAGAAAACACTTCTTTGATCTCCTGAGGGAGAGGGTCTTCTCCATAGATCATGAATGGCAGGAATAAAAGAAAAGCAGCACATTCCTTTGATGCTTTGCCATGCACAGCTGCTGGTCTGGGTGTTTATAAAAGTAACTCTCTCCATACATGTTGGGTTGCAGGTCCCCAGGTTTTGGATTTGGAGCCCTGTTGAGCGTTGCTGTGTTCAGATGCTGCTCTCAAATCCACAGCATGTGGCAATTTGCCTGCTTTAAAGGATGGGAGGATGTGTCTTTGGAATGTTTTGAATGTCTGTATGACTATTCTCCCTTATTTCTCTGATGCCCTTTGTCAGAGGTGTAGGTCTTTCTCTCACTCCAAGTTTACTTCTCTAGTGCTGTACAGCTCCTCCACACCCTGCAGTTCCCTTAGCTGGGAGAAAACAAACTGTCAGCACCACCACAGGAAGCCTGTGGTCAGGGCATGGCCATGTCTGCTTCTCTTTATCATAAGGAGCCAAGACATTTTATGCATGTTCACTGGGTTAAGAGCAAGGTGAGCCAGTTACTTCAGCAGACAGCAAAAGAGTGGTTCAGGAGGTGCATGACAGGATATGTTGCATAAATGCCACGGACATTGGATGCATCTAGTAAAAAGCAGGAGTGACCTGATTCTAGGACACAAGAAGAATCTTGATATTTAACGAAGAAAAGAAAAAGGAAGAAAGAAAAAAAAGGAAAAAAAAAAAAAAAAGGAGGGGAAAAAAAGGGGCAAAATGAAAGAACTGGAGCTTCAAAGTTACTACCATGATATTTTGTCATAAACAAAGTGGCAAATAAGAGAAGTGGCAGTTTCTCAAGGGTTCCTAATATCAAGATTTTTCAGTGCTAAGTCTTTCTAGGAGAAGCACAAACGCTTAGGCACTTCAAAGATAACGTAACACAGAGGAACAAGGCATGAATATTTATGTAAGGCAAACAGAAACATGATTTCAAAAAGGAAAGTCAGACAGATCATTTAAAGGCAGTGAGACAAAGAAGAAAAAAAAAATTAAAAATGCACCAAGCAGTGTTTTTAGGTAAATTAGCTTGCACATCTGACTGTCTCCCTCTGTCCCTATAGTAAATACTTGGCCGAGTAAATTCTGTCACTTTGCTGATTTGTCCTTACTGCTCCTTGGCCTCTTTCAACATTCACACTTCTCACAGTTCATGCAAAACATATCAACTGTCTAACTATCTCTACATCCACGCAGACACAGAGTCAATATCCTTGCCCTTTGGTCTGAGTTTTTCTTACTTGCCTCTGAACTCCTGCTCTGATCTGCCACTTACAGCTCAAGTCACTTACCTTTGTTTTCGCTCCCATATATGATGTTAACAACTTTCTTCATCTGTTCCTCTACACCTTGTTCATCAAGGATGAACAATCAGTGATGATCTCTCAGCTAGGTCAATCTCTGCAACGAGGATACTCTACACACTGATCTATGCCCTTGAGGGCAACACCAATTAATTACGGAAGACATTGGAAATCTTAGGTTTATTTTTTAATAGCAGTCTTCTTTCTATTACTTTTTCCCAAGAAAGAAAGCATTTTTGCCAGAGGGGCAAGTAGTACTTTGATATTAGCATTTCATGCAATGTATGGTTTTCCTCAGAAAGCTGATGGAGTGAATAAAGGAAATTGAAGATGTGGATTTACCCACAGCATCTAAAAGAATGAAAGTGATGGACTTAAATCTCACCAAGAGAGAAGAAGGTCAGAGTGTTCTACAGAAACCTTTTAAAGCCATCAGGAGAGGGTCTGAGACCAATAGATAATTAGACGGTAGCCAAGTATGAGATAAATTATTTTGGAAGAGATAAATTTTTAGAAATAGTGTAGGTGCTAGTGGAAAGCTGACAGTTGCTTAAATAAGAACAACAGAAAAAAAACCCAACTCCCCCAAGAAAGGGTAAATGCCCTTGTGGCCCCCAAAAATATTTGCCAAAGTCAGTGGGAGTTTTGGCTGTGTGCACACTTTTTGCTGTTTTTCTATTAACCACACAGCTGAAAACCATTTATTTGACTTATTTACAGAACTGCAATTGGAAAAATAAGATTTTCTTTTCTAGCAAACTCTGTAACTATCATTAGTCAAGTAAATAATAACATAAACATTGTACAAAAATGCAAGTTGGGCAGCCCTATTTAACCTCTTGATTGCTTGCAATATATGCTCATTTTGGCTCCCTATGTACTAGTTCATTAAACTGGCTCTTTCTTGTAAGCAATATAATTGTACCAGTATGGAAATAACAAGCTGACCCTTCAGCCCTGCTGTAATCATTAACTTACTTGTTCCATTAAGGTAGAAAGACTGTCTCAGGCACTGTGTCTGCAAATGCATCAGCGGGAGATTTTTGTCTTTATAGTTGTCAGGAAACATACTGGAATTCTGTATTTGTGGGATAAAAAAGATGATGCTTCAATGAGGAAATAAAATTATGAAAGCTATCCCAGCAAAACAAGAAAGTGAGACAGCATCTGGAATAAGCACAAAGCAAGAACACCCGCTCAAGTGTGAACAGGAACCTATGTAAAACTGATGAAGAAAAGAAATTCTAAACTTTTGAAACTGTTCCAGTCAGTTTGAAATAAAATGGATTGCTATTCTAGTAGTAATACTCCTAAATAAATTGTTACTGTTCCAAAAAGCAAAGCAATCAGGCTTTCTTTTCTCTGCTGACACCAAATATACTGATTCCCTTTTATCTCCCTATTACAATACTTTCCTCTGAGACACAATTCATCCTTTAGGATTGAATTCATCCAATGAAATTTCAATTCATAAACAGATCCTTTGGTGGCAGAACACATTGCCTCAGAGCTTTTCATTCAAGTTGAATATTTAAGACCATAGCATATAGAAACCATACTAATAGTTGGTCAAGGTCTTCAGACCTTTTCTCCTCAGTAACAAAAATCTTAGAAATAACATTTTAACTTGTTCATCTGTTCTTCCTTGTAAGGAGAACTTTATAGTTAAATATGAAAAAGAAATTTCGCTTACAACTCTGTTAAAATAATGAGCATTGTTTCTACAAATAAACTGCAAAGATCAAGGAAAGACACATGCTGTCTTGTGGTGTGATGCCAATATTTTAACAAAGATCTCTAATAAATTAAAAAGTCCTTCCTTTGCTCATGTTAATCTTGAAACAGCAAACAAGTTGTAATAATCTTTCATTTTAACCCCAAAAATTCTTGCTTGGACTTGCAGAGAGGATGGAAAATCAAAAAGGGGAACAGTCACTTAAAATTAGCTTTTGCTGGTGATTTTTACTTTATATTCTGAAAAACAAATTGTTAGAAAGTCAAAGAAATACCCCTGTGAACAAGAACAGGAATGATAATCCATGACATAGAGAGGATAAACTAGGGGTAGGGACTTGTCACAATCTTCTGATGCCAGGTGAACAGAGAATGCAGAGGTTTAGCTGAAGTTCACACCAGGAAGTTTTAAGCAGTCATTCCTCTAGTCTTAAAGATTTTTGGTTCACCAGTGCTGTCCAGAAGAGTAGACATCTCACAGTAGGGACTTCCTGAGAGTGTGAATAGCTACCATTCACTTAAGTTGAATCACATGAACTTAGTTTGAAAATAAAAGAAACCAGAACCTAGGCAAAATTTGGGCTCCCTAAGTTCAAAATTGCAGTTTTCAAGTCTCTGTTTATCTGTTGCCTAGTCTTGGAAACATCACTGTTGTCAAAGTGAGAGTTTCTCAGTAATTGACTTATGTCCAACATCAATCAGGATCTAGAAAGCAGTTGTTCCCCTACCAGCATCTAGTAATAATTTCCAGTCAATAAATGCATACCAAAACCCACTATCAAAGATCCATAGATATGTTATACAGGGGCAATAATTTTCTTTACAGTACTGGTGTTGCTATCTTATCTTCTTAGACTTCTACAGAGACTTAGATTTCTACAGAGAACTCACTAGTTAAGTCACATATCAAAGGAAAGGGAGACTGAAGTTTGTTTCCTATGTATTCTTGAGATTACCTGAGTTGGAATCAGAGGCTCTCCTAGCTGACAGTGTGTATAGAGAGGAAAAAACCTTGCAACAACCTGTACCATTTGTTCCCATTCTTTGAAGTTAGTATTTGCTCTCATTCTTTAATCAAACTGATTAAAACCAATTCTTTGAGCTCTGTCCACAACTTATTTCAAGATGCATTGCTTCAGAAACAGAACACAAAAGACCATGAGGACTTGCCCCATGGGTTGTTTAACGAGTGACTTTTATGTTGTCTAAAAAAAGAACAAGTTTGTATGCTTGCAGACACCTCAGGTTGCATTGGCTCAGACTCTAGTCTGTTATTTTGTTTTTCCTCATTTGTTGCTTTCAAAGTCACTCACAGGATGGCCTCCACTTTGATAGGCATTCTTATGCACCAGACTTTGCCCAGGTACTATGGGAGGACTGAAAGCAATCCTAGTTGTTCCTGTTGAGAATTTGTCTGAAAACTCTGGATTGCTACAGTTCAGTCTGATTTATTTCATAGGCAAAACATTCACTCTTTGGCAATATTGTGCATGCATCTTGATAATGTGATTAAGTAGTAACCTAGAGATGAGCTATAGGACTTTCCCCAGATCAGAAGCAAGGCCATCAGTCTATCTTTGTTTTGGAGCTGGTAGAAGAATTCAGCAGATCACTAGCATTGAACATCACTAAATTGTAGTCATATGAACAATTATAACGACCGAAACCAAAATCAAAATGCTTCAAGGCTACAATACATGTAATTTCTCCATGTTCAGCAAACATTTCAAAACTCATCAAATATAAGCCTTTCAGACTCCTTTGTCATCACTGATAAGCAATTCTGAATCTTTTGCTCACAGATGAGATACTGCTTGGTATACACTGAGACTCCTGAGGAGCTTTGTTTAAATAATTGAAGAAACACATGTATTTGGGAAATGTTGATTTGGAGTTGTGAATAGCAAAATGCAGACTTAGCTACTGTTTCAAGATTCATGCAGGGACTCATCTTCCTAAAGAAATCCCATAATATCTAAAGTTTGATTTCACTACAATGTTTTTCACCAATCTATTTCCCAGCTTGAGACGTGGCAGCTGTGATAATAAGCATGTGGTCAGCATCCCCCAGTACTGCAAATACCTGGTAAGTCACACAGAGCTCTGGACAGGAATTTTCAGCATAGGAGAAGAAACAACAAAGTACAGGAATAAATTCATACTTACTAAAACAGAAAAGAAAGTTAAGTTTATGGCATGTTGGGTGCTATCTTAAAACAAAATACATATATCCCCATAAGAAAGACCTGGGGCACACTGGGAGTAATGATCAGTGTGGTACTTCAAACAGCTCTATGTGATCATTTAAGGAGTTCAGGATGCAGGAATCAGCTACGTATTGGAGTGTTATTTCAGTACATCTTCAGCTGGAAGACCTGCATACAGTACATCCTACTACTCTTTTGTTCAGAACAAAATTTTCTTGTGCTCTTGTCCTTTGAATTTAGACTTATGGCTCAGCTCTATTTACCCTTTTAGACATAAGGTCAGAAAGCTGGCAGACCTAGTTAGCCATGAAGTACCATTAGCTTAAAGAAATTCTAACAATTATTTAACATTTATTTTGTGAGTTTGGGTAGATTTCCTTATGTGGTTTCTGAAGAATGGAGTGAAAAAAAAAATCAAGGGAATTTGTAATGGATAGATGTTGGAAACCAAGGGGACTATTTAACTTGCTTTGCAGCTGTAGTCCCCATTTCATTTCAGTCTTCACTGATTTTTTTTTTTACAGCACAGCAAGAGGTTTATAGCTTACCGACAAAGACAGAAAGAGAAAGAAAGAAAAGCAGCAAGATGTCATTGGTATCCCTGAGGTTCTGATAATCATTAAAGGGCTTCCCATTTAACTGGTTCTCCTTTGGATTATTGGATCAAATCCACCTTTTATATCTGAAATTATTACAATAGAGTTTTAAGCTTTCAGGTGGAAGACTCATTACTGCTCTGCTTGTGTGAAAGGCAAATATTTCAATGCTGTTTTAGGGGAATAAAATGGGTTAAAGCTCAGCAGGCCCTGGAAATGGCTCTCTTTCATGACAGCAGAATGCTGGCATTGTGATAAGCAGAGAGACACCCAACTCCATGAAACTCAAGCAATCACCCGGGAACCACAAGAGGTTCACCATGGGAGGGTATTGCTGATCCAGCAGACGTAGGGTACTGGGGTCTGCAGGCAGTGAGACCAGCAGAGCTCTGTGACCTCTTCATACTATCCAGGGATGCTGGATGCACAGCTCAGGGGATAAATGGCCTTCCTGGGGCAGCAGGTCACAGCACCAGCTGATCTCACAGCTCCTGCATATTGCAGGAGCAGCATTTTCCACATAGCTTCTGCATGCGCTCTAAATAAAATCCTCTTTTGCTAGGAGTAGTGAGCACATCTTAAGAAAACAGAGCACAGCCAGAGGACACAGCACACCTCTGTTCTCCCACTTTGAGGACTATTCACTATCTACAATCAGGCAAATTGTATGTGCAGATAAGAGAGTAACTTGGCTGCCTTAGCTCAGTGATTAGATTGTAAACAGAAGCCAGCCATCCTGACCTCCTGGCTCTGCTTTGGAGCTACCACTACAGTTATAAACTGCTCAGACAGACTTGAAAGTACAACCCATGTGGGTGACATCTTACTGTGGAAACAGAAAGTATTGAATAAGAGCAAAGACAAATTACTCCATTGTAATACTAAAAAGAGCTGGAATAGGTAATTAATCATAAATTGGATTTCCAGTCTGCAAAATAAACGACCTGGTCCAACAAAAGCCAAACAGCAGGATTTGCAGTAATGTGAACAGGCACTGTAACTGTTCATAAAGATGGCAAGATGCACATTGATCTGTGGAAAGATCACCTGATGCACAGCTGCAAAGGGCTGCATTCCCTGGCAAGAAGTTTTACAGGTGTACTATTCATATCAAAAAGAACAGGCTCCTTACAGTTGTTTTAAGTCTGGCTACCACTGGTTGCATTTTGTGGTGCTCTGTTCTCACACTAGAGGAGACAGCAAACAGTCTTTTAGTTTCTGTGCCACTCATGGGTCACAGATCTCTGCAAAGCTTTTCTGGCACTCTCCATCCTTTAATTATTCTTTCATCGCACAACCTTTTCAAATTGTAACCTCTCCCTTAGAAGATGTGGAGGTTAAAACTCCACTTAGCATATCTGTGAAAAAAATCCATGTATGGAAGCAAAAGGGTGGGTGTTTTTAAAATTGACTTATATTTCCTTATTAATAATTCCCAGTGTTTGATCTGTTTTCTGACTGCTACTAAGATTATGTTTTCAACTACCTGTCATAAGCCCAGGGGTTTTCTCTGCAGCAGTAATGACCACCTCAGAGCCTATAATTTTAATTAATTATAAGATTGGGTTTTCCCATGTACATTGCTTTACATTTATCTATGCTGAATTTCATTTGCTATTTTTTGCCCAGTCATCCAGAAATATCCAACTTTTTCCTATCAAAAATAGAAGTACCAGGCTCCATCTAACTACTTGGTTTGCTTTTCATCCTCTATCAATTGTTTTCTCATGTAAATTTTTTTGTAGAATTCATACATCTCAAATAACTCTTTCTGTTTTGCTGAAGCAACAGCTTTTCATCAAAAATAGCATCCAGCTTTCCTTGGCAACATATCAGAGTCTTCATTTGCTTTGTAGTTCAGTGACTTTATGCCTTTTCAAAGTTTTGCATATAAATTAAACTGAAAAGGACATAGACACAGCTGGTTTGACTCAATGTGGTTTCAAGTAAAGTTTCTAACTTTCTTCCCTTATTTTCAGTTATTTTGAATAGTTATTTGTGCAGTTGAGTGGACTGAGTATAGAACTACTGGTGGGATGTGTGAAATAACAACGTTAGAGGTGATCAAAGTCTTAAAATTTTTAATTATTTTAACTTTCCCTTCTTCATCATCTCTGCTTTCGTTTTATCCACAATATCTTTGGCAAGGCTGTGTTGAGATGACAAGATCCATAACTGACAGACTGTTTGCTGGAATATGCGACTAAATCCATTAATCCATAGCAGGATACTTTCTGAAATATTAAATTGGAATTTCTTTGAAGAACTGAAATTGCAGATATAAACCCAGAACATTGCACAATGCACAGGGCATTGTTTACCTTATGGTCCATATTGGAGTAGCTACTGGATAAGACATATGATTATCACATCATGTGGTGCTAGAATTCTGTACAACAAAATAAATTGTTCTTGTTGCTGTCTAATGATCCAGAACAAGAGAGCCCCGGTGAGCAATATTACATGAGCACTAAATCAACTGCTTATTTTGAACATTCAAGAACATCTTCCAAGAAATTATATTGTGGAAAAATGTTGTTTTACTAAACATTTTAGAATAATTTAAAGTAATTGATGATCCAGTTGTTAATATATTCTATTTGTCAATGGTTTTGTTAACTTGCAGGAAATATGAATACTTTGGAAGCCCTTGCTGCCAATTTATTATACACTTCATTATTATTATTATTATTATTATACACATAGGAAAAACAAAATTATAAATGCTCTGAAATGCTGACTTCCATGCTAACTTCAGCTTTTTGCAGTTTACCCGGGTGAAAATTTCCTAGACATTGAGTGAGTTAGTTAGATGGAAGCAGGGAAAATTATAAATTACTGGAATAAAGAGGCTGCTTGAAACCAAGTATTTAGTTATAAAGACTAGGTATGTAGTAAGTGTCAAGGAGTTTTAGAGAAAATGGAAACAGGGAAAGTGAGTATTGCAAAAAAAGACAATGAAGGTCAAAACTAGAGAGAATGATCCAAAGCATTCACTCACAGAAGTTTTAACAGAAATATTCGTTGGTCTGAATGAAGAAGTGATGAAAATATCTATGAGTACCAAAGAACTCAAAATAGAACAATAGTCAAAATAAAAGCATTTGTTAATTACCAAGGACATGACTGACAGAGACAGACTGGTTAAAACTCAGAAATAAGTCTTGTTATTCTCATCAAGGTCTGCAAGTCTATAATCTGATAAAACCACGGCACATATGACCTTTCATCAGAAGATCTGCATGCTAACAACAGACAAGTGACAATAAGGTGACAACACCACAGTGTGCATGCTACTCCTCTTCCTCTTATCCCAGCAGGAAGATTGAGTAAAACTGTGAGGAGGCCCAAAATGAAGAAATATTGACAAAACTTCTCTGTGTTTTTTTGTCAGGCTTAAGAAAAAAGTGTTCTGAGGTGAAATAATCACATAATGGCTTTTAAAAATAATTTATCACTGCCAGAAAAGAGAAATGTGATTTGATGAGGACTCAATTGCTGCTGTACCTTTTCCCAGTCATACACAAGCAACCCTAGACACACCACTGAGACCCATGTCCTTGTGCTTGGTGGTGGTGAGTCACAGACCCACAGAATAGCTGGGGTTGGAAGGGACCTTCACAGGGTCTAAGGGTGAGTGAAATCTGTGTGGGAATGACCATGAATATCTGTCCTTGTTTGGAAAAAAAGATCTCCTTCCTCTTTTACAAGGTCTCACAAAGAGTTGATTTCCTGTTTATGTCAGAAAACCAGGCTTGTGTATTCTGATCACAATTACAGGCTTAAGAAATCCAATAATTCTCTTTTTAAACAAAATAAATTTATCTATCTAATGAAAACATATGCATGGTAAAGGTTTTTTTACATTTTCATATTACTATTTTTAAATTAGATTTTCCTTGGGAATAATATGTACTGAATTGTAAATTTGTATAAAAGTTGCCAAAGACCTCAGCATCAATAATGCACATTTACAGGTGAATATTTTATAATTACTTTTAACACAATATTTTAATGATCAGTTTGAGCTCTACTCACTACTTCTCAAAAATGGATGATTTTTTACAGTGTTCTCATTTCTTCACACCTGAATTATACAGTAGCAAATGTTCTTTAAGACCCATGATTGTACTCTTTCTACTAAACCAAGAATATGTTATTGGGAGTTGGGATGTACAAATGGTGGAGAGAAAAGCCCAATATTAAGCAAGAAGGACATCAACAAGTATAAGGCTTAACTGTGGTATTTATGCTTAAGAGTTTGGGGCAAGGATAGGGATATAACAGAATGTTATCAAAATTTAACTCAAAAGACCTTGCCTCAAAAAATTGTAGTTGTGTTTTCTCTGTATGGATGAGAATACAATCCACTAGTAATTAGCATGGCAATATAAAATACACCAAATTAATGTAAAAGTGCATTGAAAAGGCTGCAGTAAAAATGCTGCTTACATTACACACATGGTCATTATTCACAGTAGTGCCCGGATTCTACAGACTGTAAAACTAACAGCATGTGATCCAAAGTGACAAAGCCAAAAAAATATTTAAAGATAGATATAGATACAGACAGAGATATAGGTCTGTAGGTATATAGACACAGAGAGATAGAGCATTACTGGAAAGCAGTTTGTCCAGACACTTGGACAACTAATTGGAAGGGAATAATCCATGTAAAAGGCAAACCTGAAAGAAAGATGAATTAGGGCACTTCACTTCTCCTCAGGACTGAGACCTCTTTTTCCCGGCTGGCCTTACAATTGCAAACATAGTAGCTTTCAGAACTGCTAGTGCAACCTGGAACAATTGACTGGTGAAGCCCCTGTGTCACATCTGTGTAGACCTCTTCTGAGATCCACAACTGTGCTGAATACATGGAATAATCAGTTCTGTAATTCCAAAACTGTCTGAGGTCACTAGACTTCAGGTGGGACCCTGAAGGATCCAGACCCTTCTTACAGAAATTTGATGAAATGTCATCAGATTTGTCTCCCTTGATAAAATAAATTCCTTCAGCATTGTCTGAGCAGTCTCTACTCATTTCAACTCTTCCTCAAGTCTTCATGTCACATTCAATGTACTCACTTTTGTGCTAGAAAAATGCCGCTTTGGTGAGATGTACCACAATTAACTGAAATTTTAGATACTTTGAGCTGAAAAAGACCCACCATGTAGGGTAGTAAATATGACATAGAACTGGGGAAAAGCACATAAAGATACTAAATATATTGTAGAGCCACAGGGCATCCTATGAGATATAGAAGAGACTAAAAGCCAAAGGATAAGGAGCAGTACTTCCCTTCTCATATGAGCTGGGCAGAAGCAGAAATGGTTGCTGTGTCTAGTCCCTGAGATCTCCCCATCTTCTGCCTGTTTTGGCTTTGAGAAGAATATGTGCATTTCCAGAAGTTTTTGTACATACATCCTGACATCTCCCAAAGCATTAAGAATGGAGGCTATGAGTTCTTGCATATACCCCATTTCAGAAGCAGGTGACCAACGACGTGTCTCCCATGCTGAGCATCACTCTGCTATGTGTTGGAGGGAGAAGATGATTGTTCAGGAATTATCACAGTACAATTGGAAGTAGAGGAGTTTGCCTCTTTGTCAGTTTGCTTTCTGAAGGAGGAGACTCTTGGCCTTCAACATGTCCTGAACATCTGGTTCTGTCATAGCACAAGTGGTGGGAGTCAAACACATAGGGCATAACTAGAATAGGAGAGGACCAGGAGACTGTGTTGTTCCTATGGAGTATCAGCTTCACTATCCCAGGACAGCTTAAATTCCTCCTGAACTTGCATTTCTGAGAGAAACTGGGCTGTTGCGTGCTCAGCTTGGAGTGAGACAGTTCTACATGAGGACATGCACAACTGTGCCCTTCTGCAGCATGCCAGAACAGCAGAACAGCCATTTTCAGACAAAACAGAGCAAATGTTTTCAGATAATCAGCAATCTGTTTATCTTTCTTATGCATTTATCCACCTGGAATGCACCTAGGGTTGGTGTCTTCTCAGAAATAAGAGACCTCGGCCGGGAACACCTGAACCCAGGTACAGGCAACACAAAGACACAAAATAACAATGACAAATTAGATAGGCTGATCTTTTGCCTCCACCAGCAAAGGGACTAGAGGGCAGCTTGTAGAACTTCTATGCATGTAAAATTGTTATACTTCTAACATTTCCAAGATAATTTCTGATGATTTAATCTTTTATTATTTTCTTTACATATTTTCTTTACCCCCACACAGACAGAATTACATAAAACAATGGTGAAGCTCTGTTTCTTGATGCAACTTCAGTTGTATCTTTTCTTGTTTTGACACTTTGAAGACACTAATGTTAACTTTATATTTCTCAAAAAATGTTCACCTTCATTTTCTAAACCCCCTCACCATCCTTCATGTCAACAGAGAAGATCCTACAGCAAATATCAAACAATTGTTTCTTCCATCTATAGTATCATTTGCCACACTTTTAGAGCTTCTGTATGTGTCATTGTTCCCAAAGAGCATAAACAACTCCTGCGGCATTGGCAGCAAATGAGCTTGTAACAGGTGTGTCAGCTAATACTGTGACAGTCCACAATAAAGCAGTTTTCTCTATGCAGTACATTTGGACAGCAAACTTACATAAACTTCTATGCAGCAAAATCCCAAGTTAAGATTTATAGGACCTCCTCCTAATTTGCAGATCATCTTCAAGAAATCCATGCCACAGGATCTATATTTGGGTCAGGCATCTGGAACTGCAGTGGTAAAGCTTCCTGGTTTCTCTCACACCTGCTCATTTTGGTTTCATAAACAGATGATCTCATGGAAAACAAGCAGAGTTCAAAATACTGAAAGATGGGAAATGTCTTCACATTGTTCATATCTCATCAAAAAGCAAATTGCATTGCTCACACTTTTTCTCTTTATTTAGTTCTTCACCCATGAATAACTACCATACTGCTTCATCTCAGTGAAAGAAATATTGAATTCTATTTGAATATTATTTTGGAAAAAAATCTTCTTTTTTAATTTTTCAATTATTTTTTGTGCACACACTGTGAAGAAAACTAGAGTGGGCAAACTCATTTGGTAATCTTTCTCTGACTTTAGAATTTCTTTCAATCTCATTTTAATTCCTCAGCATGGGTGCTTTTTTTGGCATAATATTCAGGCCTGTGAATCTAAATTTGATCGATGCATATTTGTATTCTTACATAGCTCCTACATCTGTCAACATTTTTTCCAGCTAATGAAGCACATTCTCCTTGTCACCCACCAATGAAGAAAAAATGCATTGCACTACACGGCTAATGAGAATACATTAACAATATTTGAATGTGTAATATGACTTCTATTACTTAAAAACAGAGCTATGTTACAATAGTTAATGAATACAATTAGCTGTTGGAAATCCTGTTTGTGTATTCCTATTGTTCCTATGGCAAACTGATTCTGTCCCAAAGAGAAAAAGCTGTTCAACAAAAGTATTTTTATGAATCACAGATCATATCTGGTCTGGAATAAACACAGAATTTTACCAGATGTATGAAAATTAATTCCTTCAATCTATTAAAAGGGTTTTAATAAATGACTCCTAGGAGGTTGTGTAAGTTCCAGTACAAGAGTAGAGCTACATACAGCAGCATTTGCACCCTCTCTGAACTTACTCTGTACTAATATCTAGGGGGAAAAATGGGTAGGAGAATGACCATTATCACATTGCTCTTACTTCCTTACTGGTAAAAGTGCTACCAGTTAAGTTAAAAAAACTAATGCCTTACTTAAGATGAAAAGTTTGAATACAGGTTTGTTTTCGTGAGATTCATGGATGAAGGTTCCTGGATGAAATAGCTACCATTCTGCCCCTGAATCTTTATTTTACTCTGTATCCTTACACAGTTGGATAAATTAAACAAAATTTAGAAGGTCTCATACATGCTGACACAGAGCAAATAATAGTTTTAAAATCAAACTCCTCTGTAGTTTATGGAGAAAAGCAAGGCCTCTTCCAGATGCCCTCTGATATCTTTATTAGGATGACAGAGAATGTCTTCTGGGAATATTTAACAGAGGTCTTACAAATTGCCCTCTTAAAAAATCTGTTTCACTCCACAGAAACTAAAAGGAGCTGGCAGGATGTATAACTCACAGTTGGGTGTCCAGTTTTGGGAATTCTGCACCCAGGGGGATGAATCCCTGACTGAAACATCAAAGGGTTCAAAACCAGCATGACCTGAGTAGGGCCTACAGAACAAAAGGAGTCCTTTAAGTTCTGTGAAGGTCTGTGGATCTTTAACCCAAAACTCTGTATTGATTGTGAATTTCTGGAGAAGTCAGTTCTGTCCCAAACCACATTAAGTACTGGCAATACAGCATAGAGATGTCTTATGAGTTAAAATGCAGAAGGCAAAGGACACCATTACTTTAACTACATATGATGAGTACAGGAAATATATGCCAGAATCCTCTGTGTCTTCAAGAATGTCTATTTCATACAATTCTCTCAATAAGGAAAGTAGCATTTAACTCCTGTGTGCTCTGGACAATAAATACAATTATAATCCTTCAAGTGAATACAAACAGGAACAAGCACAGGTGAAATCTTTGGATCTATATTGGAGTTTTAACTGTACAGTTTCTGGCATCCTAGCAAAAACTGTTTTTTATTACATACTTGTACATGATAACATTGAAGGAAAGCTCAGGGGAAGAACATACTTGTCTTGTTCATGACACAAAGCTCCTAAACTTGGGGATTTTTACACTGACAGTGCAAAATTATAAAAAAGCTGAAGGAAGTTATTTTATATACACATGCACTTACTTCTTAGCTTCAGTTTCTGAGGATCAGTCATACCTGAGATGTTGCTGCTAAGCGGTTTGGGGCAGGATGCTTCAAAAAGTTTATCCCACTCAGGGATCTGTGCCTGATTCTGTTGTCTCACATTGTGAGGTGTCTTTGCATTAACAGGGACCCTTTTAGTCTTCACCAGCCACTAATCGTGCTCATTGGGCACGTCAGGAGCAGGCATGGAGGGCAGCAGAAGGCTGTTTGACCTGCCCAGAGACCTGTTCCCTGGATGTTTTCTCACCCCTGACTGAACTGAAGTGAGCTGGTGCTACATCCGGATTAATTTAGCCAGGCTTTATCATTGCCCCTAGCTCGTAAATCATGTAGTTCTCAGTGTCACAGCACTAAAGCTATGACACCTTCCCACTCCAGGGTTTTAGCAGCTTGTCTCTAAACGTGTGTGTGTAAGGACTATGTTTTCACACTTATTTGGATAGCACCTGGCACAGTCAGTCACATTCTAATCATAATATTTACTTTGAATGGAAAAATATCTAATTATGTCTAAAAGTCAGAAAGATCCTCCCAGACAACTGAATTCTTAGTGTTCTTCCCATTTTATTCTGCACAATTCTTTCCTAGGCATTGTGCCCTATGTTTTTCTTGAAGCCAGCTAAAAACTCTTTTTGCAATGAGTGATTCAATTCTGCTTTCAACAGATATGATGTTATGAAGAAATAGTACTATGATTTCAGATCCTAGTATAACATATGTAAGAAAAGCCATTTTGAAACCACAACCACAGAAATCTTTCATTTGCTTGAATCAAGACACAGTCAGACATGGGATTATCCCAACACCAGTATTAACATGGTCCTGATGGCAATGTTTCAGTTGCTAAGCTTGAAAAACCTGCATAAATTCTTCTGAAAAGAGCTACGTCTGCATGAATCTCCTCTTTCTATGTTTTTCTGGCTGGAATACCAATAAGATTGCATTGAGTCTGGCTGAGATGGAGCTCATTGTGCCCCACAGCAGCCCTCACAGTGCCACACTTTGCACTGGTGGCTGGAAAGGTGTGATAACACCCCAGTGCTTTGGCTGCTGCTGAGCAGCACTGGCACAGCATCAGTGCCCTCTCTCCAACATTTGACCCCACCAGTAGGATGGGGGTGGGTAAATCCTGGGACAGGTGACCCGTACTGAATAAAGGGGTATTCCATACCGTACTACGTCAGCTAAGATATAAAAGCTAAGAGAAAGGAAAAGGGAAAGGTGGCATTTGTTTGTCTTCCAGAGCAGCGGCAATGCACGCTGAAGCCCTGCTTCCCAGGAAGGGGCCAGACATTGCTTGGCGATGGGAAGTAGGGAACAAAATCTTTGGAGTCTTTTCCTCTGTTTGTGAGTGCATGACCTTCACTTTTAGGTGGTGTTAGTAAACCACATGACTTCTCGACCCATGAAGTCCTTTTTTCATCTTATTTCTCCCCACCCTATTCTGCTGAGGAAGGGAGTGATAGAGTGGCTGGCTTAGTGGGCACCTGGACTCCAGCCAAGGTCAACCACCACCAAAGTCCGTTCTCTTAATTTCTTTTTGACCAAAACATAACAATGGGATGAGCTTTCAGACCCTGAATATATAAATATAAATTTAAGTATACTTTTAGTAGCAGTCAGATAATTCACACACAGTGAATTAAAATAAAAATCTGTTTGCTTACAGATTTTAATTACTATTTATAGTCCTTTGAGGTAATTTTTGAGTTGTGTGCTCCTGTCTTATGATGCTGAAATGCAATTTTAGGGCTATCCCTGAGCTAATATTTTTTAAGTGCACTCTATGTGGCTTGTATATTTATAAGAAAAGACCATTATCATGAGGCCCTGATTGAGTTTAATTACTCAGGACTTGCATCTATTGAAACAATCTCCTATTGTTCATTAAAGAAATTCATGAAGCTCTTTCATCTCTTTAGCAAAAACAACAAGAAAAAGCCTGAGCATTATCTAGTTACCTCTGGTGGATTTGGTTTTGCTTCATCATGGTAAGTTTGAGTTAGGGTTTGAATTGATTAGTAAAACCAGGGGCTTGAGGTCTGAGTCCGTTGTTCACACAGGAGGTCCATCCATGTCAGAGACAAACATCTGTTTTAAGTTACTGAAGAGAAACCTGAGTTACTGCAGTGTAACTGAGACGATAATCCAATCAATTAATCAAAGGTTGTAAAGAAATTCTTTCATCTTCGGCTAAACTTTCACTGTAATTTACATAGATTTGCATTAATTATGCTTATACAAAGGTATTTCCATAATATAAAAGTTCAGTATTCGGTCAGTGATCCCACTGGGTTACTCCAGAAATAAGGAACATTGTAACATTTACAACCCGTATCACCATTAGGCTGCATCCACAAATTAAGAAACTCTCATTCCAATGAGTTGAAAACACCTCCTCTGGTTTAGTCTCTTAATATACAAATAGTGGCTAAGTCAAACTCTGCCTCAACCCACTTTTTAGTAGGATTCAGTTGCATTTTTCAGCTCTCCTTGACTGTGAAACAAATAGTTTGGGATTAACATCCATACAGCTAGAGACACCCTTAGCACATGGAAACATTAAAATGCTATTGGGAAAATATAAAGCCCTCAAAAGCTAAAAGCACATACATTGTGCTCTGGTCAATAGACCAGGTCCATTTCTATTACTTGGACCATCTAGTCTCCTGAAGGCATTTCTGTGATTCTTATTAAACTGAGGATACAGTTAAGATCTGAATATCTCTTATCATTGCTATACGACGTCTCAGCTCTGACCATAATCCAGTCATGATCTCTTTTTTCCCCTCAGTACCAAAACAAGTATCGGGTCCTAACTTACCAAAGTTGATGTTCTAATGGCACTTGGCTGAGCACACCAAAGAAGATCATAAAGGCAATACTCAGAAATTTCAGAAGTTAATTGGTGACAGAAATTCAGTTTCAGTGAACCTGGACTTCACACTACATTCTCATGTATGTGCAGGGTAGGTTTATTTGGTGGTACCTTAAGAAGGTTTATTTCGTGGTGAATTAAGAAATGCAGCTTTTGCCATTCAAACTGCAATTGCTGCTCTTGTACTCACACAAATTCAACCCTGAGCCTGCACAGCTCTTAAAAGTAACACATAGGTCAGTGACTGCAGAGCAAGAGGGAGTGATTTTTAGTTAATGCTGCTGCTCTTTTCTGCAGCAGTCTTCTGAAATGGCTGCGTAATAGCTGGCATGCACTCTGCATTTGACTGGCCTGTTTTCCACTCCCCTTTATATGGCTCCTTTCAATTTTTCAGAGGTCCCTATTGAAAAAAACTAACCATTAACTTGTCCAACACATACAGAAACCCAGCAGCTAAAGAAATCTAACAATAACAAAATTACAATGCCAGCTAACAAAAGGTTACTATTTATGGTGTCTTAAATCTCCAGGGAAAAGAACTTATGGAGAAGCTGAAAGAAGGCAGGTGGGAGGGAGAAATATTCTTGTTGAACAATAAAAGTTCTTGTTCCTCACTTTTGTGTTTGCATTTAATTTTGAAGAGTAGTTTCCTACTATGTTGATTCTGAGCTCAATTATAAAAAAGCAAATTCCAGAATGGTATTCGTTTTTATTCAGAAGAATGGCTCAGGCAGCCTAATAACCACAGGGGAAAGGCCACAGGGCAGATCTGACATTACTTGCTGTGCAAACAAAAGCAGACATTCCACCACATCTCTACTGACTAAAGAGAAAAGAAAACTAGCAAAAACCCCAAACTTGCACCTCCTGAGTACTTTTATATGTGGCCTATTCCAAACAACTAAATACCACTGTTTGCATAATGTGTGAGACTTAAAAATCACAGGTTGGGATCTCTGTCAGCAGAATCACTCTCTTGAAATCCAGCAACCTCTGCCAAGTCTCCTCAGGTAAGGATCTGACCCTGTGTCTTCTCTTGGCTCACAATATTTGCAGGCAATGTAGTTGTAGTGGGTTGATCTTGGCCAGCTGCCAGACACCCATCCAACTGCTCTCACACTCCCCCTCCCCAACACGATGGAGGAGAAAACGAGACAGAAAAGCTCATGGGTTGAGATAAAGACAGGGAGATCATTAATCAGTTACCCTCATGGTTAAAACAGGCTTGGGGAAGATTAATTTCTTTCATTGGCAATTAATATAGAGTTGAATGGTGAGAAACAAAGACAAAATTAAAACAGCACCTTCCCCTTGCTCCTCTCTTTTTTCCCAGGCTAAGATTTATTTATTCATTCCAATATCTCTACCTCTCCACATCTCCAAACAGTGCAGGAGGAAGCAGGATGAGGTTTGGGGTTAGTCCATAACACATCCTCTCTGCTGCTCCTTCCTCTTCACACATTTCTCCTGCTCCAGCATGGGGTCCCTCCCCTGTGATCCAGTCCTTTAAAAACTGCACAGACATGGATCTGCTCCACGAGATGCAGTCCTTCAGGATTAGCCTGCTTCAGTGTGGGTTCTCCAGAGGCTGGGCTCAGATGTGTTTTGAGAAAACAGCCTAAATTAGCGTGTCAATAAGTAGCCCATCATCTCCACCTTCTGTCAATAGCTTCCAAAAAGGTTTATTCAGTTTCTAACTAGAGTGTGCTCTTCAGCTCAGGCAGAAAAGAAGGAAGGAGCTGCGCTGAAGGATAATGTTCTCCTTGCAAATCTGTCACCTGTTCTTGCTTTGCATCCTATTTTAGCAATTGTCATTGGAACATTTTTCATTCACAAGTGTATTACCAAAAGTATATATATAAACTATATATATATAATTTTACATTTAGATTCATGAAACACTCAGACTGCTAAATGAAAATAGAGGAAGAAGGAGACTTTATGAATGCTACTCCCCACATTGCTGAAGATAACGAGAAATCTGCCTCCAATGCCTCAGCATCTTAATTACACCTAATCGTGCCTCCTCAAATGATTCTGACTATAATTCCATTTTATTCTGAATAAACATTTAACCCTTTGAATTCTCCTTTTGATTGCAAAGACTTCATGTTCCTTCCTTCTCACTTTCCTTGTTTCTCTGTCAGAGAGGAGATTATTTGTTCTCTCTTTTCCCATGAAAAGGTTCATTTTTCTTTTTCCCATTGGAAAAAACACAGAAATCCTATAGCAGATCCCCTTTCACTCTCACCTTGTCTGAATTGATTTCTACTCCAAAATTCCTTTATTCTACATCATCTTGTGCCCTAGATTCTATGGGTTGTTGGCAGCTTCCTTCAGTTATATCTTTTAATCTTCCCCTGTCACTCATTTAAGCTGCTATTTCTAGTTTATCTCACTCACCTGTCATTCACTTCAATCCCCTGACTTCAATTCACTTCCTTTTTTTCCTTAGTGAGGCAACTTAGTCACTCATCATGTCAGCTCTCGATTTAACAGAAACCCCAAAAAGAAACAGATACACAAAGGACTAAACTCTATTCTGCTATGTCTATACATACTAAATTACTTAGATTGAGAAAAGTTGTTTTAAATGCAAGAAGAACCGAGATTCCTGTCTCAAGTGTGCCTATTGGAGCACTTTGAAAATGGTAAAGGCAGATGAGATCAAAAGGCTGAGTGGAGAAGAATATGTAACTGGGTACTTGTACTCATTTTTTCTCTCAAGAGACAGAGAGGTTTTGCAATGCAAACATGGAAAGGAAATGAAATAAAGACTTTTTTCAGTTTTGAAATTGCCTGAAACTTCATAATCTTTCCCTACTTTTACACTGGGTTTAGAAGAAGACAGTTTTCAAATGGATTAATGTAGATATAAAATCAAGTGCAGAAAACTTCTGAAGCTTCCCAAATCTCTCCTCAACACTTTCCTGCTCACAGTTTAATGTAGACTAGTACACCATACATCATGACAAGTGCTGTGAAAGTGTTACTCCTCAAGGAACTCACAGGCCTTAGGACCTAATTCATTACATCTACTGGTTTAAATGCCATACTAATGAACCATAAGCAAGTTTAAAAATGCAGTGGCTATATACTGAGCAAAATAACTCAAAAGCAGTACATACTCTATCAATCCAGGTTTTGAAGTACAAAGTTGGGAAATAATTCTTCTGGTAGCCTTATTTTAATTTAGAGAAGTGCTATTCTGAGTGCTGCAGTTCATCCTTGAAAAACCCATGAGATGGACCCAGCGTAGTGAAAATAAATCATTTCATAAAATACCACTCAACTTTTGCTTGCTTGTCACCTCAAGGCCATAGTGCTGACATTTGCAGTAGTTATGATGGCTGCTGAGACATACAGACACTTAACAGATGGTCTTTTTCTACTCTGACAGCAGCTTTATTGAGACCTTTGGTGCTCTACAGAACAAAAAGAACAACAATGATTTTGCTTTCCCAGCCTCTCATGCCTTTGAATCCCATGCAGAAATTGCATCTTGCAGAGCAGAAGGAAAACACCTCCAATACGTTTATATTAAGAAATGAAACAAAGTAATAGACAAGCCAACACAGCAGGATACCACATTTTTGACACTAGGCTGCTGTCTGGCATGCTGTCTGGCATGTGAAGACACTTTCTCTCACACCTTAAGCTCCCAGCTCTGGTCCTCCACATTATTTTGTGATTTTTGTGACCATTGCAGAATGGTCAATGGCATGAATTACATCCCAGAAACTGCAGTGTGTTCATTATGAGAGCAGTTTAAAGCATCCTGTATTCAAATCTCAGTAATAGCCAAGGACACATCAGAAAGCCAAACCACCCAAACCATTTACCAAACAAAATTATATGAAGCCTAACACCAACGTGCATTTTTTTATGTACTGAACTGAGGAGCTTCTTAAATCATTCTGAGGGTTAGTGAAATGATGGTCAATTTATTATGTTGAAAGCACAGCAATGTAATGGAGATTCAGAATGCTGAATATGGATTACATTCATCTTGCAGCTGATACTCAAAAAAAGTGCCAGCATACACTTGATGTCATAAAATCCGCTGTAATAAGAAGCCAGCATATACTCTGCAGAATCTGGTGGGTCACGATAGCTGTTTGCTCTGTTTATGTGCTGTCCGTTTCCTCATCTGTAGCCAGCAGAAATGAATCTCCAGCAATTACTTGGTGCTAGTGCTTGGCAGATATAAATCGCTGCAGGTCCATCTAGGACAGTAGGATCAGAGAGTAGAAAAAATGAGAACATAGGCTGTTGCTTGTCAGGCTTTTTATGTTATGCCTACCCATGCAAAAAGTCTGGATGTAACATGAGTACTGCACTGAGCAGTAGTGTGAAAGTATCTTCATATGTTGATTCTGAAAAGATTCCAAAGAAGGGACAGACAGTCATAGTCTAAATTTAAACCCACTGCTTTTCTTAGTTTCCTTTTGCAGACCCACTGGAAACCATGCATGGAAGTCCCTCCTCACCCTAAAACACAGAATAAACAACACTACTGTAAACAAAGCAAAAAGATTGAGGAAAATACACAAACTGTTACTAAGGCTGGACAAAAAATCATGCAAAACCAGACTGACTTAAAATCAGTCAGAAAAAGGAAGAAGACAAAAAAGACTCTGCTTTTTTTTTTTTTTTACTGTGAACCTTCCTGAAAACAGCTCTGCAGCATAAACAGAGAGATATCACATTATTCTCCATCAGTGTCAGAAAGCTCATCCATAGACAGCCAGTTCCTAAATAAAGAGAAGTCATTAAAAATCAGGTTTGTTGAAAATGGAACACGGTGGATTATGGAAGGGTTTAAAGGAACCTTTTCAACTCAGATTTGTTCCCTCAGAATTTAGATTTTGTAAAAAGGGAAGTGTATGGTTGGCTTTGTTTTAAGACATCTACAAAAATAGATGGGTTTTCAGAAAATAACATATTCCCCAACACTGTTCGTAGTCTAAACTTCCTCAGACACAAGGCCTGAAAATAAAACTGATATTAAACAAAACGGTAACTAACCTTGAATTCTAAAATGAGCAAAATGAAGGAAAGAAAAAAAGCTGTCCACAGCCTGGTCAGTAAAGATCTGTTTAATATCTTCAGTCTTGCTGAGGAAAGATGTTGATTTCAGTCTTATTCAAATCAATGAAAAGATTTGCAGTCACTTTTATGGAGATGTGCATATAAACATTCCCTTACTACACCATATAATCTAATGTGTTTATAAAAATTATTAGTACCTTATTCATTAATTATAACATTCTCTAGGATATATCCATGTAAAGACAAACAAACAAAGAGTTAACTTCCAATATCCTTCTAAAAACTTCATGGTAACGCCTTTTGTCAGAGAAGGTTTTCCAGGTTTCTTTTTCTGGTAAAACAACACAGAATTTAAATATAAACCATATTAAATACCATATTGAACTGCTTGCTCCAAACATGAGTATTTAAGAGGCTAGGCTATTCCTAAATAACATTAAAAGATTACTAATGATTCTGGATATTGATTAATAGTAACAAAACAATAGTAAGTAACAATTTAGAAATACAAAATTTCTCCAATCCCATCCCATTATCTATTGACTGGTTCAAAACATGGGAAAATGAATGTGCACAGATTCCTTTGGTCTGTAATCTCGGTACTTTTGCTGTATTTCAAACCTTAGCATCAAGATCATGACAGGAGAAACCAAGAAAGAGATGGGGAATTAGACAAATAAGATATCCAGGAGCTCACGCACAAAGCAGCAATTAAAATTGTTGTGTTTAATGCTGGTGATAAATATTTTGAAATAGAAAGTTAAAAGCAGAAACAAGTGCTCCAACCTATCATCGTAAGGAATGCCCTGTGCATGCTCACAAACAGAGCACATCCTTTTGTGCTTTTCATCCATTTTTAAGTGTCCTAACACAAAAGCAGTAACTTGCAGTGATGCTCCTCGCTCAGCTGCTGGGCTTTGCTATGGCTGGGATTGCTTGAGGCTGCCTTCAGCACGCTGTACCAAAGGGGGAAGTGAAACAGCAACAGAAAAGTTGCTTCTTTAGCTCTTATCTCCTTAAAGTATGTATCAGAAGAAATCACTTCAAGAAGAAAAGGCATTTCTCCTATATTCATTGTAAATTGGAGCCTGAATAGCTTATGAAAAGAATTCCATGTTGTGGATTGCCTCAGAAATGTCAGTACTCATTTTTCCTTCAATCCAATATTTCTACAGAAATAGTTCCATGTATGCATAATTATATACACATATATACATTTAAAATGTAATTTTAAAAACTTTTAAAACAAAATTTATTGTATTTGTACATTTTTCCTTTTTTTTCCTCTTTTTTTTCAAGGGGGAAAAGGAGAAGTAGCAGCCTGCCCTGTGATTCATGAGTAGAGTGATACCAAAACTGTCCACTGTCCCACAGAAATGTCTCCTGACATTATATTATATAAATTTAAAGCCCTAGCTGGAGACTCCTGACTCCTAATGCAACCAGTGAAGAAAGAAAAGCATCTGGAAGGCATCTAAATAGGGAGGTAAATGTATATGTAGTCTGAGTGGCTCAAATTACTCTCTGGAGTTAATGCTTCCCATGATTTAAGAGGGAATTTCAGCTTTTAAGCTAAATTGAACAACTAAAATGTTCTTACTTTAAATGTTGGGAATACCTTCATGAGATCCCAAACATCAGTTCCCAGCTTCCCTTCCTGCTTATGGAGAAGATCAGATAAGCCAGTTAAATTGCTTCCTTTGTTTTTTTTTCTCAGAAAAAAATCATTTATCCTCCTAAGTAGCCAGCTGTGAGTTAATATGCATAATTATTCAGTATGTCATAATCAGAAACTGATAAGACATATAATCCTTTTTGTAAACGTAACTTGATAGACAAACATTTGGGTCCAATTGATGTGTACTGGTTTGGTTATTTTTTTTAAAAAAAAAAAGGTTTATATAATCAAGGCCAGAAAACATAATTGCTTTTATTTAGTCTATTTTAATGAGCAATAGAAGAATATAGAACTGAGCAGAATATAGAAGAACAGCTACTATTCAGCATATAATACAGAAGAAGCCCTAGTATCTGACAAGACCAGAAGATTGGAAGCAAATCTGTAGTCTAAACCCATTTGTATCTAGGTCTGTCATGGAAGCTTGCATGTGTAGTACTTAAATAGCAAATTAGGCAAATAACTATTTAGGGAGTTTTAAAAACCTGGTTTATTTATACTTTTGAATTTCTAGTATTTACCCTAGACATACATTCATGAAGTTCATAAAACATTTATTAACCAAACTGAGGAGAAGCAGAGCTCTTGCTCTATACTGTAAAGTTAAAGTTCCATATTAAATATAGTTTTAGGATCAGATGGACCATAAAACACTCATGAATTATACATAGACAATATAAAAAGCACAGGCTTCTGCCCAGACGATCTCTATTAAACACAGAAACATACTCATGTCCAACAAGTGACTTAAAACTGCAGGACTGGGACAACTCTGAATTATTTTTAGCACATCAGGGGCGGAAAGTATGAGACCACATTCAGAGATTAATAGCTAGGCACAATGCCTGAGTTCAGTAAAAACACAGATCGCCCTGACTTAACAGTCAAAGTTATCGACTCTTGGAATGGTCTAAAAAACTCTTTCCTAGCAGAGATTAAAGACCATACAGCAGACTTTGGGGACCTGTGTGGCTGGGCTAAGCAAAAGGGAGCAGAGCAGCACTTAACCAACCAGATTCCCTTGTTACCGTGCTGTTTGAACACAGCTGTTTTCACTTGCCACCTCTTCAGACAGACTGAGGCTTCAGACCTCACCTTCAGAAAGTTCTGAGGTTACTTGGACAACCTCCATGTAAAACGTCTGTTGGTCATGTCATCGCCACCCCCCACATCCACTCATGTTCTGGTGCACACTGCAGTGCTTTCTTACTCAGCCCTGAGGACTGGATCCCTCCAGCCTTTTTCCTGCAGAGGGAGCAGTTGCCCTGAGATTATCCTGGGCTTCCCGGCATCTCTGTCTCTCCCGTGGAGACGGAGAGAGAAGAGGCCTTACACAACAACTGCTAAAGGAAAAAAAATAGCACCAGATCCCTTCTTGCCTTTACTTTCCAAACGATCACAGGTGGTGCAACAGGGATGGAAGGCACAGGTTCCTCGTGTGTCAGGATCACTCATTTCCATTCCTACAAGTTATTTCCAGACATTTTATCTGAAGGGAAGAGGTCTGCATTTTCAAAAGTAACTACTGATATTAGGTACCTTGTCTTTTGTCTAGCTTACTTAAAAGGGTTTTGCTCTGAAAGAAATGTATTCCAATCCTTGGATTGTAAAACCTATTATTTAAGGTATCTCGCCAAACAAGCAGCAGTTAAAAAAAAAAATATATATATATATAGAGAGAGAGAGAGAGAGGCATCCAGACTCTACTCCTTTTCCAGAAGTCAATCTGACAATTTTAATAAAGAACATCAACTTCCCTCTGTTGCCCATACAGGTATGTGCCAGTTATTCTTTCCCTCTACTCCATGTAAGAGAGAAAATTGTCAGAGATAAAACAAAAAGAGTGAAAATATTGAACAAATCAATTGCTATGTGTCCCTTAAATGTCTCACCGGCTAAACTTTCTGAAGACTCCCTGCAGGCATTTGCTGATTGTATTTGGTCCCAGATGCTGGGAGACTCCCTGTACTTTGATTTCTTTGTTACAGAGCTCTCTGCCTTGCTGGTGGCCCTGTTACAAGCAGTTCATGCCAGAAGTGCCCCATGAAGAATTAGAAAGCACAAAGCCTCCTAGGAAGTACATAATACATAAAGGTCATGGCAGCAGGGTGCTGTCATGTTTTCTTTAAAAGTGGCAAGATGCCCATTGACTTTGTTGGTAACAGGATTTCATAGCATGTACACAAAGACCAGGTCTGAGTGCTACCAAGGTCTCCATTTCATTCCTCATGAGTAAGAAAGACAGTAGGAGTTTTTTAAATGCTAAAACCTGCATTGATCCTTTAGTACCATCTCACATCCCCACAAGAAAGCCTCATATATTCTTGTGGGGGTTTTTAATGGTTGCCATTAAAAGTTCATTCTCCTCATTCTCACTCTGACAGTTTGCTGTAGCATAACTTTTTAATCTTAGCTGAAATGGCTTAAGGCATGTATGTTATGTAGAGCATCTCCAGGATAACAAAGCAGGAAGCAAATTCTATGGTTGTAGGAAAAATGAGAGGGAAACCAGTGAGCTACTGCCAGAGAAAGGGTAGACCCAGCAACAGCAGAGACAGATGACACAGAAATGGTAACTCACTGGCTTTGAATCAACTGAAACTAGAGCTTCAGTGCAAACTATTTTATATGCAGAACTGATCCATCGAACATCTCTTAAATTTGACTCGTAACAGCAGAGACTCTGAGTGCTCACAAGGGAAGCTCTCTGGCTGCTCAGTGGATTTTCACATTACTTTATTTCTACAAACATCTGAGTGCTACATAGGTATTGTCTAAAGTGTTGGGTTTGCAGTGTGAGACTGCAGACAGTTCGAGACCCACTAATTTGAGAACATCTTTTGTAGTCATAGAAAAGCTAACATAACTTTGGAGTAACTTCATTAAGCCCCAGGTTGGGGTGCTGGGATTTGAATCTAGGAGTCAGCTCCAGATTCAAACATCTCAATGTAGATACCTGCAGAAGTGGCCATGCTTGGTGTTAGTGGAAATCTAATTAGTATAGCCAAGGAGATCAGAATAGCAGTTCAGTGAGCAGATGTAGGGATGCAATTCAGTTGTCTCAAGTCAGTCATCTCATATCTATAAGGTCCCTGCAGATGCCTCAGATATCCACTATTGCTTCAAGCAGTATTAGGTACATGTATTTTAACAACTGAATTGGGGCCCTAACTCTCTGGTATAGAGTAAAATGCATAACCATCCCTCTCGATCAGTCCAAATGATTGCATTTATTACCTCTCCTTGGGCTGTAGTGGGAGCTCAGACATTTAACACACAGGTGGGCATGTAGGTATCTACATTACTGTGTGTGAATCTGGAGCTTGGTAGAGTGTTTGCATGCACCAAACATCTGTTTGAAGAAGAAAACTCCTGTTGAGTTATAGTATGATTGTGCGTCCACTTTGTTAACAGACATTATATATATATATACACACACACACACACATATATAGGTAATTTTAACATGGGTCAATGTCACCTCAAAATTTGGAACACTCTCTTGAAAACCTATCTAAATAACTATTCACATCCATGATGAAACACAGTTTCTATCCTCTCTGTTTGACATCAGCTGTGCTGTGACAACTGGCCAGCTATAGTCACTGATACTTTCCAGACACACCTTCACAGACTATTTGAAAGGATTTTAATTCGCTTTTCACATTATCTTGTCTGGCTTCAAGACTGCTTAAGGTAAAGAAGGCAGAAACAATGATTGCAACTTTAAACACGAAGTGAGGTGAAAGGCAGGGGGAAAAACTGGGAAAAAACCCCAAACAAATGGGCAGCAAAACATAAACAATGTGACAAGACTTTACAATACACTGCAAAGCTATTTCCATGTTTGTTCAAAAGTGACTGCTTCCATAAGAAGCAGAAGAGTCCCACTGCTGGCTGCCCATAAGTTTGTGGCTTCTGTCCCCAAAACCTCTCCTGTGCCACACCTCCATCTCCCCACAAGCCCTGTGATATCTCTGTGAAGAGCCTGGTTTGGTTGAAAGCCACCCAGCAAACACATGTCAGCCAAGTCATGAAGCAGCTGAGCCCAGATCCCTCTCTATTTATCAAAACCTTTTTGTGCAGGCACTGATTTTGGCCTTTTCCATCCACTTGGCATGTTCCATCCACAGAACCCAGGAACATTCTGTGTAGCTGTTTTGAGATTTCCATATCTCTGACAGGTTAAACGGATGTTAGCCAACAAAAGCCTGACAGACAGAAACAATGCAATCACAGAAGCCTGTTACTCACAGGAAAGCTTTAAAAACCAGATTTCAAAGGTATTTCCCGAGTCAGTCGGGAACAGCTCCTATTCACTTATCCTGGAGGATATATGAATTGAAAGTAGAACACTTCTCCCAGTGAAAATATTCGGTTTGTACACAATCCAAAGCAAAAAATCTGTTTGATGGTGCACTGAAGTCACAGAGAAAGAGTAAGAGCCATGTCAAAATAAATAACCACAACATAAATGCTGCTTGCTGGGTTTTGTCTTGGGTAGTCATTGCCCAGAAAAGGTCAATCCTCCTAGTTCATCCAGGATTTTCTAGATTTTTCCATGGGAAAAGGCAAAGATCATAGATCTACCATACCCATCCATGGATTAACAAAATATATACAAATCAGAAACCAAACAAAGAAGGGGAACTAAAGAAAAATAATTGCTTTCCTCTTGTAGGCTGGCAGATAAAATTTAAAGTGGAGTCATAGTCACTTAGGAGAAGTTAGTGTCAACATCCAGTACCACTGTGCTGCCTTGCTATGTGTTAGCAAAGAGGAGGAAAGGCAGTTTCCTTGGATACAACAGGAGTCAGACAGCAATAAGCAGCAGTCTGGCTCATCAGAAAGCAGTTCCCAATTATGGGAAAGTTTGTTTTCTCAGCAGTTGTTGCTTTCTAAGGGAGAATAGTGCCATGACCTCTAAAAAAATTGCAAGATCAAGCAATTACCATGAATATTCAGTCACTCTCTAATCACAGCTCTTGTGTTGGATAAAGAAAATTCAGGGGTTGGTAACACTCTGTGGGTTCCCTCTGAGTCTACAAACTCAAAGGCATTTGTCCTTCTGCATTTTTGCCCAGCAATGTAGACTTAAAATGCTTCTGTTTGAAGTTTCACTGAAAGGCCTTTTGAAATTTCCTTTAAAAAATTAGTATTTTTTAGATTGGGGTTTTTTTGGTTTGGTTTTTTTTTTTTTTTTTTTTTTCAGATTAAAAAAAAAAAAAAAAAAAG